>OY970823.1:33150907-33725068 GCA_963853835.1 Calendula officinalis | reverse complement strand
AATTTTTTTTTTTTTTTTTTTTTTTTCTTTCTCTGTACAATGTGTTATATATTGATTCATTCAAAAAATGAATATATCATTATTCAACACATTTTCATCAACAAGCTTCGGTGATTCTTCCTGTTACATGATGCTTCAGACAAATCCTGCTCATCATGAGGGGGAGAATATACTAGCCTAACTTACTCCACATAAAAAGGACACATATGCACCAGTGAAGTGGGAGTAAACAAGGAACCGAAGACCCCACGAAGAAATAATTGTCTGTTTGAGGGGGAGCATAAACCTTATCAACAAATTTCCCGAACAACAATTATTAAAGATCATTGATCGACATAAAGCCACAAACCTCAAGAAAAGACTTCCGCTGTTAATCTCTCTATCATTATGGGTCTCAATTTTGGTCGATCAATATGTATCTTCAAAGTAAAGTCTTCAAAGATACTTTTTCTGGTTAAAAAGCTACAAGAAGTATTCGTTTTCACAGATTAACAAAGCTAAATCCTGATCATGATTATTATGCAACGAAATATCTACAAGACTAGGCTTGTGCTAAAGATGAAGACTTCGAAGACATGCTTCCAAGACTATTGTTACAAAGGGGGAGATTGTTAGGTCACATTCTAGAATATTGTAATAGTCTAGGGGTGTAATGTGACAGTTTATTGTAATCAATAGTCTAGGGTAGTTTATGTAATTAGTCAATACTAGGCCTAGGTATAAATACCTAGTTGTAACCTAGTATTGACCTAAGCTTGCCGAGATCTTGAATCGAACGTAACGTTTTTGCAAAGCTTCTCTCAATCTTAATCTTCTAATTCACCTTTGTTCTTGTTTAATCTGTTGTTTAATCGAGTAATACGGATTCACAGAGACCGAATGGACCCCACCTTTCGGGGTTCTAACAGATCAGATTGCGAGTCATGGATCATTGTGTCCTGAGTCCTAAACGTTGAAGTTTCCACGGCTGTTGTAGCAATTTCTGAGGTAGTCTCGACACCACGCTCCGGAGCGTCCGGAGTGCCCTCTGAACTCAGAATTTCTTCGAAGGGGGGAAGGAAGGGAGTTATCTCACCTTCGACAACAGATATAACCCCTTTTGGGGGCTTTGACATCCTTAAACGACGTAGCAGCGAGACGTCATTCCCATCAATTTGCCAAACCGGTCGATCCTGACGAACGAAATAGAAAGGGCTCAAGTCAGCCATACCAAGGAACACGTCATCAGGATCTTCCCATTCCATCTCCGCATAAGACAGAGCATCAACATGACGACTTTCTTCCTCAGAAAGCTCAGGAGCGGGCTCAGACGTTCGTCCAGTAATTTTCCCCCAAGGAAGAGAAGTATCATTGAAAGCCAAGTGATCAACAAAGAAGAAAGCGTATTTCCAATCACGGATCGAATCCTTCAGCCCAGTAATTTGCTCGCTTCGACCAGGGCGAAGGGTAAATACGGCCCAATCTCCCCTACCTGTGACCACATACAGGTGACGGAACACCTTAGTAGAAAGGGGAATTCCAAGAGAGCGACTAAGCATTATGAAACCGATGATCTTGCGGAAAGAGTTTGGAGCAAGTTGGGCTAGATGGAGTCCAAGATCTTGAAGGAGTGTGAGGATGAAATCATCAACGGGGAACCTTAAACCGCCCAAAAGATACTGAACGTATACCGGCTCAAACCCACTTGGAGCGGTACGAATAGTGTCGGAAGGACCAGGAAGGAGAAAGCGGTAACATCGGTCGATATGAAAGTCATCATAAATGGCGGAAAGATCTGGGGGAGTAAGATTGGTATGAGTATTGGCGGCAGTCCGTTGGACGGATTTCTCGCCTTTATCCTTGGGTGCTTTATCTTTCTTCATAATAGCAAAATCGTTAAGGAAGGAAAAGACGCAAAGGAGCTTGAAGTAAAGAAACGAAATTGAGAAGAGGAGTAATGACGAAGTCGGGAAAAGACATATATATAGGAGAGGAATTTAAAGAGTCTTGGTAATCCGCCAGGGCAGCGGAAAGGTCTAACGGTCAAGTAAGGCCAACGGTTACTTCCCTATGATGGGACGGCTAGTGATTTGACAAATTAAGAAGAGTTTTTAAGCATGAAGCTCTTCCTAACTTGAGGGACTTAATGAAGTATCCTACCCTACCGTCATGATAAGCGAAAGGTTGTCTGCACTTAGCATACCGGACGGTAGGGGCTCACGAATCCCCACGACAATGATCTAGGACGAAGCGGATATCCCGGGAAAGCGGCTTCGAGACATGGGCGCATTTAATGTGGACAAGTTCCTAGGGGGATGTCGGCGTTACACTGTGCTACGACGTGAAGGGAAAGGGACCCAGAGTTATCTCCTTTAACCTCGAGACCCCGTGACGGACTGGTCCGAAGCCGTCCATTCTCCCTTTCCCGCCCTTTTCGACATGATTATAAATAACCATGGATAAGCAATAGGCAGGGCATCGAATACTTGGTACATTTATTACTTACCCTTCACTTTCAATACGGCTCTCCTGATTAAGCATTAATCACTCAATAGACCTCACGTCATAAATACTAACTTGAGCGTCGGAGTGTTCCCACGAGGATCACCCTCGGGGAGCAACTGACTCAGGGTTTCCGGTTGATTGCAGGTTCCATACTCGAGTTCTTGGAGGAAGCTACCGTCCGTGCATACTCCCGGAGAATCGGTTTCAACATTAAGAGGGCAACCTCTTAACCGCGCAGATTCAAAGCGTTTGGTAATACATATTAATCAACCTTTAAATTAGAAAATGAATACATATATTTTTTAAATTAGACATATGTAAGGATAAATCTGAATTATTCAGACCTAATTATTATTGTTAGATCATAATCAACATAGATTGAGCTAATTCATTGATAAACAAGATGAGAAATTGAAGAAATGCTTAAGTGTGTGTGTTCTTGGTGTTTGAGTGTGTGTAAAAGATGGAGGGAATGTTGTTAGCTTTCAAAGTATAATACTGTTTAATGAATGTAAAGCTTACAAATTAAGCCTAAGTAAAAGGTATTTATACCTCATAGCTAATCAAGCTTAATTAACATCTAATTAAGCTTGACCCATAAGACTAAGCCTAATGACTAGTTCCTAACTATTACATCTTGACATAACTAGCCCTCTAACTATTAGATACAATATAATTTGACCCTAACAATCTCCCCCTTTGTATCAATAGTTGGGATAGCATGTTCTTGAAATCTTCTTTTCGAGCAAAGTCTGAAACTGAATTAATCGTTTAAGTAATTTTGATGTAGTATTAGTTTCAGCTTATGATGATCAGATAAGAATGAAACTTTTAATCGGCTTTTCAACCAATATAAAGTATCTCAGAAGATTTCATGGAGTCTTGACTTAATTTGTCTTGATCATTATCCAATCTCCCTCTTTTCGAACTTTTAGAACTACATCCCTGTCTTGCTTCAAACGAGTATATTTAAAAAATTTGAAAATTCTGGAAATGAAACATCTGTTTGGTAAGAATTTAACTGGGATTTAGAAATGTTGGGGATTTAATTTTGGATAGTGAGTTATGAGGATGAGATAATGATGGTTTTGAATTATGTAAAGAATGATTTGAAAGTTAAAGGTTTTGAATGTGTGTGTGTGTATGATTGTTTGTATATAGGAAAGAATGATATATACATTTAAGATTTGAATGAATGTGGATAATATGTAGTTTGTATGATACAAAAGATTTGTACAGTTAAGCTTTTGTATGGATATGGTTGTTATGAAATTTGGAAAGAATGATTTATTCGATTAGTTTTTGGAATGGATAAGAATGTGAATTTGTGGTTTGGATAGAATGATTTGTCAGTTTAAGATTCGAAATGGAAATATTGAGGATTTGTGAGAAATTTCTGAAGATAAGTCAGTTTCTTTTTCTTCACAAATTATTTCATGTAAATCGACGAAAATGTAGACCCATGGATAGAGTTGTTTTGTAGCGGAAGTCTTTTGTTGAAGTTGTGGCTTTGTCGATTTATGATTATTGATAATTGTTGTTAGGGATAACATGTTGTTGAAGTTTACGCTCCCCCTCGAACAAACAATTATGTCTTAACGAATCTTCGGTTTCTTGTTTACTTCCCCTTAATTGGTGCATATGACTTTTTGATGTGGAGTAAACTAGGCTAATATATCTTCTTAATTCTTGTAAGCATTTTCTTCATAAACTGAACTTCTTAGTAATTTTTCTCCCCCTCATGATGATTTAAGATTTATCGGAATCATCATGAAAAATGTAAAGTTCGTCAAGGTGAAATGAAGAAAATCTTCGAAGCCCATGGATACAAATATGATGAATAATGATATATTCATATTTTGAATGAATCAATATACATCATATTGTATTATCGAAAACCGAACAGATGTTGATAACGTAGATATCCGATCAAATAGTTTGGCATTGAATCTCAATGATCAAATCAAATAGGGCAAACCGGGATCACATAGATTACCCGTTAACACAACAGTTACACAAACTGTGTGACCTACGTTCAGTGTTGGAATAGATGTTAGCACTGGTAGGATTTCCATTCAATCATCGTGGAATACCAAGAATGTTGGTATCACTATGAATGTTCCGGCTTTATCACAAAGATAAGCTTGGTATTATGCCTTGTGTCCTAAAAAGTGTATTTCGGTTCTAGACTCAATTAGTGGACAAACGAAGGCGAGGACTGGAGAGGCTTGTCCTCTATTTCAATATCAACAATCTCCAAGTGAGATGTCGATAGCATATGAGATAGTCTCCGTGGAAATGAAACAAGTACTTTTTAAGAAATACTTGAGTGGCTGGGGGGGTTGTGCATTGCATCACTGGGTCCATGATGTCTATTTCAATATCAGAGAGCAACACATGCAATCTGATAGAGACGTGGCAACCCGGCTTTTTATCAGTTTGGAAAGGGTTTTTCGTTTTCTTTAACCCTGTCACACCCTCCTCACTCAAGCTTACTTTTTCATTTTTCGACTACTCCCTCATTTCATTTTACCATGTATAGCTGAATTGCACCCCAAACTACATTCCCCCTCTCAAATTTTATCTCTGCGCACCCCAATCAAGATCCCGTGATACTTGATTCTGCTCACCTAGACCTATGTACCCTTACATATTGTCCTATATTGTAGGTGGCTCCTGGGGAAGATCATGCCGGTTATAGCAGATCATAGGAGTAATTTGAGAGTGAACTATAACGCTCATGTGCAAATTATCAGCATATATGATGTTACTTTTGAAGAATAACGTTCATCGGAAAATGTATGTGTTTCCGGCATAAGTTGTTGCCTTTAAGATGAAAAGTTTAGGCACAACAACTTGAACAATTGAGGAAATACCGGACTCACATAGAGTATCCGTTAACACACTGTATAAATCGAGAGTCGTTTGCACAACTGGTGATTCAAATGTGTGACCTGCAGTTAGAGTTGGCGCGATTTTAGCTCTAGCAGGATTTCCACTCAATCCTCGTGAACCACCAGATTGTGATGCCACTATGAGTGTTCCGATGAATACACGGAGATTCATTTATAAAAGTGTATGTGTCCTAAATTGGAAATATTTGTTGGTGAGATCTAGACACATTGTGCATTCAATTGAAGACGTAACCCGGGGCAGAAGGTTAATTATTTCAATACCAACATACTCCAAATGAGCAGTCGATAGATTATGTGCTACGTCCCTTAATGAATTGAAACAAATTCCTATTGAGAGGAATCTGAGTAGTTGGTGGTGGAGTGCAAATGCTTGACTGGGCCAGTTAAGTCTGGTGATACATTCAACACATGAATGAACACAATTTTGTGAGGTTGCCCGGTTTATTTTCGGTTTGGAAGCACTCAAAGGTGTGTTTTCTTGATATTATCATGTTTTCACATCACCTTGCACTCTCCTAAATCTATACCCTAGACATATACCCTCACATTTACCAATTTTGGCTAAAAAATATTTCCCTTGCAAGGTTAGGCCGGTTCTGGCAAACCATAGGAAGGTATTGTCGTTTGATAAAAAAAATAGTTCGATTAAAAAAAAATTCAAACGGGTATAAAAGTATTGATATAATAAAGTTTCTCCCCCTGGAAATACTAATTCTCCCCCTAGAATTAATATTTCTCCCCCTAGAATTAATATTTCTCCCCCTCGACAAAATAAAGAATGAAAATTTACAGATTTAGAGGAGTGGGAAAGAATTTTTACAGTTATGTGAAAAACTGGTTTTGAGCGGGTTTCAAGCTTATGTACTTCAAAGCCATTATGTTGAAAAGCGAGTTATACACTGATATGTGTATAAGTCATTTGATGAAGCGCGAGTCATGTACTGAAGTGTATATAAGTCATTCTCCTGCAAAACAAATCAAACAACTTTTGGTACCCATCGTTGTTTGGGTCCGACAATGTTAGTGTGGGAATTAAACCACCGATAAGTTGTATCGATTTGATTTAAAGATTGAGAGTTCCAAGAAAATCTGAAACTTGATGTTTCACTTTCAAATAATTTCCGGGGAATTATTTGAGATTTTGGAGTTTTGGGAACCCATTTAGCTTTTAAGATCGAAGATGTTTTGTAAACATAAACAGGAGATGTTTTTGGCACTTGTGTAAAATTCGTTTTAGGTGCCAACGAAAGTAAATCTTTTCTTGAGTATTTTAAAGAGTTAGTTTTGGAAAAGATTTTCTTTGAAGGAATAGAATGTTTCAACACGGTTGATGATTTAGTTTTATCCATTTGAGAATGCTTAAGTCTAGAAGAGGAACCTAATTTATTTGGAGTTATAGGTGCGGAATTTCCTCTATTAGCTTGTTTGAGAGCATTCAATTTCTTATCAGAGTTTGGTGGAACCGTGGATCTCCTAGGCGTAGATCTGGTAGAGGAACTTACTTGTGATTTCGGTTTATGTTTAGAATTTCCTCTGTTTATCTCAGTTCGCTTGATCGTATATAAATCACTATATGCCATGACAGGAGAAAACATTCCGTTGTTATTAGAGTTTTTCGTTGCCGTTAAAGGAGAATCGAATTTCAAAGATGCACTAGGCTTCTTAAACTTCTGAAGATGAGATGATTTAGATTCTAAATTTTTAATTGTCGTTTGCAACTTTAATTTGTCTTCATCAAAAGATTTATGAGTTTTATCAATTTTAGTTTCTAATTCAAAAATTTTGGATTGTAAAACTGATTTTTCTTTGTCAAATGCCTTATGTGTTTTGTCGATTTCATTTTCCAATTGACAAATTTTCTTTTCTAGAATTAGAGATGGAACATAAATCTTTGGTGTTACTTTTTGTTGAAGAACGGCATCTCCTTTAATTTCAAACTCTTCTGGTTTTATAATTGGAAAATAATCATCATTTTCAAATTTTGCCTTTTTAGTTTCATATGTTCTATTTAATTCAGCATAGTTGAAACTAATTTGTGCATTTTCCTTCTTTGCTCTGTTGAAAGCTTCAATTTCTTCTTCCTCATCTGTCATACGAATGAAACTCTGCCAAACATCGACATGTATGTATTTGGAATCATACAGTGTTGGAAGCACATTACAAGCCATCTTAAGATATTCTGGATTAGTAGCTCCTAATCCTTCTCTTGAATTGAAGTATTTGAAGTCTTTAGGCTTGTTTAAATGAATTGTTTGATCAGTCTGACCTCGTTTGGCAATTATTTCTTCTAAGTTTTTGATGTGAGAAGAAAGTTGAATTTTATCATGTTGAAGTTGATGAATAACATTTTGTTTGTTATTTAAGTCTCGTGATGTTTGAATGTCGTTTTCATGTAAAGTTTCAGATAATTCTTTAATTTGCGAGGTTAAAGATTTAAATTGATTTTCATTATCATCAAATTCTTTTTGTTTGCGTTCCAACCAGTTTTTAGTTATTTGATATTCATGCCATGTGTCAATGTATAACTTGTAATATTTATCATTGTCAGCATTAGATGTGGAACTTTGTGTATTTTTAAGATTGGTCAATTCAATTTCATGTTCAAAAATAGTATGAGACAAATTCTTAACATCATTATCATATTTGACATTCAATTCTGATACTTGATTTTGTAACTCCAGATTCTCAAGTTTGACATTTTTAATTTGTTTAATCTGTTGAACAAGTTGCTCATTTTCATTTTGCAAATCATTTAAACGTTCTTGAAATTGATTATTTAAATCTTTTTCATCTAAAATGTTTTGTTTTAAAGAATCAATTTCAGATATCTGAGTTTGAACAAAACAAGTATCAGAATCAGTGGAAGTACTTTCATTAGAAAGAAAAGAAGTATGTACCTTGTCATCCTGGTTGACTTCTTCATTAAACCGATCAGCAACCGCAGCATTTTCAGAATCTTCAGGATCTGAATCTTCCATCCATTTACTATCTTCAACTGAGAACACTTTTTCAGTCTCAACTTGTTTAGCCATCAACATCTTACGTTCATAATAGTCTGAATCACGAACGATTGGTTTCTTTGTAGCATCCAAAGGTGAAACAGTTGGCTTTTTAGTTGAGATAGTAGCAGATATATCAGGCTTAATGTCGAATGAAGATATCAGATTTTTGTTTGTACACTTTGAATACCGTTTCTTCTTATAGGTTGAAATAAATGACATAGCCTTTAGCACTGCCTGAGGGTATTGTTCCATATCATCAAATGTGGTTGAGGCAGATTTTTCCATTCTTTGCGATTATTAGGATTTTTGGTTAAAAATTTTGCGTGTTTTTAAAATGTGATTAAAAAAAAATGAATTTGGACTTTGCTTTTGCCTTTAAAAAAAATCGAAACAACTTGGGCTAAGATGTTTTATTTAAGTTTTAAAAGTGTAAAAATTTTGTTTAAAGATTTTGTTTAAAAATTGTATTAGTTAAAGATGTTTAAAATGTTTAAAAATGTTGATTTGTATTAAAAAAAAAATGTAAAAGTTGATTCACTTCTCATTCATTTAAGCCTTTAAGTCCGGAGAAAAAAAAAATTTAAAATTTGAAATTGTTTAAAAAAAATTTTAATTGAAAAGGTAAAAAAAAAATTCTTTTAAAATCTCTTTTTAAAGAAATTGAAAATTTTAGAATATTTTGATGTTTAAGTCGGGTGTTAATTTTAGTTTATTGGGCCGATTTAAACGTTTTGAAGCTGGGCTGTAATTGGATTTGGATTGAACACCAACAAACCAAATCAATTGTTTTATTTCGATTTGGGCTGTAATTGGATTTAAACGTTTTTGTTTTAAATGTGTGTACTTGTTTTTGAATATTGGGCTCTAATATGATATGGGCTTAAATCACTTTATCTAATTTACTAATTCAAGATCTCGTTTAGGCCAGTTGAACAGATAGGGCAGAATCGAACATCAACTGTTTGAGTCGAAGCAAGACCAGGAACCAATTGCGATTGATGGCAGAAGTAATCGAAATCAGATTTGCGACTGGCTGTGTTGATCGAACTCTGTCTTGAAGCCGAACTATGTAAAAAATTGTTCTTCGATTTACGTGATTTACGACTCTGTGTTGATTTGCGACTCTGCGTTGATTTGTGTAACAATTGTCTTGAAGCCGAACTCTTGAAGATCAAACACTTTGTTTTGATCGAACACTTGTAATCGTCGAAGATTGTGTAGATCAAAGATTGAATTGAATCTGGGTTTGTTTATGTTGATTTCGAACACTTTGAATTGATTGTTGATCAATTGATTTTACTGAAATAGAGGCAGCCGAACTTCTTTATCGAGAAATTTCCGATTGAGAAATCTGATTTTCTTGTTTATGATTAAGAAATCTGAGATTGAATTGAATTGGTTCTTGATTTATCGTCTAGATACTGGATTTGGATACTCTGAATTTTGGTTAGCCGAACTATGTGAATATTGACGAACAAGGTGAAGATGACGTGGGCCGAACTACTCACACTGGGCCTGTAGTTCGGGTTGGGCCGAAGTACAAGAAGCAGCTGGGCCGAACTTCTACAAGTTCGGGCCGAACTTCTGAGTTATAAATGGGCCGAACTTCTGTATTGACTCTTCGGGCCGAACTTCTGTGAATCTCGGGCCGAACTACAACTTTGATATTCGGCCGAACTATGTAGTTCGGGCCGAACTGGGGAGGCCGAACATGTTCTTCACGTATGAAGCCGAAGTTCTTCACGTAAGTTCTTTTCTTCACTAATTCAATCCGATTTCACTCATTTCTTCATCAATTTGTATGATTCTTCTTTCTAAATGATCGAATTCCTGTTTCTAACACTTTGTACCGATTAATTTCTTCAATCCATAACATATAAGCTTCGAATCTTCGATGTACAGTAAGTTTTTGAGTTTTTCACTTTTCTTCTAAAATCATCAAATTGAGGATCAAATATTGGTGGAATTGATCTGGAATTGATTCTATTGTGTTTAGAAACACTGGAGAAACACTAATCCATGCTCAAAACTTCAATTCCAACGAAAAATTTACAACATTAATTTTCTCATGACGAACAAAACTTTTCTTCAATATTTTCTCAGATCTTGATCGAATTAAGCTGAATTTGGATCCACTCACAGAGAGTTTATGCTCTGATACCACTTGTTAGATCATAATCAACATAGATTGAGCTAATTCATTGATAAACAAGATGAGAAATTGAAGAAATGCTTAAGTGTGTGTGTTCTTGGTGTTTGAGTGTGTGTAAAAGATGGAGGGAATGTTGTTAGCTTTCAAAGTATAATACTGTTTAATGAATGTAAAGCTTACAAATTAAGCCTAAGTAAAAGGTATTTATACCTCATAGCTAATCAAGCTTAATTAACATCTAATTAAGCTTGACCCATAAGACTAAGCCTAATGACTAGTTCCTAACTATTACATCTTGACATAACTAGCCCTCTAACTATTAGATACAATATAATTTGACCCTAACAATTATCCAATGCTACCAAGTAACAAATTAAAGGATCATATATGTTGAATTATGGATAGTAAATTAGGGCCTACTTGCATAAAGTAGCTTTTCTAACACACAGTAACACCCTCCAATCAACAAGCATACATCATCCCCATTATAACTCACAAGTCATCATTTTTAGAAAGTTAATTTTTACAAAAAATCAAATAATAAATCACTCTTGCTATCGTAAGCCAAAGCCATTATACTTGCTATTTGCTTCATATTGGCCCCTTTTCACCCCCTATAAAACCCCTCCATTCCTCATCCATTTTATCCTCATCCTCAATATTAGCATCATCATCATATTACCCTATAAACGCAATCGTCCATAGCTTTAATTTGTTTGCTTTTGGGAGCGAGATCGATTTGAGTTAGACGTATAAAAAAAACTCGATATAGATGGCGGGAAATTACTATTTAGCCCCTGAGTATGAAGACCCTTCATGCAACTTCTCTACAAACTTCACTTCATTCCAAAACGACAACATGTCATCGTCTATCCACTTTATGACCAACTTACCTTATTACCATCAACCTAGTTTGAACCCTCAAATACCCATGGTTGATTTCGGTCCACAATCTTCATCTTTGAGCTATAACAACTCAAGCACTTCGGATGAAGCCGATGAGAACCAAATGAGCATCATCAACGAGCGGAAGCAAAGACGGATGATATCGAACCGAGAGTCGGCTAGAAGGTCCCGAATGAGGAAACAAAAGCAGTTAGATGAGTTGTGCACTCAGGTTATGCGGCTCAGGAACGAGCACCATGGGCTCATGGACAAACTAAACCGCTTGTCGGAGTCCCATGAGCAAGTGGTTCAAGAAAACGATAGGCTCAAGAAAGAAACCGCTGACTTGAAACAGTTGCTTAGTGAAGCACAACTTGCTAGAACATTTACTACTTTGAGAGATCTTGAAGATGATCATGAAGTTGTCCTTGTTCCTTCTTGCACAACCGCTCATCTTAGAGCTAAATCTTCTAAAAATTTCACCACCAAAAACTCATCTAATTTGCTTCATTAACTTGATTCACAAAATGTGTACCTTACTTACTTAATTTCTAATAAATAAGTTTAATTTTAAGCAAATGCATTGTTTTTCTATAATTTGTTAAGTGGTTTACTTGATATTTGTTTATTTTATTTGTGTAATTGGATGCAATGATATATTAGTGATTTCTTGACGTAACTAAGCTTCCATCAAGACCTTTTAAACACTTTAATTTAAAGAACCCCACTTAAGATGCGGATAAGAGACGCAAAATCTTAAGAAATATTCTTCGAAAATTCTGAAAATAAAACGCCATAAATTGAAGTGTGTTCATACTATATATTTCATAGTTATCGGATATGCCTTGTGACTTTATATACAATAAACATATACGTATCAAATATATAATAATATTTGCTAATCTTAATATGCCTTGTGACTTTATACTCTAATCCAGTAATCCACATTATACTCTCTCCATGTCGAAAAGAACAAACGAATAAAAAAATATAGATATGATCTTAAAAAGAACCATGTTTCAACTATTAAATTATGTGGATTCGAAAACATCTTCCAGAATAATCTTTAAAAGCATAAATTTTTTGACATATACACTGAATATTGAGCAATGTTGGCGCTAAACTTCTTTTTTGAGGAGTGTTAGAAATGACAAATGATAAACAAATTCCATATAAGAATTTGTGCTTAGAAAGTATTTAATTAACATATATGAAAAGAAGAACTATATTTTATAACTACATGCATGTCATATATTTTTCAGGAAGGCTAGCTAGCTAGTATGACACTTTTAAATGTTGTTTGTTTCGTAACTTAATAATTTTATTAAGTGCGAGATCTGAATCGGTAAGATTCAGACTGTTTTTTAAAGATTAATATGAGTCAGAATCGATAAGATGTTGCTAATACATGCGGTATGGTGGGAACAGACACTAATTCGTGTTCAAAGCAGACGTCAAAACCTACAACGCAATTAAGTTATCATTGCACCGAGATAAATATGTTTATTCGTAATTATTTCATTATCAAGATATGTCATAAAATGGTAGCATTTGGAGTTATGTGGTGAATTTTGTCAAAGCAAAGATCAAGTGACATAGTAATATTGGTGGCGACAGGGAGCAAATATCAGTCACATTAAGGAGGGTGGGGTGAATATTAAAGGGCCCATATGTGACAAAACATTTCTTGTATTGGTAAAGCAATATATATAATGGACAAATTGTGGTGGTAAGTGCTGGCTTTTATTTAGTGCTCATTATAGACTGAAATTGACTACCATAACAGGCAAAACACTTGGAAGAAAAAAAAAAAGACTCCACTATATAATCAGTCATCTGTTAGTTTAGTGGTAAAAGTTCTCAAATGATTTCTTAAAAGTTACATGTTTAATTTATTCCTGAGTAAACATTTACAAGGTGGCCAAAAGAAAGTTTAAAATCACCACGACAACTGTTATATTACATATACCACGAACATAAACTCAACCACCCTAGAAGCTGTTACAACAATATGATCGCCATTTTAAAAAGCCTCCACTAGATATATATTACATACACATCGCCCTACTGTACATATATATGGACTTGTTTTTCTTATTCAGAATATATATGAGAATAGTGAACGATATTTTTGCAAAAGGCATTTGTGTTTCAGGTGTTGTCTCGCTTCATAACTCATTGCTTTGAATAGTATCACGTGAGCTAAAGCTAAATAAGGTACTATTCCAAGAGATAATGATCTATGCAAACTAATTAAACTTTGTTTTTTTTTTTTTTTTTTTGCTGACATATGCGTCGGTGGATTGGACTATGGTTTTATTAAATCGTAATATTCTTACCTTCTTTTTTGGTGCCAAACCAAGTGATGATATAATCAAGCTAACCCGAACATGACTTATTATATCACGGGTATGAATATATAGAAAGTTACATGCAAGATGTTCGATACGTTGTTAGTCTTATTAGTTAGTTACTTAGTTATAAAATATGTTGATAATAATTAAGTTAATAGTACACCATATCTTTTTATATATGTATTATACTATATAATTATTAATATCTTTTTTTATATGTATTATACTATATAATTATTACTGTAAACTGTATAAATATGTAAAGGTATTATTATGATTTATGATATATATATTAAAAAATGTGATTTAACATCTTATTATGATTTATGATTTATAGATTAAAAAATTAAAGAATATAAACGAATAACTCACAAGGGTAAATAAGAATAATTCTCTTATTATCTTAAGGATTATAACTCAAATCTTAAGATCCCAAACTCATAAGCTATGCCACAATCTCGACATATGCTTATATAGATTAGGAAGCCTAATAAACGTAGGAAACAAACTTAAATAGATAACTCCTAATAAGTAGATAACTCCTAATATAGATAACTCCTAATATAGTTTAAACCACACCTTTTCACTTCGAGCTTATCTCAACATTCTCCCCCTTAAGCTTGAAGTTGTGGTCTCCTACTTCTTGAACTCCAATTAGGCTCCGCATTTCTTTAAACTTGATTCGTCCAAGAGATTTTGTTAAAATATCAGCTTTCTGTTCATCTCCCGGCACATGCTCCACTTCAACCTGATCGTTCCCAACACATTCTCTAATGAAGTGATATTTCTTGTGAATATGTTTACTCCGGCCATGGAACACCGGATCTTTAGTGAGAGAGATGGCAGATTAATTATCAACTCTTATTGTCACCTTCTCACAATCTCTTCCAATAGTTTCACTTAGGAGTTCTTGAAGCCAGATGGCTTGCTTCGCTGCCTCTGTTGCAGCCATAAACTCGGCTTCACAGGAGGACAAAGCAACAGTTTCTTGTTTTTGCGAGCACCACGTAATTGGACTTTCATTTAAATAGAAGATATGACCTGCTGTGCTTTTCCCATCATCTTCATCTACATTGTGTGAACTATCACTGTATCCCACCAATGTAATTCTTGTGTTTCGTTTAAACACAAGTCCCGAAGAGCATGAACCCCGCAAGTATCTTAACACTTGTTTCAACGCTGCCCCGTAAGACTCCTTAGGTTCTTGCATATAGCGACTCAACACTCCCACACTATACGACAAATCTGGTCGTGTATGGAGTAGATATCGAAGGCATCCTATCACCCTTCGGTATTTTCATTCATCTATGTTCTTTTCATCTTGAGCTTTGCACAATCTAAGATTCATCTCCGTTGGAATATGAGACAAGTTGCATTCATTCATTCCTGTTTCTTCTAATATTTTTCGTGCATACCTTTCTTGTTTTAGCACAATTTCTCTTTTACCTTGAAATACTTCAATACCAAGGTAATATGTCAATTTTCCAAGATTACTCATTTCAAACTTAGTTGCCATCTCCCTTTTAAAATCGTGTATCGACTTTAAAGACGATCCGGTAACAAGTAAATCATCCACATATACCACAACTATGAGCATGTACCTGTCTTCCTCCTTTCGATACAATGATGGCTCTTTTGAACATTTCTTAAAGTTCATGTTTAGAAGAATCATGTTCAGCTTTGTGTTCCACGCTCTAGGTGACTGCTTCAAACCATAAAGTGCTTTATTCAACTTGTACACTTTGGTTTCCTTCCCTGGAACAACGAAGCCTTCTAGTTGAGTGACATAAACCTCTTCCTTTAAATCTCCATGGAGGAACGCTGTTTTTACATCCAGATGATGTAATTCCCAACCATATGAGGCTGCAAGTGCAAGAATGAATCGAATTGTTTCTATTTGGGCTACGGGGGCAAACACCTCGTCATAGTCAATACCATGCTTTTGAACGTATCCTTTTGCAACCAATCTAGCTTTATGTTTGTTGATACTTCCGTCAGAGTTTCGCTATAACTTAAAAACCCACTTTAGGCCAATGGGTTTTATACCGCTAGGAAGATCAACAAGATTGAGAGATGTAATTACAATGAAATCAAGCTAATCCATTGAGATTTGTCCATGTTTTATTTTTCTCAATGCTAGACAATTCTTCTTTGCATGCATCAAGCCATACATCTAATTCTTTTGCCTCGCTGAAATCCCATGGCTCATCATTTATTGCCAACAACACCTTTTCTATTTAATATGTTTGATGGAGGAGTACATAGTCGTCTAGATACACAGGCTTGACACTTTCTCGTGACGACCTTCTTGGTTGTGGTTGAGTGTGATCGGGTTCTTCATCACTGCTACTGATATTATCACTTTCTTCCTCATCCCGGTCTCCTTCTTCTCCGATTTCTCCTTCACTCATAACTCGAGTGATGGATTTGTTTGGTGTTCCACAAAAAACAGTGATGTCATTACCCTCACGTGGTTCATTCTCCCTTTTGTTCCAATTCCAGCCTTTTGACTCATCAAATATGACATCCCGGCTCACCACAACCTTTTTCTTAATAGGATCAAAGAGTCGATATGCTTTTGATCCGGGTTCGGTTCCTAGATGAACCAAAGCTTTTGCTCTATCGTCTAGCTTCTTCCTTCCATGGTTTTCTGTCTTGGTATACCCGACACATACGAATACTCTGAGATGTTCGATATTAGGTTTCTTTTTCTTTAAGGCTTCGTACGGGGTTGTTGTTAGGACCATTTGTATTGTATCAATTAGTTTAGGGACTAGAAATGACAAGTTGTAATAGTTTGAAGCTAGTCATTAGTCTTAGACAAATGGGTTATGCTTAATTAGAGATTAATTAAGCATGTTTAGTAATGAGGTATAAATACCTTATGTTTAGGCTTAATTTGTAAGCTTTCCTCTCACTAATTGAATTACCATTTGAAAGCTCCAATATTCCCTCCATCTTTCTCTCTCAACTTACACACACTCAAACACCAAGAACACACACACATAAACTTCAATTCATCTCAATTCAACATGAATTAGCTCGATCTTAGTCATAAACGAACTATCAAGTGGTATCAGAGCAAAATCTCTCTGCGAGAAGATCCAAAATCGAGCTAAAATGATGAAGATCTGAGAAAAAGTGAAGAAAAGTTGATGTTCGTCATGCAAATTTAATGTTGTAAATTTTTCGTTGGAATTGAAGATTTTATTGAAGAATCATGTTTCTCATTCGATTCTAATCAAGATAGAATCAAGTTTCGTTCCATTCCGTTAACAGATCACTTCAATTTCGTGATTTTGGTGAAAAAGTAAAAAGTTGAAAAACTTACTGTAAATCGAAGAATTTGATCTATTGTGTTATGGATTGAAGAAAGTAGTCGGTGCAAAGTGTTAGCATTTGGATCTCGAGCAATTAGCAAGAAGAATCATTGAAATCGGTTGAGAATTGAGCATAATCGGATTGAATTGGTGAAAACTTCGACCGACGGTGTTCGTACGTAGAAGTTCGGCTTCAAGAAGAAAGAACAACTTCGGCCCAAGGTTAGTAGAACTTCGGCCCGAGTTTATTGTAGTTCGGCCCGAATTTATGGTAGAAGTTCGGCCCATATCGAACAAGTACTTCGGCCCTTTTCTAAATCAAAGAAGTTCGGCCCAGTTTCTTTCATAAGTTCGGCCCAAAGCAGAATTCACCTAGTTCGACACCTAATTTCACCTAGTTGGATCACTGTTCCAAACACATAATTCGACACACAGTTAGGCGATAAATTCTTCACAATTCTTCACAAACATTTATCCTAAAATCAGAATCAGAATTAAACAGTGATCGTGAATTATCCTGAATCAGAATCAGAATCAGAATTAAATCACGAATTGAATTTCAGATTCTTAAATCTTCAAAATCGATTTCCAAACTTAAATCACGACTTCAATCGACAATATCAAAATCAAAAATACTGTTCTATCAACAATCATTGTGGAATCAAAGACGCATAGATGCAGAAGTTTTCAGATTGTGGAATCAATTGATCTCGATTTTTGATAAACTTGATTTCAGACGCAATCTTGATACGAGATCTATTCCGACTCCTGTTCAATGATTCAACGATCCAAAATCTCATAAAATCTTCTTCAATTCAACGATTTTTGCAATTAGGGTTCCTTTACCTTTACAAGGAGATACCAATTTTGATCAATAGTTGGTGAAGATGACGCCTAGTCAAAGATCGTTTGGTGAAGATGACGCATAGTCAAAATCAAGTATTTAGTCGAAGATCTGTTACTGCATTTGTTTTAAGCCACGAATTTCAAAGCCCAAACTCATTTGTTTTAAAGCCCAATACTCCACAAAACTTTTAAGTCCAAAACACAAATCATTTATCTCAAGCCCAAAACCTTTAAACACTCAATAACTAATTCGGTCCAAATTCACAAATCAGGCCCAAATCCATTTTAAACCATATAACAAATCCTTTAAAACATAGCTCAATATACGTTTTTAAATCAACTAAAACAAGGCCCAAAACTCTTTTTACGTCAAAATCACGTCAAATAACGCTTAAAACAATTTTTTTTTTTTTTTAAATTTTTTTATGTCTCATTAAATTTAGAACCTTTTAATGACTTAAATTTAAACTTTTTTAACGTTCAAAAGGTTTTAATGAGAAATTTAAACTTCTAATTTTTTAAAAAAAAAAAGGTTTTAAAAGGGTTCTACATCTTTAAACCAAATCTTTTTAAAAGTCAAAACAATTTTTCAATTGCCCAATACAGTTATCGATCCAATTCAATTTTTTTTTAAAACCCAACACAAGATCAAATTCGTAGCATCTCAACAAATTCAGAATTCGACCTCAATTTGCTTCGATCAGATCAGCGTTCAGCTAATCAAAATAAAGTGTTCGGCTCAAGTTTAAATCATAAGCCCAATCACTTTTAACGTTCGGCAAGATCTGCTCGGCCCAAAAAGGTAAAATCACTTTCTTATTTTTTTTTTCCTTATCATTTTCAAAATCACATTATCACTTTATCACTTATGGCTTAAATGATATCATTTTTACGACCGATATAAAACAATTTTTTTTTTGTCAAATAAACCTAATTTGCACATTTGGAAAATAAAAGAGCTAAAATGGATGACAATTTAATAAAATCACTTCTAAATAAAAACAGGGCGCTAAAAGAGAAAATGTCTAGTTTACAAACTCAACAATTACACTATCAAAAAGAAATTTCTGAATTAAAAGAATCTCTTGAGTTGTGGGAAACTACAAATACACACAATTATGCTTTATTTGAAAAATCGTTTTATGATAATGTTAAGAATCTACGATTGAGTAACGACTACAAAGAAAAATTGGAGAAAAGTGAGAAACTAAATGAACATTTCAGAAATTGCAAAGTCGATGTTTTAATTGATAAAGTTCAAACTCTTGAATCTGAAAATGCAAATTTCAAATCAAAAATTATAACTTTTGAAAAAGATTCTGAAACAAAGCAACTTCAGATTGCTGAATTAACAAACAAACTTCATGACACAAATACTGTTAATATTTTGAACATCGAAAAATATGATTCTGTTTGTGCTGAAAATTTTATTTTGACTGATAAAATCAAACTACTTGAATGTAATTTTGGATCTGATTTACAAAATCAAATCAATATTTTTAATATTGAGAAAACAAAATTGCTAGAAAAAATTACATCTCTTGAAACAGATCTTTCTTTGTCTCAAAATAAAAATGAAGGTTTGTTAATTAAGCTAGAAGAAAAATCTAAAATCTTTGACAATGACAAATCAGTTTTACAAATCAAAATTTTTGAATTAAAAAATAAAATTGATGAGTCACAAAAATCTTTTGATGAAGAGAATCTGAAGTTGCAAATACAAATTCAAAATTTAGAATCTAAATCAAATTTTCCTTTCATTGCAAAGAAAAAATGTAATAACAACAGAATGTTTTCTCCTGTCATGGCATATCGTGATTTATATACAATCAAGCAAACTGAGGTTAATAGAGGAAATTCTAAACCTAAACCTAAATCACAAATAAATTCCTCTACCACACCTAAGCCTAGGAGATCCACGGTCCCGCCACACTCTGATAAGAAAATGAATGCTCTTAAACAAGTTATTAGATGAAATTCCGCACCTAAAATTCCAAATAAATTAGGTTCCTCTTATAGACTTAAGCATTCTCAAGTGGATAAACCTACACCATCAACCGTGTTGCAACATTCTATTCCTTCAAAGAAAATCTTTTCCAAAACTAAATCTTTGAAATATTCGAGAAAAGATTTACTTTCCTTGGCACCTAAAACGAATTTTACACAAGTGCCAAAAACATCTCCTGTTTATGTTTACAAAACATCCTCGATCTTAAAAGCTAAATGGGTTCCCAAAACTCCAACATCTCAAATAATTCCCCGGAAATTATATGAAAGTGAAACATCAAGTTTCAGTTTTTCATGGAACTCTCAATCTTTAAATCAAATCGATAGAACTTATCGGTGGTTTCATTCCCACTCTAACATTGTCGGACCCAAACAAAGATGGGTCCCGAAAGCTGTTTGATTTGTTTTGCAGGAGAATGACTTATACATAATTCAGTGTATAACTTGCTTTTCAACATAATGGCTTTCAAATACATTTGTTTGAAACCCGCTCTTAACCAGATTTTCACATAAATGTAAACAGTCTTTCCCACCCCTCTTAAACTGTGTACTTTTCATTATCTTTATTTTGTCGAGGGGGAGAAATATTAATTCTAGGGGGAGAATTAGTATTTCCAGGGGGAGAAACTTTCTAATATCAATACTTTTATACCCGTTTGAATTTTTTTATCGAACAATTTTTTTTTATCAAACGACGATACCTTCCTATGGTTTGCCAGAACCGGCCTTACCTTCCAAGGGAAACTTTTTAGCCAAAATTGGTAAATGTGAGGGTATATGTCTAGGGTATAGATTTAGGTGAGTGAAAGGTGATGTGAAAACATGATAATATCAAGAAAACACACCTCTGAGTGCATCCAAACCGACATAAACCGGGCACCCTCACTAAATTTGTGATCATTCATGTGTTGAATGCTTCACCAGACTTAAATGGCCCAATAAAGCATCTGCACTCCACCACCAACCACTCAGATTCCTCTCAAAAGGAATTTGTTTCAATTCATCAGGGGACGTAGCACATAATCTATCGACTGCTCATTCGGAGTATGTTGGTATTGAAATTTTAACCTTCTGCCCCGGGTTACGTCTTCAATTGAATGCACAATGTGTCTAGATCTCACCGACAAATAGTTCCAATTTATGACACATACACTTTTATAAATGAATCTCCGTGTATTCATCGGAACACTCATAGTGGCATCACAATCTGGTGTTTCACGAGGATTGAGTGGAAATCCTGCTAGAGCTAAAATCGCGCCAACTCTAACTTCAGGTCCCACATTTGAATCATCGGTTGTGCAAACGACTATCGATTCATACCGTGTGTTAACGGATACTCTAGTTCCAATTTTCAAATTTTTAAATATGCTCGTTTGAAGGAAGACAGGGATGTAGTTCTAAAAGTTCGAAAAGAGGGAGATTGGATAATGATCAAGACAAATTAAGTCAAACAATCCATGAAGTCTTCTGAGATACTTTGTATTGGTTGAAAAGCCGATTAAAAGTCTTATTTTCTACTAATCTTCAAAAGCTGAAACTAATACAACATTAAAGCTACTCAACGGATAATTAAGTTTCAGACTTTGCTAGAGAAGAAGATTTCAAGAAAAGGCTAATTCAAACTATTGATACAAAGGGGGAGATTGTTAGGACCATTTGTATTGTATCAATTAGTTTAGGGACTAGAAATGACAAGTTGTAATAGTTTGAAGCTAGTCATTAGTCTTAGACAAATGGGTTATGCTTAATTAGAGATTAATTAAGCATGTTTAGTAATGAGGTATAAATACCTTATGTTTAGGCTTAATTTGTAAGCTTTCCTCTCACTAATTGAATTACCATTTGAAAGCTCCAATATTCCCTCCATCTTTCTCTCTCAACTTACACACACTCAAACACCAAGAACACACACACATAAACTTCAATTCATCTCAATTCAACATGAATTAGCTCGATCTTAGTCATAAACGAACTATCAGTTGTGCCCTTAATCGATCGAGAGGCAACCCTATTAATTAGGTACATAGCATGTCTTACTGCCTCCCCCCCACAAGTAGTTTGGTAAGTTCATGTGTTTCAAGATACTTCTAGTCATCTCAAGAAGTGTTCGGTTTCTTCTCTCAACTACTCCGTTCTGTTGGGGGGTGTAGGGTGCTGTTAGATGCCTCTTTATGCCATGTTTGTCACAGCAGGAGTTGAATTCTTGGGACACAAACTCCCCCCTCTATCCGTACGAAGGGTTTTAATTTTGGCATTAGTCTCTTGTTCTACAAGTGACTTGAAGTCTTTGAATTTACCAAAAGCTTCACTTTTCTCCGTCAACAACACCGACCACATATACCTTGTGTGGTCATCAATAAGGACGAACACATACCTTTTATGCCCTGGTGTTGGCGGTGTGATTGGTCCGCACAAGTCTCCATGGATGAGCTCGAGGGGATGCTTAGCTTGATAACTTGTTGCTTGTGGGAAAGACTTTCTAGTTTGCTTTCCAGCAAGACACGAACCACATGTTTCTTTCTCAACTGTGATATTTGGAATGCCAATAACTAGACCTTACTTGATCATCAGCCTCATATTATCGTGATTAATATGACCTAATCGGGCATGCCACTTTGTTGATTCTGCAGAAGTTGAGATATTAAAACATTTAATATTCTCAACTTCTAGGCTTACTTTGTATAGACGATTCTTCGATCTTGTGGTTTTCAACATTACTTGTCTTGATCGATCATAAACAACTAGAGAATCGTCTTCCATTATCACTTTGCATCCGGCCTCAGTAGCTTGCCCAAGGCTGATGATATTACTCTTTAGATCGGGTATGTAGTACACATTGAACACAAACGAAATTGGCCCTTTCCCTTTTATTTTGATGCGAGAATCATCTCCAAACCTCACCAACCCGGTGATATTTTCGTTCAGATCAACAAAGAATCTTAAATTCCCGCTCATATGATTACTTGCACCATTATCCAAGTACCATATATTTTTAGTATCTAAATCAGCTTCAAACATATTTGGCATTACCTTTTCTTCGTTGAGGTAAACGACTTCATGCATCATCAACTCATCGGCTACTTGAGTTTCTTCCTCATTCTTCTCAATAGCTTCTTGAAGTTTGAGGAGCCTACCGGGGCAGTATGACGCGTAGTGACCGATCTTATCACAACGGTAGCACTGTATGTGAGACGTATCTCTCACGTACTCTTGTCCTTGTCTGTAGGAATTTCTCCCACGACCTCTTCCCCTCCAATTAGAGCGACCTCCTCGTCCTCTACCTCTATTGGACGTGTAGTTTTCAGTATCGGAGTTTGCGTTAGCAAACATTAATTTTTCTTGATCTTCTGGTTGTTCTTCTTCCTCTTCTTTAATTCTTTCCTCATAGGCCCTTAGGCTACCGACAATATCTTCGAAGCTTGTCGTGTTCAGATCGAGGACTTGCTCAAGGGATGCAACCATGAGTATATACTTCTTTCTGGGTAGACTTTTAAGGAATTTCTTGACAAGGCTGGATTCCTTAATAGTTCCACCCAGAGACGCTGCTTTGGATGAGATTTCCGACAATTTTCCAACGAAAGTATCGATGGTTTCTTCTTCCGCCATCTTGATCTTGTCGAAATCAGTCATTAGGGTTTGAAGTCTTGCTTCCCTCACCCGTTCTGCCCCAACGTATCTAGCTTTTATTGCATCCCAGATTTCTTTTGCCGACTCGAGATCGCCAACTTGCAATATCAGCGCTTCCGGTATGGATTGGAATAATAAGGCTATTGCCAGATTATTATGATCATCATTGGTGTCTTCTCTTGGATCAATGGCCTCCCGTACTTTGTTGACTTTAAGGGCAATCTTCATTCTCATCGCCTAGATAGTGTAATTCGAGGAGGTTAGCATGGGGAGTTTGACAACAGAGGATCCACCGTCCTTGGATGAAGACGACGACGACTCGGGCTCATCCTTCTTGTCCACCATCGTGAATTAGCGACGGCAGAAGGAATGGAATTTTGCAAAGCTCTGATACCAATTAAAGAATATAAACGAATAACTCACAAGGGTAAATAAGAATAACTCTCTTATTATCTTAAGGATTATAACTCAAACCTTAAGATCCCAAACTCATAAGCTATGCCACAATCTCGACATATGCTTATATAGATTAGGAAGCCTAATAAACGTAGGAAACAAACTTAAATAGATAACTCCTAATAAGTAGATAACTCCTAATATAGATAACTCCTAATATAGTTTAAACCACACCCTTTCACTTCGAGCTTATCTCAACAAAAATATGGTTTAAAAATCAGGCTATATTCAACCTTTTATGGAAGAAATTCTAATTCTACATGTATTGATATTGTTACCTCTAAGTTATGATGTCACGATTTTACATTTCCGTTGACCCATCAAAGTCAAAATTGCCGTCAAAGAAGGCGAAATCATGTTTTCTTACCCTCTAACGGTAATCACTAATCACACCATGAATATCTACAACATAAAGCTGCCATCATCAATCCTACCTTTCTACCGGCCGCCGTTTCACATTTCTCCGGCAGCGTCATTATATCCCCAATTTCAAGGTCTAATTTCTACATTTTCTTCTCCATTGTAGCTTCCGTTTCGTTTTAATTTTTAATTACATTTTAATATTTCCTGATATTTCAAACATTCGTTGTGTATATAGCCGGTTCGAAATTCAATTCAACAAACAGAAGTTAAGTTTATGGAATCAGAGCAAGTAGAATTACAGATGGCTACCTGCATTACGCGTACATTGCCTCCAGGATTGACTCTGGATTTAGCGCTCGAACAAATTAAACAAGTGGTTGTGGAATTGAATTTGAAACCTAATTGTGCTAAAGGTGGAATGTACAAATTGCAGGTTTTTTGTTCTCCAGAATTACTCAATTTTATGAGTCTCATATGATTCATGTAACAGGTGTGGTAAATGATCTAAAATTAATGATGGAATTGTCTTTGTTGATCACCTTGGTCATTCTCTAATTTCTGCTGATGTCAGCAAATGGATAAAACCAGATATTATCGTTCAGGTATACTTATTTTTTCTTTCTATTTAGGGTTGATTGCATACGAAAAAAGTAACCAACTTTGGTCTAACTTCTCTTGAGGTAACCAACTTATTTCTTCATGGTTTCCTTGGTACTAGTGCAGATTGGATTCCAATCATGAACGCCATGTCAGCATTTTCAAAATGCATAGCAGTTGACCTTCCTGGTCATGGTGGGTCAAAGATACATGTCACTGCTGATGTGGTGCAGGCAGTTAACCTATCAGTTAAGTACTTAATGTTAATGTGTATCAATTCTTGATTCTCATTGATTGACAAAGTGTGTATTATATACACAATTACAAGGCTATAAACTAGGAAAGGATTACATACAATCAAGCCAATATATATCTAAAATATAATTCAAATATAGGTTATCTAACAGCCCCCCTCAGTTTGGAGCGGGAGGAGGACGAACGCTCAAACTGTCCCGAAATCAAGAAATAAGTGTCGAGGAAGGCCCTTTGTGAAAATGTCAGCATACTGATAAGCTGATGGGGCATGTAACACCCGAATGTGTCCTAAAGCAACCTTCTCTCGAACAAAATGTATGTCAATCTCAATGTGTTTGGTCCGTTGATGTTGAACAGGATTGCCAGAAAGATAAACGGCCGACACATTGTCACAATACACAAGAGTGGAACTATGTATTGGTGTATGAAGCTCAAGTAAGAGATTGTGCAACCAACATGATTCAGCCACTGCATTAGCGACACCCCTGTATTCAGGTTCGGCGCTGGAACGAGAAATAGTAGGTTGTCTTTTAGCAGACCAAGAGATGAGGTTGTCGCCCAAGAACACACAATAACCTGAAGTAGAACGACGTGTGTTCGGGCATCCGGCCCAGTCTGCATCTGTGTATGCGATAAGCTAATTTGGCGGTGAGGCATACAAGTGCAAACCCAAATGAATGGTACCCATAAGATATCGCAAGATCCGTTTTAACGCGTTAAAATGAGGTTCCCTTGGTGCATGCATAAATAGGCAAATTTGGTGAACTGCGTATGCGATATCCGGTAATCAATTCCAAAATCCATTTCGTCGTCCAGTAGCGACAACTGTATTTTTGATTGGTACCACAGTGGCCCTTTCGGGTGAAAGTGAGATAATGAAGGGCACCAGCTAAAATTTGATATGTTGTGTGATCTGCCAGTAATGAACCATCAGTGGCACTCAATTTCGAGTTAGTATCGGCTGGGGTGGCAACATGTTTGCAGTTTTCCATATGAGCTCGCTTTAAAATAGATTCGGCATATTTTTGTTGAGATAAAAACATGCCTTTATGCGATCGTGTGACTGCGATGCCCAGGAAATAAGATAAGCTACCAAGATCTATCATTTCAAATTCATGTTTGAGATCGTTGATAATTTTGGTTTGCAGCATAGGAGATGAAGATGTGAGAACGATGTCATCTACATAAAGTAGTAAATATGCCATATCTTGTTTGTGACGGTATATAAAGAGAGATGTGTCACTCTTGCTGCATATGAAACCCATAGTAATAAGATGCTTTGCAAACCATTGATACCAAGCTCGTGGTGCCTGTTTAAGACCATATAAAGATTTCCGTAGCCTACAAACAAAGTTAGGAAAAGCATGGTGACTAAATCCCGGGGGTTGATGCATATAGACTGTTTCATTAAGGTCCCCATGTAAGAAAGCATTTTTGACGTCCAATTGATGGACGAGCTAGTTTCGGCTTAAGGCCAAAGAGAGAACAATCCAAATAGTAGCCGGTTTAACAACCGGGCTAAAAGTCTCGTCACAATCAACACCAACTTCTTGTGATATTACGTTGACAACAAGGCGTGCCTTGTATCTTTCTAACGAACCATCTGCATGAAACTTATGACGAAAAATCCAATGGCATCTAATAATGTTAGTATCCCGGGGACGAGGAACTAGTTCCCACGTATTTTGTTTAAGTAATGCATTATATTCATTAGTCATGGCAATGTTCCAGTTAGGGTCTAGAAGGGCGGTTTTGGGATTGGACGGAATAGGAGATATGGAATGTGTGTGAAGGGAGACCGGGACATTAGGTTTGAAAATACCGTTCTTTGAACGGGTTTGCATCGGGTGTTGTGGTGGTGGAGGGGGTGGTAATGGTGCTGGAGAGGCCAGAGGGCTCGGAGGTGGGGAGGGAGCTACCGTGGCGGCGAATGGCGGAGCAGGGGTGCTCCTGCCGACGGAGTGGGTGACACGCTAGTAATAGAGTGGTTCGTAAAGTATGGGGATGGTGGGGTGTCAGTTAGGAATTCATAAGATGGGATTGGGTCTTTTGTGGAGGTAGAGAAAGGAAATATGGTTTCAACAAAAGTAACATGTCGAGAGATGAAGAATTGTTTGGTGGATATGTCTAGACAAAGGTAACCGCGATGGTGGAGAGGGTAACCAAGAAAAACGCAAGGGGTAGATCTAGGGGTTAATTTGTCATGAGTGGTAGAGGATGTATTGGGATAGCAAAGACACCCCAAGGTGCGCAGATGAGTGTAGGAGGGATTGCGTTTGTAGAGAATGGTGGTGGGAGTGTGAATTTTAATCGCAGAAGAAGCTAGGATATTGAGGAGATAAGTAGCGAAATGAAGGGCATACGACCAATAAGAGGGAGGAACGGAAGCATGTATGAGGTTGGTTCGGATGATATTATTTAGGGTGCGGATGAGTCGTTCGGCTTTGCCGTTTTGGGGAGAGGTGTAGGGACAAGAGAAGCGAAGATGCATGCCATGAGTGTCACAAAAGGTTTGAAATTGAGAGTTGTTAAATTCACGACCATTGTCGCATTGTAAGGTTTTAATTTTCTTTTCGAATTGGGTGTTAATATACGTGTAAAAGGTGGAGAATATGGAAAAGACTTGTGATTTATATTTTAGTGGAAAAGTCCATGTAAAGTGAGTAAAATCATCTAGAATAACAAGATAGTATTTATGACCTAAGGTAGAAGGGACAGGAGAAGTCCATAAGTCGGCATGCAATTGATCAAACGGGCTAAACGTAATAGAATGAGAAGAATTAAAATTTAGACGAGAATGCTTGCCTATGGAGCAAGAATTACAAGCATTAATAGTACTAAGTTTATGCGGGAAAAAAATATTATTCCTAAGTAAAGAAAAAACAGAAGTCCCCGGATGGCCGAGGCGATTGTGCCAAATGGATGGAGAAACGGTATGAAGTGCTAGAGGCGTGGAACGCCCATTGAAGCCCTTTTGGAAGGGGTACAAATCACCGGTACTGTTGCATCTTGTGATTGGCGTCCCCGTTTTGAGATCTTTCACAGTGAAACCAAAAGAGTCAAATTCAACAGAAACAATGTTATCACGGGTATATTTTACGAACAAAGATCAAGTTTTTAATTAATTTAGGAACATGATAGATACTTTTTAAAAGGTATGGTCGGGTAGGGTCGGGTATGGTTGCGGAACCTAGGCCCGTAACTGGAAGACTACTACCATTACCTACTAAAATATAATGCGGTTTACTTAAACAATATAAGTGAGAAAAGTTACCCGCTGTGCTAGCAACGTGTGATGTGGAACCCGTATCCATGTACCAAGAGTTATCCGGCGTATTAAGGTGCATGGTATTGAACGTTGCGTCCAATTCCGTTGGTGTCATCGGGTTACCTTGCTTAGGGTATGGTGCTCCCATGTAGTAGGCTTGTTGCTGTGGAGGTCTCGGTCCAGGGCCAAGGAGGCTCGGCTGAGGGTTAAACGAGGCAGTCGAGTATGGGCACGGTGGCGGAGACCAAGAGATTCCAGAGTACCAATATGGTTGTAGCCAAGGGTGTTGTGGTTGAGAGTATTGTTGCTGATAGGACTTGCCGTCCATCTTGTTGGAGAAGAAGAGATTCACGATGGAGATTCAAGCTTGTCAAAGCAATTTGACAAAGAAATTATGTCTTGAAGTAAAGGAAATTGAAAATAACAATTGCCTGACAAGGGAATTTGAAGGAATTCTATTGGTGACAAAGGATGTAAAGTAAATTGACAAAGAATTGCCGATTGGAATATCAATGGTGGCAGAGTTTTAGAAAAGAAAAAAAAACTGAGATGAGGATCAAATATGAAATTGGTATTTGTTGCTATACCAATAACCAAAAAAGGGGGATTATTGTTAAAACAATACTTTCTGGAAGCTTTTGACAAAGAATTGTCGTAAGCCTTTGAAAAAAAAAAAGAGGTTGTTGTAAAATTTTGACGACGGCTGTGGTAGGGGAAGAGAGGAGAATTGGATTTAGGGTATTAAGGCTCTGATACCATGTTAATTTGTATCAATTCTTGATTCTCATTGATTGACAAAGTGTGTATTATATACACAATTACAAGGCTATAAACTAGGAAAGGATTACATACAATCAACCCAATATATATCTAAAATATAATTCAAATATAGGTTATCTAACACTTAAGTTAGTTACAACTTACAAACATGCTAAACAAACTGTTTCTTCTTCTAACCAATAAAAATTGACAGTTTTTGGTTACTCAATGGTACATAAACATATTTATATATGTCTGCTTTTTAATCAATTACATTTTTGGGCTAATCATTTTTTAACTTTTTCAAGGTAAAAAGGGTAGTTATAACCGAGACAGATGTGAAAGGTATTGCGTGAGCTTTTTGTTCAAAAAGGAAAAATATTATTGGTAAAGATATTACCCGGATATATATAAGATTAAATGAAGTTAATATTGTGCTAACGTTATGGAATGTATACATATTTTGTGTATAGTATATCATTTCGAAAAGTTAATGCGAGTTAATAATATACTCCCTCCGTCCCACAAAAAGTTTACATTTCTACCAAAACTTTTGTCCCACAAAAAACTTTACATTTCTCAATTTGAGGGGTCCACCTAATAAACTAATATTTTTTATATCTTATTTATCATTATTTTAAATGTTTCTCTCACTAACTTTATATCATTTCTGTAACACCCAAAAATTCACAAAAATTTAAAAAATATTTTGAGTACAAGATTTTAAATAAAAAGGTCCCAATAACTTGAATAATTAAAACCCAATAATAATATTGTCATTTTAAAATGTATTTAATGCAGAAATAATTTAAATAAGATAAAGTATCTTAAAATGTTAAGTGTTGTCCACATCAGCTCTGGGAAATACAGCGGTCAACCGTCCACCTTTTCTTTTCCTTTGCTGGTACCTGAAACAATGGGGGAAGATTTGGGTCAGCTGGGAAGCTGAGTGAATAATCTCAAAATGTAAACAATCATAACATACAACACATGGGGCACATCGGTGTACTCCTACTCAGAATCTACTCAATTAATTACTCAGATTTATTTCTCGGATTTTATTACTCAGATTTTAATGTATATAGCGCGCTTGTGTGATTCGGGTCGATCGCCCCTCCTCACACCTCAGATAGGCGTAAGCCAAAACTCAGACGGGAGTGATCCCAAAAACTCAGACGGGAGGTGATCCCAAGATAGGCATATAGCCAAAAACTCAGATGTGTGTTATTATGTTTTTATCTCTTTAACATAATTATCTCAGATGCTCTAGCAAGTAGTAGCACAGAATGACTCTGTGCCGAGCTCAGTTACCCAGGCACAATGTCTCAGATCAAAATAAATAAACAGATGCTCAGATACTCAGATAACATATCAAACTCAGGTAACAAGTATGGTTCAACTAGTATAACACATAAGTCATGCATGTACAATGTTAAAACTGAATACACGGTGAGAATACTCACCTCGAGAAACGTAAGCTCCAACGGGTTCCCGGCAGTCAAAGGTACAACAAGTTATTTCCTATACGGTCCTAAAACATAAAACGAAACCCCGAATTAAAATCCACCCCAAGGGCTTAATTTAGGAAACTAGCAGCACCCGTCGGTCTCACGGCTCTGCCATAACTCCTAAACGGCTGATTAGATTTTTCCCATCATTTTACCACAGAAACTAGACAACCAGAACTACAAATCACTGTGAGACGGTAATTGGCAAAAACAGACTCTAAGGGTTTCCAAATGGTCTCGTAATACAGACATGATGCATAGGTCGATTTCCTAACAACAACATATTAAAACACGTATAACTTTTAGACCGTAAATCGGATTGACGTGCGGTTTGCGGCGTTGGAAAACTAACTCAGAAAACTAGTTGCCCACACGGGCCAAAAACCCAAAAGATTATTTAAAACAGACCAAAAACGACCGATAATAGAAGGGCAGAAAGCTGCCAAAAATATATCGACATGAAAACTTGATTTAGCCAACCCGGTTTATTCAAAACGATTAACCAATGAACCCAACTCACCGTGTCAACCCGAGGCTGCCCGGTTCACAAACCCAGTTCTGATTAACAATAGTTACTAACCCAAGGTTAAGTCTAGACTTAATGAAAACAACGAATGATTAGATTAACAAAACGAGGCAACGACCACTATTTGGAATCCAACCAGGCCCGACTCGGGACTCATATTAATCAAGAGGTCTCACAGCAAAAACAACACTCACAAATGTAACAAAATTCTACATAAAACAGATTAATGATTAGCCCGAAAAGATTGAATAAACGAAAAGAAAAGAAAGGTTTCTACCGATGGAAATTCTACTCAACAATTTCCCGAATGCAGCTTGGTTCGATCACCACTTTTAATGCAGCCCGAAGGAAAGTTACACCCTCTGCTCAATGCCGAATCCAAGCAACACAAGAATCACAAGAATCACAAGCTGTTAGAACCGTAACAAGGAACCGAGAGAATTAATGAAAAGAAAAGTGTGTAGGTTATTACCGAATCCAAACCACTCGATCACCAACACTGGGCGCAAGTTTCCTCTTGGTTCCGATCACAAAGAACTGGTTATGCAGATGGTCTACTCGTCACCAGAAAGGATACTCAAGTGCAGATGTTAGGGCTGTCGCAAAAACCATGCACAACAGATTATTATCGATGGTTCAAAGACTACAAAGGAGACGGAACAATGAGAGAATTACCTATATCGGTTTATTACTTGTAACCCAGATCGAACATCGTCAGGAAAGAACTAAAATGGTACTGAAGAAGAAGAACGAGAGAGAAGTCTAGATCACGGCTAGAATAATGATCGAGATAGGGTTTAGAGAATGGCGTACGTGTAAGTTTAAAATGAAAGGTGATTGGGCTAAAGCTCGATTGAATTGCAGGCCCTTCTTGGTCGATTCTCTCACTTGGGCTCACACCTCTCTCCCTCAATGCTATCTTTTGCATCAGGAAAAAAAAAGATGAAGGCCCACCTTTGGCCCCAATTCAACTCACGGGATTTTAAAAGAAAATGAAAGAGCAAAACTTGGAATGTCCCATTCTGATCTTATGATTAATTATTAACGGGTCTCGGCCTTGGCTTCCGAATCACTATCATTAAAACCCGACTCATGATTTTTGACTAATTTAAAACCCGAGACACGATAACTTGCTAGTTAAAACATTTTTTCTAACTAATAAACGTCTATAACTCGCGAGACATATACAAGTTAATTATAACGTCTAATAATTAAAAGTCTAATAAATCGTTTCTAGTTTAAAAACAATGTCAGCCACGGTCCGACGACTAATATAAAACCATGCCATGACACGCTCATGCTCAATGAGTAACGAACCATCTAACTACAGGTCGTCTAATTTTTACGAGACGACTAACTATTTATTTTCCCACTTAAATAAAATAATAAATAAATAAAAGTAAATAATAATTACTTAACTCAACATGTCTAATTTAATTAACGTCTAATAATACGAACCGTTAACTTCATTATAATTAATTTACTAATTATTCATTTCAAATTTAAATATGAAGATTAAGTTAATATTATTTAATTATTACAAATTTAGGGGCGTTACAATTTCTTTGCCAACCCATCGTCATCTCCTACCTGCACCCTTTTCCATTTCATCTTCCCCATTTGCAATAACAGAGTATTCTTCAATCATCTCACCTAAAAAGACATACTTCTTCCAAAAATGAAATCGCGTGTCTCTGACTTCAAGGATAACGAAGATTCACACTTGTGGAATATTATGATAGAGGATTCATTCGATTCATGGGTTAATATTCCAGAAACAAAATCAGATTTCAGTCTTGTAGAAGTCGAGCTTGAAGGTCTAAAAATGGAGGAAAGTTCAACAACAACTCCAGATCAGACTAAAATGAGAAAAATTGAGGATTTAGTTGTTCTAGACACCCGTGAGAAAAATTCATGGAACCCTACAAAATTTGGTACTTTTGTTGAGGAACTGATTAAGCTTTACGTGCCATGTTACAGCCCTCCTCCAAAACGCAAAAGACTCTTCAAATAATTTAAGTAAGTATTTTGATGTTAGTTCGAACTTGCTGGAAGTCATAAACAAAAGTAAGTTCTAGATGATGTTTATGCTAATGTTTTTGGTTGATGTTAATATTTTTGGGTGGATTAATACTCCTATATTATCAAAATGATGTTCCTACTAATATATTGCTTACAATGTGTTTACTTTGCTTACAAAAAAAGATGCTTGATTACTACATTCAACATTATGTATGTGAATTAACTATCCATAATTAACACATTGTCGTTCAAATTCTCCAAATGTGCCACACATGCTGCCACCAAACTTCGTTGTGGGTTAAATGCGATCGGTAGTTGTCCCAATCTCGTTAACCTTAACTTCCCACATGAACTTGATCATAGTTATTGTTTCCCCTCACCTTCATTACTTCTATCATGCATAAGTGTAGGGTGAGGAATACATGATTTAAGGTATGAGGTAGGAAAGAAGTGAATGCTTCTTCACAATTTTTTACCAAAGCTTCAAAGTTGTTGCATGATTTCTGATCTTTTAATGATTGAATAGCTCGAAAAAAGCCTAAGTCAAGGATATTCATATCGGGACTATTCGGGGGTTGGTTAACCAATTGCACATCTAAATTGAGTTCTTTGCAAGCATTACAAAACTTTAAATCATTCCCAGCAATATGAGGTTTTGCATTGTCTTGTTGAATGTACACCCTTTCCTCACCTAAATTTGGCCACTTAGATGCAATAGCGGGAAGTAATTTGTTGATGATCATTTCTCTATATGCTTTCTTGTTGACAATAGTTTGAGGCTTCAATTCAAGAGTCCCTTTTATTCTATTCTTACTCTTCCTTTGTGCTGCAACATAATGCACAAATGGGAACATTCCTAGCTTCCCATCAAAAATACACTCTCCAACATCGTTGAACCTAGGTCTTGCAACTGCCGCAAGGAACATAACTTTTGCAATAAATCTTTTACTTTGCAATGCCTATACGGTTTGTTTTCATGAGGAAGAACATAGTATGTTGACTTACATTTAGTGATGTAAAACCATTTTTCATCGATATGGATTGTGTTGAACATGTTGTTAAATTGTGGATTTTCAAACAACGAATCTTGGTTTAAAGCTTTCATGCAAAATGTTAACCTTTGCTTCATATTTTTTTCGGTTAGACTTGGTTTGATAGCATTTGAGTGTCTCTTTAGTAACCCTTTTTTAACTAACCTGTGAATTGTGGACTTTGACGCCTGAATAGCATGAGCTAGAGACCTGATTGTGGTTCGTTTATGTAACGGAACTTGGAGAATATTCTCGATATCCAACACTTTGCCATTTTAACCAGACCTTCCCTTCTTCAATGAATCTACGTTAATGGGACGTTCGTTTAGTTTGCACTGCATCGCTCATTTCCAAATTGTATGAACTGATTGACGAGAGACCCCAAATTCCGATGATGCGGCATTAAAACCACCACGTAAAACCTTGCCAGCAGGACATCTTTGAAGCAAGTATTCTATCAATTTCTTCCTCTCATCATCAGAAAGTACCATTGAAAAAGAGTTAATGTAAGTTATAAAGTGAGTTGGTGAAATAAATTGTCATATTTATATGGCTTGTAAATTTCAATTTGAATGTTGAAATTTTCATATTTTGAATTTGGATGTAACACCGCATTTTTTTTTTGAAAGGCAATTAAATATTAGTCTAAGTACGGAAGCATCAAGTTAGTTAAGTTTACAAAACGTGGTCCCACAAAATATTACAACCAAAGCTAGTTTAAAAGACGGTATTACTAAACACGGCTCATTTTACAAAACATAATTTAAGCATGGTCAAACTTCCCGTCCAAGCCCGACCCGTTCAAGCCATCCAACCTGAAATGTGTCAATAAGGGAGGGATTAGCACAAAAGCTAAGTGAATGAATTCCTAACACTACTAACTACACTAAACATTTAACACGGAAGTTAAAGAACATCTCCGGTTAGGTAATCACTTATTTGAGAGGATCGGCGGCTTTGTGGGCCTTAAACCATGGTTGGCCATAACCACGGTAACCGATAGCGTTTTGTATCCAACACCCGGGCAACTCCCTCCCCTTAACCATGTAACGCATACAGGTAAGGTCGGATACCCTATTAGTCGATACACTGTGCCCAACCGTTATCCATCCGACACTGACCTCATCCCGCTTGTGCACATAGTCATGTATGGTATTCCCTAACACTAGGCATACATAACAAGTAGACTAGCTACGAAAAAACACCGCGAAAAACGTCACGACTGAGTTCCCAATCGCGAACTCTAGTTCGCGATCGCGAACTAGGGTTCGCGTCGGGAACTCGAACGTGAACTACTTCGCGACGACCAACCAATTTCTCTGGAGCTACTTCACGATCGCGAACTAAAGTTCGCGTCGTGAACTCTCCACGTCTGGTGATTTCCTGCTTTTCACCAACAAGCCAATACCAAACGACAAAAACCGAAACCCGAGTTGTAGGTCGAATCCACTCACCTTTCAACTTCCGATTCCTTAACTCAGTGAGCTAGTATCACTGTGTATCCTTCCCGGTTCCTGTCAACAACATACCGAGTTAGTGATAATCCACCGAATTGTCAAAATCATCAATTTCAACAACTAACTACACAAGACTCATAAAATGCACATTTTATGACATTTCCAAGTAGTACCATTCCTTCATCAATACAATTGACCATTTTAACCATTTAGCAAGTATTCACAACTAGTTGACCCAAACGGGCCAAAAAAACCCAAACATGATCCTAACTCTTCCACATTTCCATCAACTAGCAATTAACCTTTCAACTAGCAATTCACAATCATTTAACACTTCCACCAAGGTTGACAACTATCATAATTCCAAGTAACATACTTGTAAAATCACTAGATCACCATTTTGACAAAATCATCCAAACATTAGTTAAATTACTTCACCATTTAATTAATACTAGGTTTTTAACATCCATAACTTACCAAAAAAATTTCACAACCTAGTAAACAATTCTATCCATCCAAAACTCAAGAAATCCAAGATTCAACAAAACCCACCTTCAACATCCACCATTAATGGAGGTTGAAGGTGTTTTTCACCAAATCTTGTCTTCCTACCACAAACAACCATACATTTCATGTAAAAGCTTGCATAAACATAAACTACAACATCCCTAACAAGATTCATCCATAAAAACCAACAATCACAAACCCTAGTTCATAACCAAGCTCAAGAACACCATAAACAAGTCAAAGAGAAGGTGTAGCTTACTTCTAGACTTCTCCTACACAAACTTTAGTGTAGAATTCGGATCCTAGCACAAGCAATCACCAAGCACAAGTGAAGAAAGCTCAAGAACAAGTATGGAGAAAAAGGGGTTTTGAGTAGCAATGAAATAGTGATAGGGAAGATAATGTTTGAAAATAACAAGTAAAAGAAAAGAGGGAGAGTCCCTCTCTCTCTCTCTAGAGGCCGGCCAAACAAAAGGGTGGGCCCCCTTTTGTGGCCTTTTATCAATTAACAGTATATGTCTGAAAGTCCCTTTCGTAATTAATTTATTTAAAATAGCAAACGGACTCCAATTTTAAAAACGAAAGCATTTCTGGAAAAGATATTTAACAAGGAATCTAAATATATAAAAATCACGTTTTCATTCCCAATATAACACAAGTCGGGTATTTTAACCCCTTGGTTAAAATACCGCAAAAGACAGCAGACTAATTAAATTAACTAAGCATTTAATCAGATAACCATTTAATAAGATACCTTAAGGTCAATAAACTAGTAGGCCGGGTTTTGGGATGTTACATTGGAGGCAAATCTAAATTTATGGAGGCAAATCTAAATTTATGGAGGCAATGTTATTGCGAGAATCAGACACCAATTTTGGTGGGAAAACAAAAGTCAAAGAACGAAATAGTTACAGAGTTCTCATATGATTTAAGAAAAATTATGTAGGGCCAACATATTCTCTCTCTAAACTAACCCTATATTTTAATCAAATTTATTATAATGACGCCACCATTAATTATCTCCTAAAATCTTGTGCCAATGAGAAATATAAAGTTTTTTGTGGGACGAAGGGAGTATCTAGATAATTATCGATGAATCACCTCCTATATTACTGCATAGAAAGTCAATAAGACATTATTCAAGTTTCAAAAATTTTAAGCATATAAATAAGGGAGTTAATTTTCATACCACAAATATTAATGTCTATATCACACTGTACAACTACATAAAATATTTTTTGTGGTACATGAGTTAAAACATTGTACAAAAATCACTACCTTATTTGGATCTTTGATTTGTTTATGGCTTAATTGGCTACGTTGGAAATCCATCGGTTTATGTGGAAGAATTCATATGGAAGTCCAAAGGTCTTACAAGTTACAAGATGATCGAGTATATATATATATAAATAAAATTTAACCAACGAACCATTACATCTACTCGAATTCTTATAATTACCTTCTTTCTTTTCAAATCAACACGTATCAATGGCCTTTCATAACAAAACCATAACCTACGATTCAATATCTCACACGTATCATGTCAAGTACGATGGTAAAACAATCGAGACAACTGTCACCAACAAAGCCACCATCACCGACAAATGGATCAACGAAATCCTCTTAGCTCACACAAATGACCCAATGATGGTTGTAGGGCTCGATGTCGAATGGCGACCCCACTACATCCAGTCCATGAGCAACAAATCCGCCACACTTCAACTTTGCATCGACACCAAGTGCTTAATCCTTCAACTATTTTACATCGATGAAATACCAAATTCCCTCAAGGGGTTTCTTTTGAACCCTAAGTTTACTTTTGTTGGAGTTGAAGTTGAGGATGACGTGTTAAAGCTTAAGAATGAGTACGGGTTGGATTGTTTGAAAAGTTTGGATATTCGGGCAGCCGCCAAGAAGAAGTGGCCCGGAAGGTTCCGTAGGCCCGGTTTGAAGGATCTTGCGATGGATGTACTCGGACTTTTGATGAAGAAACCGAAGCATGTGTGCATGAGCAATTGGGAAGCAGAGGTGTTAAATGAAGGTCAAGTGGAGTATGCATGCATTGATGCTTATGCTTCGTACAAGATCGCTCATAAGATTCTCCTTGAAGATTAAGTATTTGAATCCAGTGCGATGTTAATTAGTTTTGTTTATGTGTCGATCAGTTTGTAAGGTTTTGTGGGAAGTTGGTTTAATTGTCTTTTGGAATGTAAGCTTGTTGCCTTTTCACGTATGAATTTGAAGGTTTTCTTCATTTGACTTCGTTCACTACTTTGAGTTAATGTGTTAGCATTTAGCCAATGATTTTTTTTTTGATCTAGAGATATATTAGAGAAAAGTAGTGTTAATTATAAGATGGAAAATGTTTTAAAACTGGCGGCTGATCAATATAAATAATTTGCCGTTTGTTAGGGTTGTTAAATTTTTAATCAAAATATATTTGATAAAACTTAGCGAGATTTTTTGACAACCATTATCAACAAAACCAGTCGCTAACGAATGGGTGAGTAATCAATTATAAAGTTTTTGCAGTCGCTATTGGTTCTTAAAAAGTCTATAGTTTTTTTTCCTGCTGATCACTTGCACTTTTCAGTCACTATAGGTCCTCTAAACGTTTATAAATTTTTTATAGCAAACAGAGTTGCGTTGCACTTTATTAATTCAGTCACTAATTAAATAACGTCTTCAAAAAATCTTTGGTTAATAAAATTGAGCGGCACTGTCATTTCCGTCATTGAAGAGTGTTTGAAATGTTGCAGTACTTGACTATATCTTATAGTGAGTATGCTGCTAACAAGTTTTACATAATGATGGTGTTCAAATATCTTTTCGTGACTTACAATGTCACTCAAGACACAATGTCATACTGCGGGTTGATATATATTGCTTTTGTGCAGTTGTACTCCGTTATCATTATCTTCGGCTTCAATATGGTGTTCAAAATAAAAATTACAGGTCATAATGCAACAAAAAAGTATTAAGCCCCTAATCTGTATCTATATAACAATAAAAATCGAGTTTCAATATTGAGATTGTATTTAATAACATAGCTTTAATATTTCAAGGATTTAATGTCTCAAGGTTCATGCATAAGAAAAAAAACGTATAAGTGATACAAATCAATAGACACCCATAATGTGAATTTAAAAACCAAAATTTATTATTACAAACAAATGAATAAAGCTATTATTACAAACAAATCAAGAAATACGAAACATATATTCGGTGTACATTAAACAAAAGAAATTTAAAACCATAATTACCAAACATTGAATTACCAACGTTTCATCATCTCCAAACGTTTCTATCAACTCAAATTAAATTAGACGTTTCAAAATTAAATTCCCAAAATATAACTAAATATAATCAATTTAAGAATTAGATATAAATATAACTCAATATAAATTTCAAAACTGGGCCATGCAAATCGAGAATAGTAATATGCTTAAAAATAGTCATCATGGTTGAAACCATCCTAAAAAGTAGTAATTTGCTTGCTACATTTATAAATGATTTTTAGATCTTTCAAGATTAAAAGATGGTAGCCTTCAACTTGATATTGCAACTTCTAATCTCCATACTCTCTCCAAGGAGGTTCTAAACTTATAAAGGCGTGTTCAAGTTTGTTTTAATCTATTTGTTTGTTAATTATCATAAATATATTCTTAAATACACTGTTAATGTAGGTGAAAGACACATGAACCCGAATCAACTGTTCACGAATTTTGTAGACAGCACCAAATGGATTTACAAGCAATGAATAAATGTCATAGAATTGGGTAGGCAAAACATGTTCATATCTACAAGCTTGCATGTTGCAAGTACACTATCTATTAAGGTATTAAACCAACACTTTCATGTAAAAAATTAGTTTTTGAGGTCATATTATGAGAATAGCTTTCAGTAAATAGATTTCCATATGTTGTTTTATTTATTGATGATGGAGTTACATCCTATCTCCTGTTACTGAAATATTTGTTGTACAAAACTTATATTGTTCTTAATTTTATGTTTAATTTGGCTATTATTGTAGCCATTCAAGAGGTGCATCGAGATCAGAAGAGTTGAACTAGGGTGTATCGACCCTAAAAAATGGGGATCTAACCACCCAACTCGATGAATGAAACACTATGGACAAAGTCCGTGCATCGCACGAGATGTATATAAAAAATGAGTTTTGATGTATGAAGTAACATTTAATTACCATCATTGAATGTAAATAAGAAATAATTGTTAGGTACTAAATATATTGTAAAAGATAGTCTAGGGGGTATATTGAAACATTGTATAAGAAATAATTGTTAGGTACTAAGTTTAGATGGCTTGATGTGTTGAAGGATTATGATTGTGAGATCCTTTATCATCCGGGTAAAGCCAATGTAGTGGCTGATGCGTTGAGCAGAAACCCTATTCGGGGTATTTGTATGAGGTTGACAGCAGTAGCATCGTTGTTGGATTCTATTCGCAGTGCACAGGTAGAAGCCTCAGAAGCTGAGCAGGCTAAGAAAGAACGAGTAGTAGGTGTGATTGGTAGTTTTGTGAAGGACAGCAGAGACCTTTTGACACACCTTGGTAGAGTTTGGGTTCCTTCACACGGTGGTAACCGTGAAGTTTTATTAGACGAGGCTCATAAGTCTAAATTTTCTATTCATCCGGGTTCAACTAAGATGTATCGGGATCTTTGTGAAAACTATTGGTGGCCGGGTATGAAATTAGAAGTAGCTGAATATGTTGAGAAATGCTTGACTTGTCGCAAAGTCAAGGCCGAGCACCAGAAGCCACATGGTATGTTACAGCCGTTAGAGATTCCAGTGTGGAAGTGGGAACAAATCACGATGGATTTGATCACCAAGTTACCGAAAACACCAGGAGGGTATGATGCTATCTGGGTGGTCGTTGATCGTTTGACCAAGAGTGCCCATTTTATCCCGATCCGGGAGAGTTCTTCAGCCGAAAAGATGGCAGATATTTTTGTTCGTGAGATTGTGGCGAGACACGGTATACCAGTCTCTATTGTATCAGACAGAGACACTCGTTTTACATCGAGATTTTGGGAGAAATTCCAAGAGGAGATGGGCACGAGACTTCATTTCAGTACCGCGTTTCATCCACAGACGGACGGTCAGAGCGAGCGGACGATTCAGACGCTCGAGGACATGCTGAGAGCATGTGTGCTTGATTTTGGTGGTAGTTGGGATAAGTACTTACCGTTGGCGGAATTTTCTTACAACAACAGTTACCACTCGAGCATTCGTAAGTTTATTAACTTTTCTCTTTTCCTTTAATTTCCTGTATTGATCGATTTCATAATCCTCTCTCTGACTTAGGTAAACCGCCATTTGAGATGCTTTATGGTAGGAAGTGCCGAACGCCCATTTGCTGGGGTGAAGTCGGGCACAAAGTGTTGGGTAGTACTGAGATCGTGTTGAAAACTACCGAGATGATTCAGATGGTTCGTGAGAGGTTGATCACCGCACAGAGTCGCCAGAAAAGTTATGCAGATAAAAGGCGTTCTGTTCTAGAATTTCAGGTCGGAGATTATGTGTTACTAAAGGTTTCTCCGTGGAAGGGAGTAATCAGGTTTCGGAAGAGGGGAAAGTTGGGACCTCGTTACATTGGTCCTTATCAGGTGATCGCCAGAGTAGGCAAAGTCGCTTATCGCCTAAACTTACCAGAAGAACTCCATCTTATTCATAACACTTTTCACGTTTCACAACTCAGAAAGTGTATTGTTGACGAGTCTGTGGTTGTGCCATTAGAAGACATTCAGATTGATGAGAAGTTGAACTACATTGAGCGACCGATAGCGATTCTAGACCGCAAGGTCAAGACCTTGCGTAACAAAGAAATTGTGTTAGTTAAAGTGCAGTGGCAGCACCGCAAGGGTTCTGAGTGGACGCGGGAACCTGAGTCTGAGATGCGTGAGAATTATCCCGATCTATTTCAGAGTGATGACTTCGAGGACGAAGTCTGATTCAAGTGGGATTGAGTTGTAACGCCCCAAATTTTTTATATATTTTTATTTATGTATTTTTCTTTTGGTGTTATTATTCCGGATATTATTATTATCTAGTGAAATGATTTTTGACGTTTGAATTTGCGTACTTCCATAATTCTTATTGAATGACGTCTCGTTATTTAAGTAATAAAATTTATAATGATCGTCTACGGTACCAGAGGCAATTATTTTGCCCGAGGTTGAGTGTCGGGTCAAGGCCGGCCAAAGGCCAAGGCCAAGACTTGTATTGGGCTTATATTTTCGCATAAAGGGATCAATCCACCTTCAAAATTCGTTGTGGGCTGTGACTCACTCCAGCCGTGAACTTCCGGCTCGGCCCAATGCCACTTCCATCGTTTGCCACATTAATTCGGCCCAGTAGAATGAAAGGCTTGAAGCCCGAATCCATTAATCATATAAATTAGACCTTGATGTATACTGCCCTAACATTCGTTGATCTTCACTCCTCCATTCGGCAGACAAGTGTCGAATAGTTGATCCTGGCCGATACCTCACCTCGATCGGAAGTAGAGAAACCGTAGTGGAATCCGTGGTAAGCTTGTATCTTATTTTCGATTTTCTTCTGGCCAATCCTATTCGATTAGTCACCTTCTGTTTTGATATTCTAGCAAGGAGTACCGATCGGGAGAAGGCGGACGATAGTGTGCGGCGATCTCAAGCAAAAGCCGAGGACTGCCCGAGCCGGTATTATGTTTGTTTCTTTTCCTTATCCGAGTGTTTCATTGTTTTCCTTAGAATCATGAGGCTAGTCGACCGCAAACAGTAAGGTTAAGGGCTGTGGTCCAAGTCTAGGGTAGGTTCGGGTTGTTTGATTGTTAATTTAGGGTTGATTGTCGGGGACCTTAACCGAATGGAAACCGAACCCCTAGGGTTCTTGGTTTCCCAATCGGGAATATGTTATCATGAAAGTTAAAGACCATAGTCAACCCTAGTAGATTATGACCTAGAGCTGTTGAATAATGAATTCTAATGTTCGGGCTTTCGGTTTAGGGTTGAGTCGATTGTTAGATTTTATATCACTGATTTGAGCAGAATCTACCCTTCTGTTCCAAGCTGTTTTTGAAATACTTAAACTAGTCTTTTGAACTTTTGGCCCGTGATGAAACCTTGGTTTTTGAGTTAGCTTTCCAACGCCGCAACCCGCTCGTTAATCCGAATTACGGTTTAAAAGTTATAGTCGAATTTGTAGGCTGCTGTTAGGGATTTGAGCTGTGCAGTATGTCCGTCTTGCATCACTGTTTTGAGACACTTAGGGTCTGTTTTGGCCAGTGACCGTCTCACAGTAAATTGTAGTTCTGATTGTCTTCTAGCGGTGGTTAAAATATGAGGAAAATCTAATAAACCGTTTAGGAGTTATGGCTGTTCCCGTGAGACTGACGGGGGCTGCCAGTTTTCTGAAATAAGTCCTCGGGTAGGATTTTAATTCCGGGTTTCACTTTTTGGTTTTAGGACCGTCTAGGAGTTAAGTGCTATCCATCTGATTGTCGGGAACCTTTGGAGCTTGCATTTCTCGAGGTGAGTACTCTCACCGTGTATTCAGTTTTAATATTATACATGCATGACTTACGTGTTACATTCCTTGTACCATATTGTATCTGAGTATGAACTGCTATCTGAGTTGAACTGTTATCTGAGTTGAACTGTTATCTGAGTATGAACTGTTATCTGAGTTTGACTTGTTATCTGAGTATCTGAGCAGCTGATTGAGTTATTTATGATCTGAGACATTGTGCCTGGGTAACTGAGCTCGGCACAGGGTCATTCTGTGTTATTATTTGCTAGGGCATATCTGAGATAATTATGATAATAAAACATAATAACACATCTGAGTTTTGGGATCACCTCCCGTCTGAGTTTGGGATTATTCCCGTCTGAGTTTGGGATCACTCCCGTCTGAGTTTTTGGCTTATGCCTATCTGAGGTGTGAGGAGGTACGAGGTTGATCTCTCGTCCCAAGTCACACAAGCGCGCTATATAAATTTAAAATCTGAGTAATAAAATCTGAGAAAAATAATCTGAGTAGTTTTGACTAGGAGTACACCGAAGTGCCCTCATGTGTTGTATGTTAAGATTGCTTGCATTTTGAGATATTCACTCAGCTTCTCCAGCTGACCCCTAATTTCCCCCATTGTTTCAGGTACTAGCAAAGGGAAGGAGAAGGTGGACGAATGACCGCTGTATTCTACCTATGCTGATGTGGACAACAATTATTATTATTATAAACGTTTTACTCTATTAAACAATTTCCGCATTTATGACCTTGTTAATTAACGACATTAATATTTTGGGATTTTTATATTTAAATTACTGGGACATTTTTATTAAAATATTATATTTAAAAAGTTTTAAAAATCTTGTAAAATTGAGGGTGTTACACAATTGGTATCAGAGCATAATTTCATCTTGAAAACGATCCAAATCCATCACTTGGTGTTAAAAACAGAAGATCAAGAGGGTTTTTCAAGGTTTTTGAAGAAAAAGGGGTTTAAGATCAAAAATCGGATTTAAGGTACTATTTCTTGTTTTTATGGATTGAATAGCTTCCTTTTGTTGATATATTAAGCTTAGAATCGAGTTAGGATCGAATCTAATCCATTCTGATGAAGAATTTGGATTTTTAGGAAAAACCATTAAAGCTTCTAAAACCCTCTAAATTCAAATTTTTGAATAGATCTAGGTTGTTTTTGAGTATTATAGTAGCTATGGATTGAAGGAAAAAGGTTTTTGGTCAGTTTGCTATAAGAATCAAAGAATTTGGGCAAGAAACGAGCGTTTTAGGATAAAATTAGTGGGTTTTCAGGGTCTGCTCGTAACTGTTCTGCTCAAGAAACTGTTCGGCCCGAGAACAGTAACAAGTTCGGCCCGAACATCAAAACAAACTTCGGCCCGAACTTCAACCCAAACTTCGGCCCGAACTTCAACCCAAACTTCGGCCCGAACTTCAACCCAATCTTCGGCTCGAAGTTCAACCAAACTTCGGTCCGAACTTCTTTCAAAACTTCGGCCCGAACTTCTTTCAAAACTTCGGCCCGAACTTCTTTCAATATTCGACCCGAACTTCAATCGAACTTCGGCCCGAACTTCTACAAAAGTCTTCGGCCCGAACTTCTTTTTCCGAACCTAATTTTTTTTTTGTGCGGTCCTTTTTCTTCCAACAAGTAATGACTTCCAAGGACGCCTTGTCCATTGGATCAGACACTAAACCACTTGTTCTCTACCGAGGAGAATACGGTCAATGGAAGAAACGGTTTCTCCATTTCATCCTAAGCCAACAAGCCGGTCCATATATCCTTGAATCCCTTACAACCGGACCCGCTAAGTTCTATCGTGCAGTGGCTCCAGCCCCAAACACTGTACCAGCAATACCTGGAGGTGTGATCGAAATTCCCCCAGCGGAATACACCCAAGAGCAAAAGGATAGAGCTCGGGCTGATGTGTACGCACACTCCTATATGCTACAGGGCATAACAAATGAAATCTACAGCAGCCTTGATAGCTTCAGCACGGGGAAGGAGCTTTGGGATGAGATTCAAAAGCAAATGGAGGTACCGACCTTGGTAATAAAGCAAAGATGGTTTCAACCCTAAACGCCTATGGTAAATTTAAAGCTACCCCAATGGAAGAACTGGAGCAAACCTATCTCAGATTTTGCAACATGCTCAATGATCTCCGAAAGAACAAACTCATCAAAGAGAAGCTTGAGATTAACATCAAATTTATCCAATCCCTACTACCGGAGTGGGAGATGTTTGGCAACAGTGCGATGCAGCACAAGGATTTGAGCTCCATAGATATTCATGAACTATATGAGTACCTACATCAAAACGAGCCTGTGGTGAGAGGAATCGCCAAAACTAGGCAAGATACTGCAGACACCCTGGCAATGTTGTCCAAATAAAATCTGGCTCTCAACAAAGGTATCAACGAAGCAATGGTTGCAGCACAAACTAAAGAAGTGGTAAATGAAGAACAAGAAACTCTGATCCCAGCGGGGACACAAGATGAAATCGACTCAGTTCGTCAAGCCTTGGCTCTCATTTCCTCCTACAACAAAAAGTACTATAAGAAACCAACCAACAACAACTTTAGATCATCCTCAAATTTCAAATTCAATTCCTCTTCTCAAACCCCGAACAACAAATCCTCATCTTCCTCCACCGAGCCACCTAAGAAATGGGCCACTTTGCCAAAGAATGCCAGAAGCCAAAGGTGAAGGACTCAGAATACTTCAAGAGGAAAATGCTCATGGCCAAACAAGTTGAAAATGGAAAAGTTCTATTAGCTGAGGATCAACAGTGGTTGGAGGACTCTGACGATCAAGAGGAAGAGGAATGCACAACGAGCCTGGCTCTCATGGCGAGATCTAACGAACTCAGAGCTGCACTGGGCATCCCTGAGAATGATGAAAATGAGGTACACTCTTTTTCCTTTGACTCTTTATTATCTGACTCAGACACTGATGAATCAGAGAATTCCTTGTTTAATGAAAAACTATTTACTAAAATTGATGAGAAATCACTTTTGACAAAACAAATAACTGATTTGGAATCTGAAAAAGCACAACTCTTAAATGATTTGAGTGACTTAAGTCAATGTTCTCTTCAAATAACTCAAGTAAACAAGGAATTACAAAATCAGTTGTCTACATCAAAATCAGCTTATCAATTTCAAATTACTGAATTACAAAATGATCTACAAAAACAAGTAAATACAACCAATGCATCAAATACACAAATCCTAAAATTAAAGGAAGAAAATTTAACCTTTCGTCGCCAACTTGAAACTCTTGTTCCTCAAGTAAATCAAAATAATAATTCAAATAAAAAAACACAAGAGTTACAACCACAATTGTCAACATTTCAAGCTGCTCACACCAGTGAAGTAAATCGTCCAAATCACATAATAATACAAAAAATCTTGAAATTTCAAACCTAAAAACGATGAAGATGGTGTCAAGTGATAAAGACGACTCCAAGCAGCTGATAAATGACTTAGCTATCCAACTCAGTCGAGAGCAAACATGGATGAAGTCTGCAGACATCAAGATGAAAGACTACCAAGATAAGTTGAAGACAGCTGATAACGAAATTCAAAAACTAAATGAACAAATCACAAACATAACAAACTGCTTTAAAAAGGAAATCGATGAACAATCAGCAACCATACACAGTCTTACTGTCAGAAAAGAAAATGCTGAAGAACACATCTCAAAACTGGAGCAGACGATTGTGAAAGCTGGTCACACTGAACACACTATTAAATTAAACCAGCCAAAAGAGTTCAGGTCCTTCAAATCAAAAGTGGGTCTCGGAGCTGAGAATTCCCGTCCTCTGGAAAAAGCTGCTGATGTTGTTCCCACACTATACAATTACGATTACATGAACCTGGGAATATGGCAAAGCTTCCTTCATATGCCTGATGAAGAAGCAGAAGTTGAAAAGTTCAACCGGGAAAAGGAAGAATATGCTCAAATTAGCTTCAATTATGATGCCCTAAACTCAACATACGAAAAGAAGAAAGCAAAATTTGAACAAAACGAATATTTTCCAATCATCACACCTGTTGAATTTTCCATTCCTGAAAACCAAATTTTAAAACAAATCAAAGAGCCAAAGCTTTATGTTGCATCATTAGTTTTAGAAAAAAGAAAATTGTCCAGTTAGAAACTGAAATTGATGACACTCACAAGGCTTTTGATAAAGAAAAAGAAAAACTTCAAAACAAAATACATAATTTAGAGGACACAATTTTAGAATTAAAAACTAAAACTAACAATGCTGTTTCCAAAAATTCTAAAGCCTCTTTATTAGGACCAGCACCAACAAACCCAGTTCCAACCATCTTGAAGAGAAGCTCTATCCACCTAATTTGAATCTTGCAGATGGAAGATTAGACTCTAGAGGGAAGAAGTCCATGAAGCAACCCGAAGTCAACAGAGCCACACAGTCAAAGAAGTCTATTCAGACTGGATCCAGTATGCTTAAGAAGCCTTGTCTACTTAAGAAGTCTAGTCCACCTAAGTCTGTAGTTTCATCTTTGTCTGTTCAAAATAAATGTAATGACTCTAAACAATTTATTTCTCCGAAAGAAGCTTATGGCATTGTTTATGATTCTGCAATTTATCGTCTAGTTAATCACGCTGTTAATGGTGTAAATTTAATTACTAAACGTGATAAAAATGGCTAAAAGATTTACTTTGATAAAAAGACCGATAAACCGATTTCTCAGTACGATGAACGTTATTTTATTAAAATAGATACTCCTTGTGGTAAAAGACATGATGTTGTGGGTAAACGTCGTGAAATCATTCACTCTTGCACAACTTGCTATCCAGATCCTTGCAAATCCATAAACTCTCGATCAGAAAAATCTACAGTAACACGTCCATTAAGACCAATATCTGAAAAATCTACACCTCGTCGTTCCCTCGTGTATCGGGAAGTTTCCAAACAAACATTGTCAAATCCAAAACTTCCATCCAAAGTTCAAAAGAAAACTTTCAAACAACAGAAGAACTCTTCTCAAACTTCTGTTTCTCATAAAAGCTCAAAAACCCAAAAGCTAACCTCAAAACAATCAAAGAAGCCGTCTAAACAACCACAAACTTCTGTTTCTCATTCCTCTTCTAGTCGCACATTTCATCAGGGAAAAGCTGCACAAAAGCAAAAACCGTCAGTTTTCCCCAAATTCGACAAGCCATCCACCAAAACGTCTCCTCATGTGAAATATACTTGGATTAAAAACGAAAAATCTCATTGGATTATCCAATCCTCTGAAAAATCTCTCAAATGGATCATCAAAACTGAACTGCCTCCTAGCAGTTCCCAAAAGCTCTAAATTGATCATCTCATAAAATCTGCATAAAACATATGTCTCTAATCGTTCTGGACCCATACAAGATTGGGTACCTAAAATGTTTTATTTGTTTTATGTAGAATTTGTGGTACCTCGACTCGGGCTGTTCGAGGCACATGACAGGAAACAAAAATCTCATGACCAACTTTCGAGAAAAATACTTAGGAACGGTCAAATTTGGGAATGATCACTTAGCAGCCATCTTAGGACTTGGTGATCTTATCTGCCATAACCTGATAATCAGAAATGTTGCCTTTGTCGAAGATCTCTCACATAATCTCTTCAGCATCGGAAAATTCTGTGACAAGACTCTAGAAGTAAACTTTCGTACAAAGAAGTGTGCCATTCGTACATATGATGGGGATGAACTTCTAACTGGAACTCGTGACACAAACCTCTTCACTATTGATCTTAATGACCTTAGTACAACCGAAGAAGTCTGTCTCGTGTCAAAAGCTACTGCCAATGAGTCATGGTTATGGCATCGACGTTTGTCTCATCTCAACTTTAAAACCATGAACAAACTTGTAAAAGGAGGTCATGTGTCTTGATTACCTAATGTTGCCTTTGACAAAGATCACAAATGTTCTTCTTGTTAAAAAGGGAAAATGACCAAAAAGTCTCACAAACCTAAACCTGCTCCAAGTACTTCCAAACCTCTTGAACTCCTACATATGGATTTATGTGGTCCAATGAGCGTTCACAGTCTTGCAGGAAAACGCTATGTTTTGGTTATTGTTGATGACTATTCCAGATACACATGGGTTTATTTCCTTCGTTCAAAGGATGAAGCCGCAGAGATCATCATCTCATTTATCAAGAAAACTCAAGTGAACATGGAATTAAATGTTCAAACAATCCGTACCGACAATGGTACTGAATTCAAGAATCGGGTCCTTGACTCTTATCTTGAATCTGCTGGCATCACCCATCAAATTTCCGCTGCACGAACTCCTCAACAGAACGGTGTTGTTGAAAGACGCAATCGTACTTTAGTGGAAGCTGCTCGTACGATGCTTTCATTTTCGAAACTTCCTCTGTCGTTATGGGCAGAAGCCATAAGCACCGCCTGTTTTACACAAAACCGCTCAATCATCAACAAAACATACAACAAAACTCCTTATGAGCTAATCAACAATCGAATACCAAATGTTAACTTCTTCCACATCTTTTGTAGTCGATGCTTCATCCTATCTGATAACGAGAAACTCAACAAGTTTGAAGAGAAAGCCAAGGAAGGAGTCTTTATAGGTTATTCAAAGGATTCAGCCTCATTCAGAGTATACAACCGCTCCACGAGAATGGTCAGAGAAGTGTCAACGTATCATTCGATGAAACATTCCTGCTTGATTCAAGCTCAACTGGCATTGAAAGACCTCTACCCACAACCTCTACTAACCATTCATCATCTCTGAATGATCTTGAAATCCTATTTCAACACTTTCATGATGAATATCACAACGTCAGACATCCACCCCCACCCCCACCCCCACCTCCGGCAGATGTTCAACAACTGAATATCCATCCCCTACCTCACCTGCTCCAACCTCACCAATACCCACATCTAATGCAGGTCCTTCAACATCGACACAAGGAACTCAATCTACACCAGTCGATCCTCCACCTCCGTCAGATATTATCGCTCCACTGGTGATTGATTTCTCTAAATTTCATCTTCCTCGAGTCGATCCACCACCTCAGATCAACCCTCCAAATCCTAAAACTGCAATCATACCACATCCTGCTTTCACTAATAATTCCAACTTTAACCCTGGTCGACTCCCACTTCCTCATTCTACGAACTGGACAAAGGAACATCCTTTGGACCAAATCATCGGAAACCCAGACTCCTCAGTCCAGACTAGAAGGGCTTCAGCGGATGAATGTCATCATGCATCATTCTTAAGTTCCACTGAACCAAAGAAAGTCAATGAAGCACTTTCCGATCCAGACTGGATAATTACGATGCAAGAAGAAATTAATCAATTTGAAAGATTAAAGGTCTGGCTCTTAGTTCCTAAGACCCCGGGATCATCAGTCATCGGAACTAAGTGGATTTTTAAGAACAAGAAAGATGAAAATGGAATCGTCATTCGTAACAAAGCAAGGTTGGTTGCTAAGGGTTACGCTCAATAGGAAGGCATTGATTACGAAGAAACATTTGCTCCTGTTGCCCGAATAGAAGCCATTCGCATCTTCTTAGCTTATGCAGCTCACAAAAACTTTACTATCTATCAGATGGATGTAAAGACTGCATTCTTAAATGGTATTCTAAAAGAGGATGTGTTTGTTCATCAACCAGAAGGGTTCGTAAATCCCAAACATCCAGATTATGTCTATGTTCTCGACAAAGCACTATATGGTTTGAAACAGGCCCCTCGGGCATGGTATGATGTTCTTTCCCAATTCTTAGTTGAAACTGGTTTTTCAAAGGGAAAAGTTGATACCACTTTGTTTATCAAACGACACGGAGAAGATATCATACTAATTCAGATCTATGTCGATGACATTTTTTTTGGGTCTACAAATCCAAAATATTGCAAACGTTTTTCCGATCTCATGGTAAAACGCTTTGAAATGAGCATGATGGGTGAGATGAACTTCTTCCCAGGTCTTCAAGTTCGTCAACTTCCAACTGGCATCTTCATCAATCAATCAAAGTATATCTCTGATCTGTTGAAGAAGTATCTCATGGACGATTGTAAACCTATCGCAACACCGATGTCCACGACCGCCAAACTAAATGCTGATCTGGATGGTAAACCGGTAGACGTCACAAACTATCGGGGTATGATTGGATCACAACTTTACTTAACGGCCAGTCGTCCGGACATCATGTTTTCAACATGCATCTGTGCTCGGTATCAGGCTGCTCCCAAAGAATCTCACTTTCTGGCAGTCAAACGAATCTTCCGTTACCTAAAAGGCACCAGAGATCTTGGTCTTTGGTATCCCAAGGAGACCTCGTTTGATCTTTCTGCCTTCTCTGATGCTGATCATGCTGGGTGTATGCTGGACAGGAAGAGTACATCTGGGGGAGTTCAATTTTTGGGAGATAAGCTAGTCAGCTGGTCATCAAGAAAGCAAAACTGCGTCTCACTATCAATCGCTGAAGCAGAATATGTTGCAGCCGCTAGCTGTCTTTCCCAGGTGATATGGATGCAATCACAATTAAAGGACTATGGCTTCTCCTATAGCCGCATTCCTTTATATTGTGATTCAAGAAGTGCAATTGCAATATCTTGCAATCCAGTTCAACATTCTAAAACTAAACATATCGATCTTCGATATCATTTTATCAAAGATCACGTTGAACTGGGCAATGTTGAGTTGTACTTCGTATCCACCGATTTTCAATTGGCTGATTTGTTTACCAAGGCTTTGGACGAAAAACATTTTAATTATCTTGTTTCAAAGCTTGGTATGCTAAATCTCAAAACTTAATTGTCTTAAATTTGTATTTTACAATCTGTTAAATCGTTGCATTCTTCGTATCATCACAATGGCTTTCAGGAAACTCGTCTTGAAACCCAATCGTCAAATAGTCGTCAACTGTCAAAGGAGAGATTTCACTCATCTCATCAATATCGGGGGAGCTGATGCAGCGTTCCTTAATTCCGTCTCTCGACAATTCTTAGGATCTTTCTTTTCTTTTACTTAATCTTTCTCTTTTTTTAATTTTTAATTTTTAATGATTAATTTTCCTTTTGTTTTATTTTCATTTAAATTTAAAAATTTAAAATTTAAATTTTTTTCATTTCAATTTAAAAAAAAAAAGAGAGAGAAAAAGAAAAGTCTTCGGGCCGAACTACACACTGTTCCAGGCCCGAAGTTCGTAGTCGGTTAAGAAGTTCGGCTCGAACTTCTCCCCTATAAAATGTCCGGTCGAACTTCACTATTTCCTTTTTCTACTCTCCCTCGAACACACATACTAAAAACACCGTAAGTTTCACACACCTGCTCGATCTCTTCGTTTCTTGTCTGTTCGAACTCAAATCGCATCACAAATCACAACATCGTCATCCTCAACTGATTTCAGTAAGCTTTCCATCAACAATTTCGTCATTTTCATCATAGATCGTTAGAATTTCGACTGATGTAGTTCGAACAACACTAGGGTTACGAACAGTCTGTTTTTTTATCGATCTACGGCTTGATCGTCTGATAGATGTTACCACGTATGCTCGTTTAGGTATCTCGATCCTCATTGGCCAGTCTTAACACGTTAAATTGAACTAGGAATGCCCGAATTTCAAAATCTGTTGAAAAACCTAACAGCGTAAAAGTCTTCGGCCCGAACTAGGATTACAACTTCGGCCCGAATTCTTGTACAACTTCGGCCCGAACTTCGGCCCGAACTTCCTAACAACTTCGGCCCGAACTTATCTGCCCGATGTTGTTACGCATGTTCGGCCCGAACTTCTTCTGCCCGAAGTTTGTTATGGATGTTCGGCCCGAACTTCTTTTTTGAAAATTTCTAATTTCGGGCCGAACTTTTTCATCTTTATTTTATTTTATTTTTAATTTTCTAAGTTTTTTTTAAAAGTTTATTATTTATAATTATAATTTACAAATTTTATTTATTAAATATTTTTAATAAAATTAAATTTTTTATATTATTCTTATATTTAAAAACTATATACTATTAAAATTTCTTAGGACTTTCTCGTCTCGATCAGTGAAAATCAACAACGTCTCATTTCTTGTTAACACTGTGCACTAACTTTAATTATTGTTTTGTGCCATCCTGTTTTAATGTATTATTCTCATATGGCGACGGAACATATCATTGACGAGAACACCCTGGTTCCTCCATACAGGCTCAAACCGATGGCGGAGAACAACCCCTACTGGGCACCGGAAGAAGAAATCTCTTTCACCATCCATTTCCCGGTTCATTCCCATGTTATCCAACGTCATCCTCTTTTCTACTCAATAAATGCCAGACCATCAGTTCCAGCGGTGTACGTTCAACAATTCTTCGTTAACCTAACACTGGCGACATCAACAACCCCATACCACTTCGAAATTATAATTGATGAACAACCAATTCACTTCACAAAAGATGATCTTTATGACATCTTCCGTTTACCTCGTGCCAACTCAAGACCACCACTCACCACATTTGAACGTCAGCTGCCATTCCAGCAAGTGTATTACGGGATACACGATCTTGGTCTTCACCTTCCTCGGGAAACTATTGACCTAAGAGAATTCAAAAAGAAAAATATGGCAAGGAGCTGGTCACATGTCTTCACTATCTTCAACCGTTGCATGACCGCAAAGAAAGGTGGTCACAACAGGGCCTCAAAAGAAGTTCACCATGCCTATCATGCCATGTGCTACAACCGCCACTATGACTATGCTGCCTACTTGTGGGAAGAATTCAAGCTCTCTAAATCAAAGGAACCAGCATTTCTGCCATACCCGAGGTTCTGGTCAATTATGAGAGAACATTTCATGCAGAGATACCAAAACATTCATATCAGAGAAATTGCACTGGGCTTCATAACCTCGAGCGTGAATTTTATAAGGGGCAACAGTGGTACAACTGAAGTCAATGAGGCCGCGATCCCACTCCCACTCTTTAAAATTGCAAACTTCAATCTTGATAGTGTCAACCAATACCGTGCTCTTCATTATCCTGACTGGAGACCCGAGGGACCACATCCTGCTCCAGAGCAACCAGCTGCTCCTGCACAACCAGCTGCTCCACTACAACAACCACAAGCTCCACCACACCAACCACCACCTCAACCACGTCCTAGACGTCGACAGGCTGAACAACAACAACCATCGGCTCACCGACGTGCTAAACGACCTCGAATCTCTTCCAGCGGTGCCTCAGGAAGTGGGTCGGTTGCCACTACATCTTCTGAACAAGTTCTACCTCCGCCAACTTGACCCATCATACGACAACCACCACAACCAGCTGAACAGTCCTCTTCTTCATCATCAACATACTTCGCTGCAACTATCTCTGATCGACCAGTTTCGACACCATCACCACACGGTCCACCTTAACCACCACCACAAGGTCCACCTTCACCTCAAGGTCCCCCGTCACCAACACCACAAGGATCCCCAAACCCCTTTGATGATCCTTTCTTCACGAATCCTTCTCCACCACACACCCAACAACCAATCACCTCAACCATCCCGACTACCGCAACCACCTAACCGCCAATCACAACAACCATTCCGACGTCAACAACCTCCTTTCCCACTATCACAACCACAATTCCGACATCAACAACCTCCGTTCCTCCACTCTCATCCACCATCACAACTACCACAACAACAATACCACCACTCACGTCCATGATCCAAACTTCCACAACCACCGCTCCCCCAGCCACAACTACCGTTCCACCAGTCACAACCACAATTCCACCAGTCACCACCACCATTCCACCATTTACAACGACCACACCACCAATAGACACCTCACTTCCCCCATTTTCCATCTTCACTGGTACTGCCTCGAGGGTCGTTACAACTCCACCTACAACAGTTGTTATGACCCTCCCTCAACAGACTAGACCATCAGAGGCTACCACCACCACCACAACTGAAATGCCAAATCCCGAACTGCAGCTCATCCCTCATCTCACCTCAACAATCCAATCACTTAGTACGAGGTTGGAGAACCTTGAGGGTAGGCTGGCAACTGTTGCTCCTCTTCCACCGGCTTCTGATCCATTTAACCGAGAAATGCTCCTGGAAGCATCCCGTTCATTTACAATAGAACAAATTAAAGCAATGTTCAACTATCACTTGGAAGAACTGGTCGAGCCATGCAATCCAGGATCCCTCATATATAGAAGGTCGGGTGACCCTGAGGATGATCCTCAGGGAGGAGGACAGAGAAGAATACTGGAACACGGTGGATCCAGTTTTCAAACTCAAGGAGGTGCAAGTCATTCACAACAACACCCCAACTCCTCTCATCAAACACAGGGAGGAGGCCAACAAGACTATGAATACATTCATGACTGGGCGGTTGTTGAGTTTGATTACGATCAGGTGCTGCACGTTGAACCACTCAACCAGTGGCGTGTCGATGCAAGTGAAGACATCTTACCACAAAACAACAGTATGCCAAGTGAGATGACTGCAGAAGAAAAACTCGAATCTACGAGTCATCTCCAATCTATCAATTTTGAGGTTGAGAATCATCGCAAAGACAACGTTCAACAGGTTCTACGGAAAGAGGCGGACACAGTTATTGATATACAAAGTGACCTGGAAGAAGATAATCTTGTGAAAGAGGCTTTTACCGAACCCCCTCCAACTGTCAACTCTCCTCCAAACGACGACTCTGACAGCGACAAACCAACGGAGGATGAACCATTTGATGCAAAAAGACACCCTTTCACCCGAGAAAACTATCACAAATACGTCTGAAACTACGATGAACTGGTTGCCGCCAAAACACCAGCACCGGAACCACCTACTGCCTCCCCTACACATGATGTGCCGGTCTTATCCTATAGCGAGAAGCGAGCGGCGGATAGATCTAACAAACGCCGTCTAAAGATCTCCAAAAAATGCCTATTCCAACAAGTTAAAATGCCATTTGTTGAAGACCGCTTCTCAGCTATTTTCCAGGAGACAGAGCTGCCTATAATTTATAAAGATTTGTACAAAGAAGTGATTCTGCCATTCAGAGAAAAGAAAATGTATTACCTCACAATGCATTACCTTAGGGGCAAAACAGATCGCTACAGCAAGTCTCCAATAACACAGCTCCTGGAGATAACGACCGACCATTTCTCAGGCTACTACTGGTACACCATCTTCCATATTCGCAGAGCAGACAATCAGCTGTACACGATTACTGAAGGAGACTTCTATATTCTCGAACCTCGAGATATAGAATGTCTTTACAACAAAGTACGCTTACTTCCAGACACCCCTCATCCAATTCAAAATCATGCGAGAAATTTCGCTCAGGCTGCTCTGAAGCGCTTCGTGCTCGTTAAAACTCTAGCTGCTCGAATGGAAGATGTCCAGATGGCTGTTGAGAGTGGAACACCAAAGGTTCACTTGGCTGCACCTTATAGATCACTTCCCTCCGAAATTCAAACTCGGAGAACAGTTGTTCTAGGTGAACCCAACTTGGGAATGTCTTACACAAACTATTTCAACGAAAGAGTCTTCCTCCGTGTGTCAGACATTGCCAAGTACTGTGACGGCACATTAAACCTCCTGATGAAAAAATTGGAGAAAAAGCGGAGGCACATGAACAGCGATCCCAGCAACCCAGAAAACACCTCACTTCTAAGAAATATTGACACACTAATCACTGCCATTAAGGAAAGACTAAGCTGGCGAATAGTGATTAGACATTTTGAGGTTCACCTGGGTGTACGAGACATAAGCAAAACGCCTACCTACACAACTGAAGTTAGTAATCCGCCACTACAATTCGGTCAATATCATGGGCTCAGATGGCCGGACGAATCAGTTGATCGCCAAAAACCATATGCGAGACGTGGTACGCGTTAACTTTCACATGCTGGGAGGTACTTCACCTGTTCCCATCGATGGCTTCTGATCAAAACAGACTCAGAACCCGATCATCTAAAGAAAGCAACAAGCTCAATCAAGCTTCACCGCAAAAACTCTCTTCCAACCCTCCGATGATGTTTAAGGTACGTCTTCAGATCTCAAAACTTTTTAATACTTTTGATTTATCGAGGGGGAGAAATACTAATTCTAGGGGGAGAATTACTATTTCTAGGGGGAGAAAATTTAGAAAATCAAAACAAAAATACCCAACATGAATAAACGAACGAAAAATATTTTCATAAAGACAATACCTTCCCATGGTTTGCCAGATCTGGCCTAACCTATCCCAGGGAAATATTTCAGCCAACTGGTAAATGTGAGGGTATACGTCTAGGGTATAGAACTAGGTGAGTGCAAGGTGATGTGAAAACATGATAAATCTAAGAAACCACACCTTTGAGTGCATCTGAACCGCAAAATAAACTGGGCAACCACACAAAAAGGTGATCATTCATGCGTTGAATGTTTCACAAGACTTTACTCGCCCAGTAAAGCAAATGCACACCACCACCAACCACTCAAATTCCTCCCAACAGGAATTTGTTTCATTTCATAAGGGGACGTAGCACATAATCTACTGACTGCTCATTTGGAGTTTGTCGGTATTGAAAATATAACCTCCTGCCCCGGGTTACGTCTCATTTGTATGCACAGTGTGTCTAGTTCTCACCCTCAAGAACCTTCCAATATAGGACACTTGCACTACAAAAATGGATCTCAGTGAATCCATCGGAACACTTGTAGTGGCATCACAATCTGATGTTTCAAGAGGATCGAGTGGAAATCCTGCTAGAGCTAAAATCACGCCAACTCTAAACGCAGGTCACACATTTGAATCAACGGTTGTGCAAACGACTACAGTTTCATACCGTGTGCTAACGGATACTCTATGTGAGTCCGGTGTTACCTAAAAAGAACAAGCTGCTGTGCCGTAACATCTATCATTCTTTCAGGCAACAACTTATACCGGAAACACATAAAATTCCGATGAAAAATCCATGTGAACTAAAATGCAACATCTTGTAAGCTGATTAAAATGCACATGAGCGTAATAGTCCACTCTCAAATTACTCCTATGATCTGCTAAACCCAGCATGATTTTCCCCGGAGCCACCGACAATATAGGAACTAAAAAGTGAGGGTCCCTAGGTCTAGGTGAGCAGAATCAAGTATCATGGGATCTTGATTGGGGTGCGCTGAGGTAAAAATTGAGAGTGGGTATGAAGTATGGGGTGCAAATCAGCTTATCACATGGTGAAAACAAAATCGAGGTTGTGGTTGAAAATGAAAAAGTGAGTTGAGTGAGGAGCGTGTGTGAAAGGGTTAAAGAAAACGGAAAACCCTCACTAAACCTAACAAATGACCGGGTAGCCACATCTATATCAGACTGCATAAGTTGCTTTCTGATTAAGACATCATGGACCCAATGATGCAATGCACAACCCCCACTGACCACTCAAGTACAAAAAGTACTTGTTTCAAAATCACGGAGATTACCACATCCACTATCGACATCTCATTTGGAGATTGTTGATATTGGAAAAGAGGACCCACCACCAGTCCTCGCCTTCGTTTGTCCACGTATAGAGTCTAGAACCGAATTAAATTTCTCTAGGACCCAGGCACTCTACCAAGCATATCTTTGGGATATTGCCGGAACATTCATAGTGATACCAAAATTATTGGTATTCCACGATGATTGAATGGAAATCCTACCAGTGCTAACATCAATGCCAACACTGAACGTAGGTCACACAGTTTCAGTAACTGTTGTGCTAACAGGCAATCTATGTGATCCTGGGTTACTCTGATACCTTCTCGTGCGAAGATCAGACGACCGTACTCCACTCTTATCAACAACGGTCACTATGTCTGATAGAGGATCTGATGACTGTACTCCAATCTTATCAACAACAGTCAATACATCAGACCAGGGATTCTATGACCGTACTCCAACATTAACAACAACGGTCAGACAATCCAAATCATATCAGTATTCCGCACTGCTTCGACTTCAACAAACATCAGGAACCAAGGATCAACAGCAAATCGACAAACGTCACAACTTCAAGAAAGGACTTCCGCTGCTAACCGCTCTATATTTTGGGTCTACATTCCGTCGATTTGTATGAAGTCTTCTTGAATACTTTATATTGGTTGAAAAGCCAATTAAAAGTATGTCTGTCACTGATGATCAAAAGCTGATGCTGTTTTATCAACATAACTGCTCAATGGTTCAACTCTCAGCTCCAGCTTTACAAACTCAGAAGACTTCAAAGATATGCAACCTAGACTATTATTACAAAGGGGGATATTGTTAGGTACTAAATATATTGTAAAAGATAGTCTAGGGGGTATATTGAAACATTGTATATAAGTTTAGATAAGATTAGGATTAGTCCTAATTAACCAAGGAATTAAGCCATGGTATATATACCAAAGTGTAAGGCTTAATTCCTAACTTTTGCACATTAATCAAATCAATATTCCAGCAAATTGTTCTCTCCCTTCTCTCTACCTTTCTCTCTCTAAAACTCTAATTGTTCTTCATCACTTTCCATCTAAAATCATCATCAACACTTGAGTATGGATTGATTCAGTGTTCTTATGCTTTTCAATAATACACATTGTTTTTCAGGAACTACTAATCAACCGACACGATTGAAGATGTATATCGCTGTTTATTTATAATTCTTATAAAAGACAAAGCAGAAAATTCTTCTTAAACTAACTTCTATGTTATGAATAAGGTGTTTTGTGTTATATTAGTATAAACGGTGATGTTTTGTTACTTTACCCTTTCATCCGACACATTTTTCTTATTTAGTAGAGTACCTGCAATCAAAGCCAAACATGTTAGCGATCATGCTTTAGGTACTTTACCCGTAACACCGATAAAATGTATACGATTTACATTCACAATAATTATTTATCATGAACGAAGCCCGTGCATCGCACGGGCCATGTTACCTCGTATACATAAAAATTGAGTTTCATTTTGAAGTTGCATTTATTACCATGTAATAAATTTAGTTATAAAATTGAGTTTCAATGCATTTAATTATACGTTCAACTTAAGGAGTTCCAAAATTAAGTTTCAATTATACATTTAATTATACCTTTAAGTGGCTTGAATATATTTACGTGCAATCAACGTTTCAAACGTTAAATGTCTTTAATGTACACGTTACACCTCCTCAATCGAAACCATACCATAACAATTCAATTATATTAAATGCTTTAATTCGAAACGTTTGAGTGCACCAATTCTATATATCATTTGAATGGTACATTTGGATATCATTTGGATATCGCCAAAAAACAATGGTACATTTGCTCCTGTAAGAGAATAGAGGGGAATAAACAAACATACTCGATTCCCTCAATGGAGGTCGCAATTCCGACAATGGTTTGTTTAATTGGTGTATGCAAATCTTTTGAAAATGTACGGAAATCTACAGATTCTTTTGAAAACATATGAAATTCTAACCAATTGTATGACACACTTGAAACGTTGTCTTTTAATTGTTATATCATTTAACCTTTTTGTCGTTTTTGTTATTTTGCCTCAGATGACTACATTTGATCGTTGTTAAGTGGATATAATGAGCGTACAAAACAATATTAGTTCAATTGATATATCAATGCATATTGAAAAGCTTAAAACACACAATCAATCCATTACTTGATCAAATATGGTGATTTTGGAAAAACTTGAAGATGGAGGATTAGGGCTTTTAGTGATAAAAAGTAGAGAGAGGGAGAGAGACAATTGTTGGAAATATGAATTGATTAACTGCAAAAGTAATGAATTAAGGTTTACATGTTGGCTTTTATACCATTACCTTAATTCTCTTAATTAAACCTAATTAACTAACTAAAACAATATGCAATGTTACACATTGCCCCCTAGACTATTAATACAACATTTTAATACCTAACAGTCTCCACCTTTGTAACAATAGTCTAGGTCGCATATCTTTGAAGTCTTCTTTGTTTATAAAGCTGGACCTGAGTGTTGAACCGTTGAGCAGTTTTGTTGAAACATCAGCATCAGCTTTTGATCATCGGTGACTGACATACTTTTAATTGGCTTTTCAACCAATATAAAGTATTCCAGAAGACTTCAGGCAAATCGACGGAATGTAGACCCATAGAGAGAGCGGTTAGCAGCGGAAGTCCTTTCTTGAAGTTGTGGCGATTGTCGATTTGCTGCTGATCCTCGGTTCCTGATGTTTGTTGAAGTCGTAGTAGTGCAGAATATTGATATGATTTGGATTTTCTGACCGTTGTTGATAATGTTGGAGTACGGTCATAGAATCACTTATCTGATGTATTGACTGTTGTTGATAAGATTGGAGTACAGTCATCAGATCCTCTATCAGACATAGTGACTGTTGGTGATAAGAATGGAGTACGGTCGTCTGATCTTCGCACGAGAAGGTATCAGGGTAACCCAGGATCACATAGATTGCATGTTAGCACAACAGGTACAGAAACTGTGTGACCTACGTTCAGTGTTGGCATTGATGTTAGCACTGGTAGAATTTCCATTCAATCATCGTGGAATACCAATATTTTTGGTATCACTATGAATGTTCCGGCAATATCCCAAAGATATGCTTGGTAGAGTGCCTGTGTCCTAGAGAAATTTAATTCGGTTCTAGACTCTACGTGGACAAACGGAGGCGAGGACTGGAGGTGGGTCCTCTTTTTCAATATCAACAATCTCCAAATGAGATGTCGATAGTGGATGTGGTTATCTCCGTGATTTTGAAACAAGTACTTTTTGTACTTGAGTGGTCAGTGGGGGTTCTGCATTGCATCACTGGGTCCATGATGTCTTAATCAGAAAGCAACATATGCAATCCGATATAGATAAGGCTACCTGGTCATTTGTTCGGTTTAGGGAGGGTTTTCCGTTTTCTTTAGCCCTTTCACACACGCTCCTCACTCAACTACTTTTTCATTTTCAACCACACCCTCGTTTTTGTTTTTACCATGTGATAAGCTGATTTGCACCCCATACTACATACCCCCTCTCAATTTTTACCTCAGCGCACCCCAATCAAGATCCCATGATACTTGATTCTGCTCACCTAGACCTAGGGACCCCCACTTTTTAGTTCCTATATTTTTGGTGGCTCCGGGGAAGATCATGATGGGTTTAGCAGATCATAGGAGTAATTTGAGAGTGGTCTATTACGCTCATGTGCATTTTAGTCAGCTTTCAAAAGATGTTAAGGCACGACAACTTGTTCTTTTAAGGTAACACCGGACTCACATAGAGTATCCGTTAGCACACGGTATGAATCAGTAGTCGTTTTCACAACCGTTGATTCAAATATGTGACATGCGTTTAGAGTTGGCGTGATTTTAGCTCTAGCAGGATTTCCACTCGATCCTCGTGAAACATCAGATTGTGATGTCACTACGAGTGTTCCGATGGATTCACGGAGATCCATATTTGTAGTGCAAGTGTCCTATATGTGAAGGTTCTTCAGGGTGAGAACTAGACACACTGTGCATACAAAGAGACTTAACCCGGGGCAGGAGGTTATTATGATTCATTACCGACATACTCCGAATGAGTAGTCAGTAGCTTTTGTGCTACGTCCCCTAATGAAATGAAACAAATTCATGTTGAGAGGAATTTGAGTAGTTGGTGGTGGCGTGCATTTGCTTTACTGGGCCAGTAAAGTCTAGTGAAACATTCAACTTATGAATGATCACCTATTTGTATGGTTGCCCAGTTTGTTGACGGTTTGGATGCACTCAAAGGTGTGTTTTCTTAAATTTATAATGTTTTCACATCACCTTGCACTCACCTAGTTCTATACCCTACGTATACCCTCACATTTACCAGTTGGCAGAAATATTTCTCTGGATAGGTTAGGTCGAATCTAGCAAACCATGGGAAGGTATTGTGTTTATGAAAAGATTTTTCGTTCGTTTATTCATGTTGGGTATTTTTGTTTTGATTTTTGTAAATTTTCTCCCCCTAGAAATAGTAATTCTCCCCCTAGAATTAGTATTTCTCCCCCTCGACAAATCAAAAGTATGAAAAAGTGTTGAGATTTGAAGACGTACCTTAAACATCGTCGTAGGGTTGGAAGAGAGTTTTTGCATTGAAGGATGATTGAGCTTCGTGCTTTTCTTTGATGATCGGGTTCTTAATCTGTTGTGATCAGAAGCCATTGATTGAAATGTGGACACTTTTTGACAGGTGTAGTGCCTCCTAGCAATTGAAAGTTAACGCGGACCACGTCTCTCGTTTCGTCTTCTGAGAGCAACCGGTTCGCCAGACCATCGGATGCCATGATATTGACCAAACTTTTGTGGTGGGTTACTGACTGCAGTTGTGTAGGTGGGCGTTTTTCTTCGTTCTCGTACCTCAGATGAACCTCAAAGTGTCTAATCACTATGCGCCAGTTTATCTTTCCTTAATGGCAGTGATTAGGTTGTCAATGTTGCTTTGTAAAGAGGTGTTCTCTGGGGAGCTAGGAAGCTTGTTCAAGTGTCTCCCCTTTTTCTCCAACTTCTTCTTGAGGAGTTTTAATGTGCCGTCACAGAACTTGGCAATGTCTGACACACGGAAGAAAAGTCTTTCATTGAAGAAGTTCGTGTAAGTCATTCCCAAGTTAGGTTCACCCAGAATAAATGTTCTCCGAGTTTGAGTTTCGGAGGGAAGTGATCTCTGTAAGGTGCAGCCAGGTGGACCTTTTCTGTGCCACTCTCAACAGCCATCTGTACATCTTCCATTCGAGCAGCAAGAGATTTGACGAGCATGAAGCGCTTCAGAGCAGCCTTAGCGAAATTTCTCGCATGATTTTGACTGGATATGGGGTGTCTGGAAGTTCTCGTACTTCGTTGCATAGACATTCTATATCCCGAGGTTTGAGGATATAGAAGTCTCCTTCATCAATTGTGTACAGTTGATCGTCTGCTCTGCGAATATGGAAGATTGTGTACCAGTAGTAGCCTGAGTAGTGGTTAGTCGTTATCTCCAGGAGCTGTGTGATTGGTGACCTGTTGTACCGATGTGTTTTGCCCCTAAGATAGTGCATTGTGAGATAATACATTCTCTTTTCTCTCGGTGGCAGAATCACTTCTTTGTACAGATTTTGATAATCGATTGGCAGCTCATTCTCCTGGAAACTAGCTGAGAAGCGGTCTTCAACAAATGGCATTTTAACTTGTTGGAATAGGAACTTTTTGGAGATTTTTAGACGGCGTCTATTAGCTCTATCCGCCGCTCTCTTCTCGCTATATAATAAGACCGGCACATCATGTTTTGTAGAGGCAGTTGGTGGTTCTGGTGCTGGTGTTCTGGAGGCAACCAGTTGATCGTAATTGTGGAAGTATCTGTGATAGTTTTCTCGGGTGAATGGGAATCTTTTTACCTCCACGCGTACCTCCTCCCTTGGTTTGTCGTTGTCAGAGTTGTCGTATGGAGGAGAGTTGGCATTTTGAGGTGGTTCGGTAAAAGCCTCATTCACAATATTATCTTCTTCTGAGTCACTTTGTAGATTAATCACGGTTTCCGCCTCCTTAGTTAGAACACATTTGACGTTGCCAATTTGATGATTCTCAACCTCATCATTTATAGATTGAAGATGACTCATTGATTCTAGTTTTTCTTCTTCAATCATCTTTTCTGGTGCAAGTTTGTTTTGTGACTATATATCTTCACTTTCATCCACGCGCCACTGGTTGTGGGGTTCAACGTGTAGCACCTGAGAGTAGTCAAAATCAACAATTTCCCAGTCATCGATATACTCGTCGTCTTGTGGGCCTCCTCCATGTGTTTGATGAGAGGAGCTGTGTTGTTGTTGTGAATGACTCGCACCTCTTTGATATTGAGAACTGGACCCTCCTTGTTCCAGTATTCTTCTTTGTCCCCCTCCCTGAGGATCATCCTCAGGGTCTTCCGGCCTTTTGTAAATGGGGGGTCCTTGAGAGCAGGGCTCGAGCAGTTCTTCCATGCGATAGTTGAACATCGTTTTAATTTGTTCCATTGTAAATGGACGAGATGCTTGCAGCAGCAGCTCTCTGTTTAATGGATCAGATGCCGGTGGAGGAGGAGCAACAATCGCCAGTCTACCCTCAAGATTTTCCAGCCTTGTATTAAATGTTTGTATTATTGAGGCGAGATGAGGGATGAGCTGCAGTTCTGGAATTTGCATTGCAGTTGTGGTGGTGGTAGTAGCCTCTGATAGTGTAATCTGATGAGGGAAGGTCATAATAACTGTTGCAGGTGGAGTTGTAACGACCCTCGAGGCAATATCAGTTGTGATGGAGAATGGTGGAAGTGAGGTTTCTGTTGGTGGTATTGTGGTTGTAACTGGTGGAATGGTGGTTGTGGTAGGTGGAACGGTGGTTGTGGTAGGTGGAGCGGTGGTTGTGGAAGTTGGGATTATGGACGTGAGTGGCGGAATGGTTGTTGTGGTAGTTGGGATGACTGATGTGATTGGAGGAACTGAGGTTGTGGAAGTCGGAATGGTGGTTGTTGTTAGTGATTTACGGTTTAATCAAAGTAAAACGCAGCGAAAATCTAACATAAATCACTAATCAAGGATCTACATATTGACAATCTAATTAAGCATAAAAGATAAAGAGTTTAGTATGAAAATCATACTCTTGAAGCCTTTGAATTCAAACACCGGTAGGTAGAAGAAACCTTATATCCAAAGTAGGATATCTCTAGAGTAGTCCACACTACACCTCAAACAATACCACTAGAATGCTAATCCTTAGTAACAATCCACGAACTAAGTTTCCAAGCCACAACGAAAACTTGCCTCTGTTTTCTTGTGTTGTATGTGACGCACACAACAATCACCAAATTCATGTGTTGTATGTGACGCTCACAACAATCACCAAAAGGAAATTAAAACAAGCTTTTTATTTTTCTTTTGCTAGGCGCGAATCCAATAAAAAGGAGAAGAGCAAGTCCCTTTCAAGAAGGCTACGGCTGTACATACAGTTCAAGAGAGGCGCAAGATTTTGTTTTGTTTTTTTTAGTTAACCGATCATTAGGGTTAGAATACTTTATTATAGTCAAGCCTAATGATTCTTGGGCTTTTACACTTAAGCCTCTTGATGGTTCAATAATTAAATCAAGCTTAACTATTAAGCCCATTTAATTATCATATGTTACTTAAGATATATAAATTATGCAAGTACAATATTTACATTATATATATTAAATGGTATCTCAGTGTATAAGTGTGTGACCCTTTAGGCTCACATACAACAAGCCATATAACTATATGTCATGAGCGTGAAGCATATTCCAACAGTTGTGAGTGGAGGTATGGTGGTTGTGGTAGTTGGAATGGTGGATGTGAGTGGTGGTTGGGTGTGTCGTGGAGAAGGATCCGAGAAAATAGGATCATCGAAGGGGTTTGGAGATGTTTGCGGTGGTGGTGAAGGTGGACCTTGTGGTGATGGTGGTGAATCTGGTCGATCAGTTAGTGGCAGCTGAATCTTCTGATGAGGAAGGAGAGGAAGGTTCAGCTGTTTGTGTGGGTTGTCGTATAATGGGTCGAGTTGGTGGAGTTGCCTGCTGTTGAGATGATGGGGTGGCAACCAACCGACTACCAGAGGCACCGCTGTGTGTAATGCGAGGTCGTTTTGCACATCGGTGAGCCGGTGGTTGCCGTGGTTAAGCCAATGGTATATAAACCAAAGTGTAAGGCTTAATTCCAGAACTTTAGCCATTAATCATTTCCAATTATCCAACTATTGTTCACTCTCTCTCTCTCTTAATTCTCTCTCTAAAACCCTAACCATCTTCATCACTTTTCCTTCTAAAATCATCATCCAACAACAAGTTATGGATTGATTTAGTGTTATTAAGTATTACAATTGGTATCAGAGCATAATTTCATCTTGAAAACGATCCAAATCCATCACTTGGTGTTAAAATCAGAAGATCAAGAGGGTTTTTCAAAGTTTTTGAAGAAAAAGGAGTTTAAGATCAAAAATCGGATTCAAGGTACTAATTCTTGTTATTATGGATTGAATAGCTTCATTTTGTTGATATATTAAGCTTAGAATCAAGTTAGGATCGAATCTAATCCATTCTGATGAAGAATTTGGATTTTTAGGAAAAACCATTAAAGCTTCAAAAACCCTCTAAATTCAAATTTTCGAATAGATCTAGGTTGTTTTTGAGTAACATAGTAGTAATGGATTGAAGGAAATAGTATTTGGGTCATTTTGCAAAAAGAATCGAAGATTTTGGCTAAGAAACGACCATTTTAGGATCAAATTAGTGGGTTTTTCTGTTCTGTTCGTCACTGTTCTGCCAAGAAAGACTTCGGCCCGAGAACAATAACAAGTTCGGCCCGAACTTCAACCCAAACTTCGGTCCGAACTTCAACCAAACTTCGGCCCGAACTTCTTTCAAAACTTCGGCCCGAACTTCTTTCAATATTCGACCCGAACTTCAATCGAACTTCGGCCCGAACTTCTACAAAAGTCTTCGGCCCGAACTTCGTTTTCCGAACCTAATTTTTTTTGTGCGGTCGTTTTTCTTCCAACAAAAAATGACTTCCAAGTACGCCTTGTTTATTGGATCAGACACTAAACCACGTGTTCTCTACCGAGGAGAATATGGCTAATGGAAGAAACGGTTTCTCCATTTCATCCTGAGCCATCAAGCCGGTCCATATATCCTTGAATCCCTTACAACCGGACCCGCTAAGTTCTATCGTGCAGTGGCTCCAGCCCCAAACACTGTACCAGCAATACCTGGAGGTGTGGTCGAAATTCCCCCAACGGAATACACCCAAGAGCAAAAGGATAGAGCTCGGGCTGATGTGTACGCACACTCCTATATGCTACAGGGCTTAACAAATGAAATCTACAGCAGCCTTTATAGCTTCAGCACGGGGAAGGAGCTTTGGGATGAGATTCAAAAGCAAATGGACGGTACCGACCTGGGTAATAAAGCAAAGATGGTTTCAACCCTAAACGCCTATGGTCAATTCAAAGCTACCCCAATGGAAGAACTGGAGCAAACCTATCTCAGATTCTGCAACATGCTCAATGATCTCCGAAAGAACAAACTCATCATAGAGAAGCTTGAGATTAACATCAAATTTATCCAATCCCTACTACCGGAGTGGGAGATGTTTGGTAACAGTGCGATGCAGCACAAGGATTTGAGCTCCATAGATATTCATGAACTATATGAGTACCTACATCAAAACGAGCCTATGGTGAGAGGAATCGCCAAAACTAGGCAAGATACTGCAGACACCCTGGCAATGTTCTCCAAACAAAATCTGGCTCTCAACAAAGGTATCAACGAAGAAATGGTTGCAGCACAAACAAAAGTAGTGGTAAATGAAGAACAAGAAACTCTGATCCCAGCTGGGACACAGGATGAAATCGACTCAGTTCGTCAAGCCTTGGCTCTCATTTCCTCCTATAAAAAAAAGTACTATAAGAAACCAACCAACAACAACCTTAGATCATCCTCAAATTTCAAATTCAATTCCTCTTCTCAAACCCCGAACAACAAATCCTCATCTTCCTCCACCGAGCCACCTAAGAAATGTTACAATTGTGGTATGACGGGCCACTTTGCCAAAGAATGCCAGAAGCCAAAGGTGAAGGACTCAGAATAATTCAAGAGGAAAATGCTCATGGCCAAACAAGTTGAAAATGGGAAAGTTCTATTGGCTGAGGATCTACAGTGGTTGGAGGACTCTGACGATCAAGAGGAAGAGGAATGCACAGCTAGCCTGGCTCTCATGGCGAGATCTAACGAACTCAGAGCTGCACTGGGCATTCCTGAGAATGATGAAAATGAGGTACACTCTTTTTCCTTTGAGTCTTTATTATCTGATTCAGACACTGATGAATCAGAGAATTCCTTGTTTAATGAAAAACTATTTACTAAAATTGATGAGAAATCACAACTGACAAAACAAATTACTTCTTTAGAATCCGAAAGGAACAACTTTTAAATTATTTAAGTGATTTAAGTCAATGTTCTCGTCATATAACTCAAGTAAACAAGGAATTACAAAATCAGTTGTCTACGTCAAAATCTGCTTATAAATTTCAAATTTCTGAATTACAAAATAGTATACAAACAAAAGTAAATACAACCAATGAATCAAATACACAAATCTCAAAATTAAAGGCAGAAAATTTAACCTTTCGTCGTCAACTTGAAACTCTTGTTCCTCAAGTCAATCAAAATAACCTTTCAAATCAAAAAACACAAGAGTTACAACAACAGTTGTCATCGTTTCATGCTGCTCACACCAGTGAGGTCAATCGTCTAAATCACGTTATTAATACAAAAAACCTTGAAATTTCGAACCTGGAAAACATGAAGACGGTGTCAAGTGATAAAGACGACTCCAAGCAGCTGATAAATGACTTGGTGAATCAACTAAGTCGAGAGCAAAAATGGATGAAGTCCGCAGACATCAAGATGAAAGACTACCAAGATAAGTTGAAGACGGCTGACAACGAAATTCAAAAACTAAATGAACAAATCACAAACATAACAAACAGCTTTAAAAAGGAAATCGATGAACAATCAGCAACCATACACAGTCTTCCTGTCAGAAAAGAGAATGCTGAAGAACACATCTCAAAACTGGAGCAGACGATTGTGAAAGCTGGTCATACTGAACAAACGATAAAATTAAACCAGCCAAAAGAGTTCAGATCTTTCAAGTCAAAAGTGGGTCTCGGAGCTGAGAATACCCGTCCTCTGGAAAAAGTTGCTGATGTTCTTCCAACACTATACAATTACGATTACATGAACTTGGGAATATGGCAAAGCTTCCTTCATATGCCAGATGAAGAAGCAGAAATTGAAAAGTTCAACAGGGAAAAGGAAGAAATTGGCTTTTCAACCAATATAAAGTATCTCAGAAGATTTCATCATGTCTTGACTTAATTCGTCTTTATCATTATCCAATCTCCCTCTTTTTGAGCTTTAGAACTACATCCATGTCTTCCTTCAAAGGAGTATATTAAAGATTTGAAAATTTTGGAAATGAAACATCAGTTTGGTAAGGATTTGACTGGGATTTAGAAATATTGGAGATTTAATTTTGGATAGAGGTTTGTGAGGATAGGATAATGATGGTTTGTATTTATGAAAAGAATGATTTGAAAGTTAAAGGTTTTGGATGTGTGTGTGTGTGTGTGTGTGTGTGTGTGTGAATGTTTGTATATAGGAAAGAATGATATATACATTTAAGATTTGAATGAATGTGGATAATTTGTATTTTGTATGATACAAAAGATTTGAACAGTTTAGCTTTTGTATGGATATGGTTGTAATAAAATTTGGAAAGAATGATTTATACGATTAGATTTTTGGATGGATATGAATGTGAATTTGTGGTTTGGATAGAATGATTTGTGGTTTAAGATTTGTAGTAGAAATGTTGAGAATTTGGGAGAAATTTCTGAAGATGAGTCGGTTTTTTTCTTCACAAATTATTTCATGTAAATCGACGAAAATGTAGACTCATAGATAGATAGAGTTGTTTGTAGCGGAAGTGTTTTCTCGAAGTTGTGGCTTTGTCGATTTATGATCATTATTATTGAGATAAAAATGTGGATAAGATTTACACTCCCCCTCAAACAAACAATTATTTCTCAACAAATCTTCTTTGGTTTCTTGTTTACTCCCCCTTAATTGGTGCATATGTGTTTTTGATGTGGAGTAAACTGGGCTAATATATTCTCTTAAGTCTCGTAAGCATTTTTCTTCATAAACAGAACTTCTTATTAAATTTTCTCCCCCTCATGATGATTAAGATTTATCAGAATCAGCATGACCAATATGAAGTTCGTCGAGGTGAAATGAAGAAAATCTTCTCAGCCCATGAATACAAATGTGATGAAGAATGAGATATTCATATTTTGAATGAATCAATATACATCACATTGTATCATCGAAAACCGAACCGATGTTGATAATGTAGAAATCCGAATCAAATCGTTTGGCATTTAATCTCAATGATCGAATCAAATAGGGCAAACCGGGATCACATAGATTACCCGTTGACACAACAGTTACACAAACTGTGTGACCTACGTTCAGTGTCGGAGTAGATGTTAGCACTGGTAGGATTTCCATTCAATCATCGTGGACTACCAAGAATATTAGTATCAGTATGAATGTTCCGGCGTTATCACTAAGATAAGCTTGGTATTATGCCTTGTGTCCTAAAAGTGTATATGTCGGTTCTAGACTCAATTAGTGGACAAACGAAGGCGAGGACTGGAGAGGCTTGTCCTCTATTTCAATATCAACAATCTCCAAGTGAGATGTCGATAGCATATGAGATAGTCTCCGTGGAAATGAAACAAGTACTTTTTAAAAATACTTGAGTGGCTGGGGGGTTGTGCATTGCATCACTGGGTCCATGATGTCTATTTCAATATCAGAGAACAACACATGCAATCTGATAGAGACGTGGCAACCCGGCTTTTTATCAGTTTGGTAAGGGTTTTTCGTTTTCTTTAACCTTGTCACACCCTCCTCACTCAAGCTTACTTTTTCATTTTTCGACTACTCCCTCATTTCATTTTACCATGTTTAGCTGAAATGCACCCCATACGACATTCCCCCTCTCAAATATTATCTCAGCGCACCCCAATCAAGATCCCGTGATACTTGATTCTGCTCACCTAGACCTATGTACCCTTACATTTTGTCCTATATTGTAGGTGGCTCCTGGGAAGATCATGCCGGTTATAGCAGATCATAGGAGTAATTTGAGAGTGACCTATAACGCTCATGTGCAAATTATCAGCATATATGATGTTACTTTTTAAGAATAACATGGATTTTTCATCGGAAAAGTATGTGTTTCCGGCATAAGTTGTTGCCTTTAAGATATCAAATTTAGGCACAGCAACTTGAACAATTAAGGTAAAACCGGACTCACGTAGAGTATCCGTTAACACACCGTATGAATCGATAGTCGTTTGCACAACTGGTGATTCAAATGTGTGACCTGCATTTAGAGTTGGCGCAATTTTAGCTCTAGCAGGATTTCCACTCAATCCTCGTGAAGCACCAGATTGTGATGCCACTATGAGTGTTCCGATGAATACACGGAGATTCATATTCAATAGTGTATGTGTCCTATATTGGAAATATTTGTCGGTGAGATCTAGACACATTGTGCATTCAATTGAAGACGTAACCCGGGGCAGAAGGTTAATTATTTCAATACCAACATACTCCGAATGAGCAGTCGATAGATTATGTGCTACGTCCCCTGATGAATTGAAACAAATTCCTATTAAGAGGAATCTGAGTGGTTGGTGGTGGAGTGCAAATGCTTGACTGGGCCAGTTAAGTCTGGTGAATCATTCAACACATGAATGATCACAAATTTGTGAGGTTGCCCGGTTTAAGAACGGTTTGGATGCACTCAAGGATGTGTTTTCTTGATATTATCATGTTTTCACATCACCTTGCACTCACCTAAATCTATACCCTAGACTTATACCCTCACATTTACCAATTTTGGCTAAAAAGAATTTCCCTTGGAAGGTTAGGCCGGTTCTGGCAAACCATAGGAAGGTATTGTCATTTGATAAAAAAAAAGTATCATTAAAAAGAAAAATTCAAACGGGTATAAAAATATTAAGATAGAAAGTTTCTCCCCCTGGAAATACTAATTCTCCCCCTAGATTTAATATTTCTCCCCCTCGACAAAATAAAGGTAATGAAAAATATACAGTTTAAGACGGGTGGGAAAGAGTTTTTACATTTATGTGTAAAACTGGTTAAGAGCGGGTTTCAAACTAATGTGTTTGAAAGCCATTTTTATGAAGCTTAGGTCATACACTGAAGTGTGTAAGAGCCATACTGAATTATGTATAAGACATTTCTTTGAAACACGAGTTATACACTGAATTGTGTATAAGTCATACTCCTGCAAAACAAATCAAACAACTTTTGGTACCCATTTTTGTTTGGGTCTGATGATGTTAGCGTGGGAATGAAACCACCGATAAGTTGTATCGATTTGATTTAAAGATTGAGAGTTCCAAGAAAAGCTGAAACTAGATGTTTCACTTTCAAATAATTTCCGGGGAATTATTTGAGATTTTGGAGTTGTAGGAACCCACTGTTCTTTGAAGATCGTTGGAGATTTAGGAGTTATTTTTGGCACTTGATTAAAAGTTGATATAGGTGCCAAGGAAAGTAAATCTTTTCTTGAGTATTTTAAAGATTTAGTTTTGGAAAAGATTTTCTTTGGAAGAGTAGAATGTTTCAACACGGTTGATGGTTTAGTCTTATCCATCTGAGAATGTTTAAGTCTAGAAGAGGAACCTAATTTATTTGGAGTTTTAGGTGCGGAATTTCCTCTAATAACATGTTTGAGAGCATTCAGTTTCTTATCAGAGTTTAGAGGGACCGTGGATCTCCTAGGCTTAGGCTTGGTAGAGGAACTTACTTGAGATTTCGGTTTAGGTTTAGAATTTCCTCTATTAACCTCAGATTGCTTGATTGTATATAAATCACGATATGCCATTACAGGAGAAAACATTCTTGAGTTTTTACATTTATTCTTTGCAGTTAAAGGAGAATCTAAGTTCATATCTGCACTAGGCTTCTTAAGTTTCTGAAGATAAGATGATTTAGATTCTAAATTTTGAATTTGTGTTTGCAATTTTAGTTTCTCTTTATCATAAGATTTATGTGTTTCATCAATTTTATTTTCTAATTCATGAATTTTTGTTTGTAAAACTGATTTTTCTTTGTCAAATGCCTTTTGTTTTTCATCTTTTTCGGTTTCCAATTGACAAATTTTCTTTTCTAGAATTAGAGAGGGTATGTAAATTTTGCGGGTTACTTTTTGTTGAAGTACAGCATTACCCTTAATCTCAAATTCTTCTGGTGTAATAATTGGAAAATAATCCTCATTTTCAAATTTTTTCTTTTTAGTTTCATATGTTTTGTTTGATTCATTGTAATTGAAACTAATTTGAACATTTTCCTTTTTAGCTCTGTTGAACGCTTCAATTTCTTCTTCATCATCTGTCATACGAATGAAACTCTGCCAAACATCGACATGTATGTATTTGGAATCATACAGTGTTGGAAGCACATTACAAGTCATCTTAAGATATTCTGGATTAGTAGCTCCCAATCCTTCTCTTGAATTGAAATATTTGAAGTCTTTAGGCTTGTTTAAATGAATTGTTTGATCAGTTTGACCTCTTTTGGCAATTATTTCCTCTAAATGTTTGATGTGAGAAGAAAGTTGAATTTTATCATGTTGAAGTTGATGAATGACATTTTGTTTGTTATTTAAATTCTCGTGATGTTTGAATGTCGTTTTCATGTAAGGTTTCAGACAATTCTTTTATTTTATTGTTTAAAGATTTAAACTGTTTCTCATTATCATCGAATTCTTTTTGTTTACGTTACAACTAGTTTTTAGTTATTTGATATTCATGCCATGTTTCAATGTACAATTTGTAATATTTATCATTTTGATCATTTGATGTTGAACTTTGTGTATTTTGAAGATTGGTTATTTCAATTTCTTTTTCAAATATTGTATGATACAAATGATTAATATCATTCTCATATTTAACCTTTAATATATTTGATTTTGTAACGTCAGATTCTGTTTCACAAAATTTTTATTTTGTTTAATAATATGTACAAGTTGTGTATTATGATGAACAAATTGTTCATTTTCGTTTTCTAAATCAGCTAAACTTTCTAGGAGTTTAGTATTTAATTCTTTTTCATTCAAAAGGTTTTGTGTTAAAGAATCAATTTCAGAAATCTGGTTCGTCGCAAAACAAATATCAGAATCAATTGTAGTTAAAGAATTAGACAAGAGAGAACTGATTAACTCTATGTCATTGTTAGCCTCTTCATTGAAACGATCAGAAATTTCAGCATTTTCACATGTCATGAAGCATAAATTTGCTGAATGTTCTTCATCTTCAGCTAATAACACTTGTTCAGTCTCAATATGTTTAGTCATCAACATCTTACGTTTATAATACTCTGAATCACGAACGATTGATTTCTTTGTAGCATCCAAAGGTGTGATGATTGACTTTTCATTTGAGATTGTAGCATTTAGATCAGGTTTAATGTCGGTTGAAGATCTCAGATTATTGTTTGTAGGCTCTGAATTATATTTCTTCTTATAGTTTGAGATAAAAGTCATAGCCTTTAGCACTGCTTGAAGATCTTTATCCATATCATCATTGATAGCTGGTGTAGGTTTTTCCATTTTAGCGATTACTAGGATTTTTCGGTAAAAGTTCTCGTGTTTTAAAAATGTAATTTTCTTGTAAAAACTTTTAACAAAAATGTAAAAGTTAAAAGTGTTTAGAATGATAAAAAAAAATTAAACGTTTTCGGGTTTTGATGTTTAATTTCTAATAAAAAAATTGATTTGTTTTGTGTTTTAATTGGTAAAAGAAGTTTTAATTGGTAAAAGAAATTTAATTGGTAAAAGAAAAAAATTTAAAAATTTTGTGTTTCGGTTTTAAAAAAAAAAATTATGTAAAAATGTTAAATTTTGGTTTTAATTGGATTAAAGTTTCAATTTTAATTGTTTAAAGATGGGCCAAAATTGAGATGTATTGAAGTTTCAAATTTGGTTTTAATATGGGCCACGCTTAGTTTGAGCTTAAAATATGATTGGGCTTTATGGACTTAAAAAGATGTATTGTTTTAACATTTGGGCCAGCCGAACACAAACAGATCGCACACTATACCAGACAGCCAAACAATAACGTGATTAAGCAATAACGCAGGACGAACAAAATTCAAATCGATTAATCGATTAATAACGCTGGACGAAATCGATTAATAGATCTTTGATATTAAGCTGGATTCTTGGATTTAATTGCTTAAGCCGAAGGTAAATCCAAAAGCCAAACACTATGTTTGTTGAGTCGGAGTCGTTCTTTGAAACACCGATGATTTTCAAAGACTGAGATCGGAAACAATTTGAAGTCGGAATCAACGAATTGAAATTGAATTATCGAGAATCATCCTTGTCGAGGATTGATTGAAGTCGAGAATCAGTGAGGCCGAACACTTTTGCAGGTCGTAAGCAAGATGCCGAAGTCAATTGAGAATCAAGGATCAATTGAGATTGATCGATTGATTGACTATAGGTTTTAAATGCCGAACACTGTATTGATTTCAATAAGTCGAATACGTTGATTTCAATAAGTCGAACACTTTATGCAGTTTGATGAAGCCGAAGTCTGTTTGATGAAGTGCCGAACATTACACAGGCGAACTTGAATGAAGATTGGGCCGAACTCGTTGGGCCGAGCTTGTTGGGCCGAAAATGGAAACAAGTTCGGGCCGAACTTGGATTTTAGATTTTGGGCCGAACTTGAAGCCGAAGATTGAAAGCAACTATGTTCGGGCCGAAGTTGGATATTAGCTCGGGCCGAACACTTTGATTTGGGCCGAACTTCAATTTTCTCGGGGCGAAGATGTTGTAGCCGAACTTCTTTTGATGCCGAGCTTGTTCTTGGTTTCGTTGAGCTCGAACACTTGTACGCACGTTCACAACTTGCGCTTTTGATCCGATTTTTGCTCAATACTTGACCGATTTCAGTGATTTCAATTACAATTTGCTCGAATTTGATTTCCTAATCATCTGATCCGATTATCCTCTTTAATCCATAACACAACAGCTTCAATTTTTCGATTTTCAGACAGTTTTTGAACTTTTCACTTTTTCACAAAAATCACGAAATTGAAAGTGATTTGTTGACGGATTTGACTGAAACTTGATTCTATTCTGATTAGAATCGAAAGAGAAACATGATTCTTCAATAAAATCTTCAATTCGAAACAAAAATTTACAACATTAATTTCACAAATGACGAACGAACTTTTTCTTCAATTTTCCAGATCTTGATCAAATTAGCTCGAATTTGGATCTTCTCGCAGAGAGATTTCGCTCTGATACCAATTGAGAGATCGAAAGCAATACAAAGCTAGCTAATTCATGTTGATTTCAATGAGATTGAAGCTTAAGTGTGTGTGTGTTCTTGGTGTTTTAGTGTGTGTAGATTGAGAGAGAAAGATGGAGGGAAAACTTTCTAAAATGGTAATTCAATTCAATATGTGAGAAAGCTTACAAACTAAGTCAACATGTTAGGTATTTATACCTCTCTTCTAAACATGCTTAATTAATCACTAACTAAGACTAATTACATTGTTTTAGGCTTAAGACTAGTATATCATTTAGACAATATTACACAACTAGTCCCCCTACTATTTGATACAACATATTTGATCCTAACACTACATAATCGGGAACTCAAATATAAAAGATACCCGTTCAAAGTTTGTGAATCTGAAATGGGCAGACATAGTTATAAAGGCAATCAAACCGTAAAAGAAGAATAATTATGCATATTTGAATTAAGAAAATATTTAATTAATTTTATTAAAATCCAAAGCTTATTTTTCTTCATAATTCTAAAACTCTTCCTTTTGTTTTTTTTTTTTATTACAATAGAGCAGTCTTTTTTATTTACATATATGCGCTTCCTGATGGTAAATGATTATTGAGTTATTATTTAATTGTTACAATTTCAAACTAAAATTGTGTATTTGGTTGTTTCTTTGGTGAATAATGCATATTAATCTTAGTTGATTAGATTCTATTGTTGAATTAATTTTGTAGACATGTTATTTACACTACTACAGAAACGATTTGTTGTTGCGGGGAAAACGATTTGTTGTTGCGGGGAAAGGAACGCACTAACAAACTACGTACTATCAAACAAACAAACCGCAACAAAAGAGAAACCGTAGTATCAAACACAGAGACCGCAACAAGAAAGAAACCGCAATATTAAAGCCAACACCGCAACAAAAGAGAGACCGCAATATCAAACACAGAGACCGCAATAAGAAAGAAACCGCAACATTAAATAACAAAACGCGCTATTAGTTCTTCGCACACTACACTAAATGTTACACCCGCAATATTAGTTATTCGCACACATGATAAAGTAACCGCAATATTTGATATTCAAAGTAAACAAAAAAAAATCATTCCACAATATATATATATATATATATATATATATATATATATATATATATATAAATATATAAATATATATATATATATATATATATATATAAATCTAGATCTTATATATTTAAAGATAGCACCCAAAAAAATGTACACTTACAGGTTGTGATCATTGTAATGGACCGTGTTTCAAAAATTTACAACTATATGTTCAAAAATTTACACTTGCTTCATTGCTAACCTTTAATAAGTGGCATCACTTTGCTTGCACCTCTTCATCCATTCGAGATACAGTGGCAACAACCTTCCTATGTATTCACGAATCATAGAAGCATCAAAACTCTTATTAGTCTTCCACATCTGCTCATGAAAAACAATTAATATAAATAATTTTTACATCTAAATGAGTAATATTTTAAAACTATAACATAAACTTACAGATTGGTTGATGTTAAACTGTATGGTCTGTAAAAATTCTTCAATATGTCGACTAACAATGTAACCACATTCCCAGCTTTGGTCTTGTTTCCAGCACTGTAATATTTCAATATATTGAATATTTTAAACATCTTAAATAAATTGGTAAAAAATGGAAATTGAAAACATACAGTTGTGTTTATGCATTTAAATCTACGGGGAAACATATGATTGATTACTCCTACAAGAGTGTAGTAATCGGGACCAGATTCACGCTTTAAAGAATCAACAATATATGCAATATTCGTTTTAGGACAGAGGATAAAAAGCATCCAGTGTTGCCTGCAAGTAAACACAAGCAATTAATCAAAGTTACTTGCTTGTATGATGATTTAAAACATCCAGTGTTGCTTGTATTATGGAAAATCAAATCTTACGCTTGATAGTATGGTGCAAGAATGTATGACTTGCTTGGATGATGATTTAACACATCCCTGATATGTTGGATGACATGGTTCTTGTTGGTGCGACATTCTGGCTCGGTAATATAGTGTGCATTGAAAAATGCACATCGTAAATTGCTGCCCGCCATTGCATAATAATACCTTAAATATACAACATAAAGTTAATAAATACAATTATACCCAAATATTAAAATATTAAGCTTACATTGACAAACAATGTATCATGCTGCTATCAACCCAATGGAATCGAGCAAATTGTAAAACCTCGGTGGCTGGGATGCCTTCTGTATATGTCTCATGATACATACCCGGAGGGGAAGGAACACTAAGACCATATTTGCTATATTTGAAGAATGCATCAAGTATTGGGAGAAATTGGGGAGCATCAGCCATTACCATCGCATAATGCTGGTCGTACTGAGGATCTAGAGGAACATCCTCGGGTTCGGGTTCGGGTTGGGGTGTGGTGACGGTTTGGGCTGCGGTGGGTGTTTGGGGTTTAGGGACTGTTCGGGCTGGTCTGTCGGGTTGGGCTTCGGGGATGGTTTGGGCTGGGATAACGGGTTGGGCTTTAGTGACTGTTTGGGCTACGGGGACTGTTTGGGCTGGGTTAATGGGTTGGGCTGCGGTGACGGTTTGGGCTGCGGGGACGGTTTGGGCTGCGGGGACGGTTTGGGCTGCGGGGACGGTTTGGGGTGTGGTGACGGTTTGGGCTGCGGTGGGTGTTTGGGGTTTAGGGACTGTTCGGGCTGGGCTGTCGGGTTGGGCTTCGGGGATGGTTTGGGCTGGGATAATGGGTTGGGCTTTAGTGACTGTTTGGGCTACTGGGACTGTTTAGGTTGGGTTAATGGGTTGGGCTGCGGTGACGGTTTGGGCTGCGGGGACGGTTTGGGCTGCGGGGGCCGATTGCAACTACAATAAGTAATGATAAAAATATTAGTATTTAAAAATAATGATCAAAATAATGATAATGATAAGACTAACCATTTGTGCATATCCATAAAAGTCTTGGTCTAAAGGGAAGGGTGAAGTTTCGGGCATTTCTGGTATATAAACATTGTTTGTTGACAAATCAAATGGAGAGGATTCTCTCAAGTCCCTTTCCGGGGAATTGACAAGCACATCGCCAATAAGCTAAAACATTTCTACAAAGTTAGATAAAAGCGTTCACAAACAATAAAAAAAAAACTAAAATATACCTTCACTGCATATCTTGGCCACTGTACTATATTATATGGCAAATTCTCAACCAATTGAACATCATCTGTTTTTGTGAGAGGATGTACAGGCAAATTCTCCTTTCCTGCCACGATCGCATCAACTTGGACTTTTACACAACCATCGGCAATCGGTTTATTATGTAACAGTTGGAATCCAACAGTTGGCCATACTTGTCCAAAACCAACTTTGACTAAATGGGCATCAGCCACCCTAATTAGCAACTCACATGGTGACAACACCTGTAAAAACATATACAATTATAAGGCTGGATAGTATAGGCTGCAAAACTTTTAAATTGTTACCTCAATAGGTGGATAGTGTTCCACCGTTCCACGGGACCCACATGAATCATGGTGGCTTGTGTTGACCGTGGGGGTACTTTGCGGGATCACATTTCTAATCAATCCACCTTTAACCTTTGTGTATCCAATTACCTCGGATACGATCCGAGATCTTCCCCCGTGCTCGGGTCCTAGAAGACGAATTAAAGGATCCTCTTTATTTAATGCATAAGTACCATCCTCTATCATCTTTTTCTCTTCCAGGAGCTACAAAAAGTATTTGTTTACCAAAAAGATAAAAATCTTCAATTAAATAAAACTTAGTATACCAAAACTTGGAAATTGTCCAACGCTTCGTTAGGAAGTTCAAACTTTCCTTCATTATTCTTTACTGCACAACCCATCAAAAACAACCTAGACCGTTCATTTTGAATCTCCGAAAGAACACTATGGTTTTGTAGAACTTCAGACCAAACTGCATCCTTTTTACTTTTTTTAAAACGGGTCCACCCGTTTCGGCCCACGCGGACCTTGAATTGTCTCTTTGCATTGCTTGCCAGTGCTTTCTCCCTTTTTAGCTACACAAATTAACAAGTTGTTAATAATAAAATATTGTACAATACTAAACATATAATATAATTAAGAGATACCATAAATTCTGGGGTGCTTCTTTGTGCCTTAAATGCTTCCCAATCATGCCTTTTAAGAAACTTATACTTCTCACAAGCATCCTTACCTGTAAGGACGAAATGTTTAACAAGCCTAGATTTAAAATTAGTACCAATTTTCACAGCTTTCTTCCTCATTAACTCTTTTGCATCATCGTTCTCGATATTCCACATATTCTACAATTTAGAGTAAATAAATTATATGCTATCATCACTTAATAACTATTTCATATTTCTAATTAATAAATATATACCTTGGTATCCAGCCATAGTTGTTCATATATGTCTTTGTCAATTTTGCCCATATCAGTTGCTAGCGGGAAACGATGTTGAACCGTCATCCCAAACCATGACGTCAGTTCTTTACTCAGAGGGATATGATTTTCATCAAATTCAGTTTTATATACATCTTTGCTATATTTCTTCCCAAAAGATGCAGGACCACGTTCACCTCTACGTCTCTTACGTTCTTGATTATCGGCCATTTCTGCAGAATTACGACACAAATGCGTGAACATAATACGTTAACAGAAAAAGATGATTAAGAACGAATGCATAACAAACACAAGAAATCATTAACATAATACTTTAATACCTAGCTTGGTGAAGGAATATCGGCGATGTAACGGTAAACTAGGGTTTAGGTCGACGAGAGTGATTAAGGTTTTTGGAAAAGTGATTAAGGATACGACGTGGTGAAAGCAACGTCGGTTACTATCCAAGGTGAAGAAAACGACGGTGAATCCAAACTCCGGTGAACTAGTGCAGAGTGATTTTGGTGAAGAAAACGGAGGGTTTGGTCGACTAAGGTTTTGTGCAAAAGTGATTAAGGATTCGATGTTTAGATAACTTATGTTTTGGGATTTGAAAATTTTGGAATAAACAATTTCGTTTTAGCGGGTCTTTATTTCGTTTTAGCGGGTTATTTTATTCTATTTGTTACCGCGGTTTATGTCCATTAGTTATTGCGATTTTTTTGTTGTTGCGGTTGGGTGAATTAGTTGTTGCGGTTTTGTTAATTTGTTGTTGCGGTTTTGAGTTTCATTTTTTTATGTGTTACAAGAACGTTGCATAGTAACAAATTCAAATTGTTAAAAGATGTTACACATGAATAAAACAGTAGGTTAATTATAAATTTGCATAGTACTAAAACACATATATAATACAAATATTAATTTTCAATAATATATAATAGATCGAGTTATTAAATATATGTTCCTTCACCGTCAGTTCGTACATATGAGCTTCTATTCATGTTTTCAAAATTCCCGGGTTCGATACCGACGGAAAATTGTGGTAAATCATCGAAGTTGTCGTGTTCTTCTTCATCCACAACATTATCAACCCCAAGAATACGTCTTTTACCTTGCAACACAATGTGGTATTTTGCTTTGCTTGGATCTTTGACGAAAAAAATTTGTGATACATGTGTTGCGAGAACGAATGGCTCGGATTTGTAGCCATTAGTTTCAAGATCGACAAGTGTAAAACCATATTCGTCAACTTTAACACCCGTACGGTTATTTACCCACTTACACTTGAACACTGGGATTATGAAATCAGAATACTGCAATTCCCAAATTTCTTCTATCACACCGTAATAAGAATCTTTTGCGATGCTTATCAATGTATCTTGATCACGGCTATCGATTTCAGTTGTTGATGCTATTACTGTAACTCCACTATTTTGCACTGTACTTTTTCTATCTTGATCTTTGGTGTAAAATGTATAACCATTAATATCATATCCTTGGTAAGTTCTTACTCTAGCATTTGGACCTTGTCCCAATTTTTTGACAGTGTCATCAACGTCGTCACTTGTTGTCACCCTCTCTTTCAACCAACTTGCCAAATCCTTGTTTTGGTTGTTTATGTACCACACTTGTTGTTTACCCGAGTTCGTCGACTTTAACATATCCATATGTTCATCAACATATGGAGTGAGGCATGTCATGTGCTTTAAGATTACTAAATGAGCAACTTGTAGTTCTCCGTGCATTGGCACTATTATCTTAAAACCTACTCCTCCCTTTCCTTCAAGTCGACCTGAATGGCGACTTTTAGGAACGCCAACACTTTTGACACCTTCCATATAGCCTAAGAAAAACAAAATATATAATAAATTAATTTTTGCTATAGTTGATCATATATATTACATACGTACCTTGGCAGAACTCAATCACCTCTTCAGAAGTATACCCTTCAATAATACTTCCCTCTGGTCGATTACGGTTTCTTACATAACCTTTCAATATTCCCATGTATCTTTCAAAAGGGTACATGTAACGTAGAAATACAGGACCACATGCCTTAATCTCTTGTACGATATGAGATATTAGGTGAACCATTATATCAAAAAATGATGGTGGAAAGTGCATCTCTAGTTCACAAAGGATAACATAAACGTCTTTCTCCCATTTGTCCAAATCTTCGACATCAATAACTTTCGTATGAATATTGTTGAAAAACAAACAAAGCTTTGTGATTGTATGTCGGATATCATCTTGTAAAATTCCACGAATTGCGATTGGAATCATATGTGTCATCAAAACATGACAATCGTGAGACTTCATCCCAAGCAATTTATAATCTTTCATTGATACAAATCTTTGAATGTTTGCTGAATAAGATGACGGAACCTTAATTTCGTGCAAACATTGGCATAACTTTTTTTTTTCTTCTTTCGTTGTATTATAACATGCGGGTGGAAGATAAGTACGAGTGCCTCGTTGTACGGGAGCAAGATCTTTACGTATTCCCATCTCGACCATGTCATTTCGAACCTTAATACCATCTTTAGTTTTGTACTTAATATCCAATAATAAGACTATCAAGCTCTCACATACGTTTTTTTCTATGTGCATAACATCAAGACAATGTCTAACATCTAAATGTCTCCAGTAAGGCAATTGAAAAAATATGGACTTCTTTTTCCATATGGCATCATTATCAATACGGAATCTCTTACCCAACACAACATTAATATTTTCAACTCGTGAAAATGTATCAAATCGTTTCTTCACCGTCCTGACCTCGACAGTTCCGTCAAACTCAATCGTCTTCTTCCTAAACGGGTGACTCTTGGTAAGGAATCTTCGATGTCCCATGTATACAGTTTTTTTACAATTTGGTAACCACACCGAGCTTGTCTCATCTTCACAAACAGGACAAGCTTTCTTACCCTTCGTTTTGTATCCTGACAAGTTACCGTATGCTGGAAAGTCATTGATAGTACAAAAAATCATGGCCCGCAATTTAAATTGTTCTTTTCTATAAGCATCGTATACATCTACACCATCACTCCAAAGAGTTTTTAAGTCATCAATCAAAGGGGATAAATAAACATCAATATCATTACCCGGTTGTTTCGGACCTTGAATCAACAAGGACATCATAATGTATTTCCGTTTCATGCATAACCATGGTGGGAGATTGTAAATGCATAAGAGAACTGGCCACGTACTATGACGACTACTCATGTTACCGAAAGGATTTATCCCATCCGAACTAAGCCCAAACCGTATGTTTCTGATCTCCTTCCCAAACTCAACATACCTTTTATCAATGTTTCTCCACTGTGGTGAATCCGCAACATGTCTAATTTTCCCGTCAATCACATGTTCTTCTGAATGCCAACAAAGTAACTTGGATTCTTTCTCGTTTGAATATAACCTTTTCAGTCTTGGTATAATAGGAAGATACCACAACATTTTAGCCGGTGGTCCATTCTTTGTCACATCATCGTCAACTTCATCTGTATCCTTTTTCCGTTTATACCTCGATGCCTTGCAATGAGGACAGTTATGCAAATTTGCGAACTCGTGCCGAAACAACATACAATTATTGGGACATGCATGTATTCTTTCTACTTCCAATCCCATTGGAGACATTAATTTTTTTGCTCGATATGTAGAAATTGGTAATCCATTTTCTTCCGGAAGCAACTCATGATGTAAAAGCTCTAATAGGGTTGTGAAACTTGTATCACTCCATCCGTTTTTCATCTTTAAGTTAATTAACTTCAACACAGCATCAAGTTTCATTAATTTAGAACCTTTATATAACGGTGTTTCGGCTTCATCAAATAAGCGATGTAATTCATCTTGTTCACCAACATCACCACTCATATTAGTATCCAATTCATTAATACTTTCATCGAAACGGTCATTTGAAGTGTATTGATAGTTATCGTGGTATCAGTCATTGTTCAATGTTGTATATGCAGTACTACTACTATCTACATTGCTCGGAGATGTGTTACAATTAAGTCGTGATTCTCCATGACTTGACCAACAAGTGTAATTATACATAAAACCATGGCGAAACAAATGGTGCTCTATATCACCGGTGTTTGTGAATCTTTTAGAGTTTTTACAAACGTTGCAAGGACATAAGATCGAAGGACTTGCGTTCTTAACGCGATTCGATTCAGCAAACCGAATAAAATTTCCAACACTGATGACATAATCGGCGGACGAACGTATAGCATGATACATCCAATAATTACGCTCCATCTAAAAATTAATAAAGCGACAATAAAAATTAATTAATATTATATATTTAAATGGTAATTGAAAGATATATAAGTAAGTCACATATTCAGCCATTTATCAACCTTAAAAAAACGAACACATTATATCTTTCTAGCTACAAGATGGTTTTCTGTTCATCATGTGGCAAACAAGCAGTGATTCGCACTTCATGGACAGCCAGAAACCCTGGACGAAGGTTTTATACATGTCCAACAAAGGTAATGCCTTTAATTTGAAGATATTTAATATATAACCATTTTAGAATTCAACTAATTATTAACTATTGTATAATATTCTTTTTTATAGGGTTCTACATGTAGATTTTTTGTGTGGTTTGATCTTGTTATGTGTGAAAGATCCAAACAAATCATTCCAGGATTAATAAACTCGAAGAACAATCTTGAAAGGAAGCTCGAGGAACGTGACTTAATGCTAAGGAAAATGAAATTGTATTTGATAGGGATTTGCATAGTTTTCATAGGATATGCAATGTTTGCATAATCTACTGTATTCTCTATTTTATGAATGTAATGTGTCTATTTTGGCAACTAATTGGAAGATACTTATATTTCTAAGTCTACTTCAGCATGAGATTAAAAAAAGAAAACGAAATTACCTTAAAAACAGTAGCAGAACGAAAACAGGATCTCAACGAAGAAGGAAGACAACTATTTCAAAATATGTCCTTTGGATATTAAATTATTCAAATTTGTTTTGTTATTGCGGTTCCAACCGCAATAACAAACACACAAACCGCAACAACAAAAAGAATAAGACCGCAATTACAAATGTATGCTAGCCGTTACAATAAATAACGTTAGACAAGTAGATTATGCAATTAAACTATTATAAATTAATCAATTAAACTATTAATATTATTCTGTTAATATTATAAATTAATCAATTGAAATATTAATATTAATCTATTTATATTATAAATTAATTATTTTGAAATTAGACACTCTAAATTTGAAGATAAATTAATTATTTTATCGGAGACTTTGAAGATATATAGATGGTTAACTAAAAAAACTTGAAGATAATATTAACAAACGTGATGCATTACAAGGGAAATTAAAAAGTCACAAAATTTACAACAAAAAACTTATTAAAACAAAGTTACTTTCATGTAAACTCGGCCTTTGGGCTCCATTTTCTCAAGATCAATGGTGAAAACAACCCATTGGTTCCAATGGATGCCCCAAGCCATCCTCAACTCGTCAAAATCCCCATGGATGGTGATCGGGCCATAGGGTCTTTCTTCGATTGGTTTCTTTCGATTACGAAAGACATCAACCAACACGAACCTTGCACTCTTCTCTCCCATCTCAAAGACACAACATGTGCCATAGTTGTAGAGTTTGACATCCTCAACCAGCTTTGCTGGTATAGTCTGAAATTAAGAAATCAACAAAATATTGATTAATCATAAACAGTAAACAGAAAGAAAAAAAATTGAATGCATACAATTTCCCTCCGTTGTATAACTTGGGAGGACAATTTCACAGCAAAGCAATGGATGTGCTCTAGAGGATCCTCCACTTGGTAGTTATTGATATCGTCGTCGGTAGACGACTCGATATCAATGATCTTTTGAGGAACATATTCGTTTTCCATTTAAGATGTTAATAACAAAAAAAAGTTTTTGATTAATAGTTTAATTTCTTGTAACTGCATTTCAGAATAATATTGGTTAACTATATATAATAACCAAGGGCGTCGAAATTGAAGAGGGAAAATTGACCGGCATCTAGAATTCACAGTGAAACCGCGGTAACATATATGGAAAACCCCACTAACAAATGTAACAGTGTAACTGCATTTCAGAATAATATTTCAATTAATATTTTGGGATTTATATTAATTTAATGCATCGAGTAAATACACATCAAGTTGGATGGAAGTTACAGCTAGTTTTACAGCTACTTTTTTAAACTTATTCTCTTAACCGCAATAACAAATCTGGAAACCGCAACAACAAATATTTTTCCTCGATTTTTACCACATCATAAGGTAATGTTGCAGGAGAATCAAATATCTCTTGAGATTCTAAAATATATGCGTGATGATAGTTTCTTTGAAATTAAAAGAGAACTAATTAATATCAGCTCTATATATTGTACCATAATTGCCATTATTTTGATGGATCAAACTTAATTTTCATATATATGAAGGTTTATTAAGTCATTGCTTACTGGTGCTGCATCATCAAGATTCACATGTTGCAGCAGATTTTGTTCTCTCACGAATCTTGATGATGCTGCAGCAGAAATCAAAATGACTATTCACTTGTTTGGAGATGCGGTTGTACAGTTGTGATGCGCGCCATAACCCTAATCCCCAATCCCGCCAAAACTAAGTATATATATAAGCAGACTTCATTCATTCCTTTAATTTGTTATATCAAAAAACGTTTCGTTTTTAAACCTACAAGAACGTTTCAAAGAAAAACTTTTCAAAGTAAGATTAATCGATCTTTTAAGTTTCTAATATGAGTTCTAGCAGTCTGCATATTGGTGATCACGTTAATAATTTCTTCATCGTAAAATGGTGTGCGTCCATGACAAGAAAAATTGTATGATTTTTCTTTTTAATTTCTTGCTATTATAATTAATTTGCAGTATAAATTTAATTTTCATTTCTTTCATCAGACTATTCCAGCAAAATTTGTTAGGGATCACCAACTTTGGAATGAGCGTCATTTGTGTGCTTTGTCAAACCTTGAGATGAGTCCCCGATACATGGTTTTCAATTTACTACGCCACAGTGATCGAAGGAGGCCCAATGTTCGTTTTATAGACCATATGACTATCAATGGTGATATGGTCGACTTCAAACAGAAGATGGGCATCCGCACGAACCAACATGTGATGTTCACCCTTGATCTCGAAACAAAAAACCGTGGTGTTGGAGTTATCTTCAACGTTACTCTTCTGTGAATCAACATGATGTTAGTTAGCTTTGTGTTTAGGTTTTGGTTGTACTTGTTTTGGTTTGGCTTATAATAGTATGTTACATATATGTAATGTTATCGTTGTATCTTTACGAAATTTGTTTTTGTTTGCCAATTAATTAATTAATTTAAACTGAAAATTTAGATTGTTGTTGCGGGTTTAGCATGGCCGCAACAACAAATTTGGTAGTTGTTGCGGGTAACGTATGGCCGCAACAACAAATGGAATTGTTATTGCGGGTTTAGCATGGCCGCAACAACAAATGGAATTGTTAATGCGGGTTTATCATGGCCGCAACAACAAATTGAATTGTTGTTGCGGTTCTTTCTTTTGCAGTGCGAACTGAATTTGTTGTTGCGGTTATATTGTACCACCGCAATAAATAAATTTATTGGTTCGCACTAACAAACCCGATCTGTAGTAGTGTAATGTATTAGTGGATAAATGTTAATTTTGTAGACACGTAACTTTTGTTGATTAAGAAGATATCTTCTAACAATATTATTTGTGTAAGGGATACATGCTAATTTTTTGCGTATTACAAAATTGCTAACTACTACTTATATGAAATGTTGGTACATCAATTATCAAAGCCCGTGCATCGCACGGGCCATGTTGCCTCGTAAATTAAACAATTAACTTAGGATAAATATATAACAATTAACTTAATTCAAATAAATAGAACAATTAATTAAGTTAAAATTGGTAGAAGAATAAATTTTGAATTCATGTATAAGTGGCATAGAAAATTGTTAAGTTCTCGTTCAAGTTATAAGTTGATAACCGAAGCAGCATTAAATAATCATGGCTTAGTTTAGCCAATAGTAACATCCTGAGAATCCAAAGGTCTATTGACCGAATAAAACTCATCAAGAATTGCAACGGGTTTCTAAGTAACAAGATGTATATAAGTCCATCTACAATTTCCTTCATTTATCACTTAAATCTTCTTCACAAATTAACAAGTAATCATGGCTTTTCGTAGCACCACTTCAACCATAACCTACAACCCATCATCCGCCAAGTATCATGTGAACTACGATGGCAAAACAATTGTGACAACTCTCACCAACAAAGCCGCCGTCGCAAAAGAATGGGTGGACGAAATCCTGTTGCTTCATGCAAACGATACGATAATGGTGGTAGGTTTGGATGTTTAATGGCGGCCCCATGAAATATCCTACATGAGCAACACATCCGCCACTCTTCAACTTTGCATTAACACCAAGTGTCTAATTCTTCAACTTTTTTACATGGATGAAATCCCAAATTCCCTCAAATGTTTTCTTTTGAACCCTAAGTTTACTTTTGTCGGAGTTGAAGTTGAACAAGATATAGAAAAGCTTAAGAATGAGTATGGACTCAATTGTGCTAAAAGTGCCGATATTCGATCGGCAACGATAAAAAAAAAGACCTTTTTTGTATTCTAGGAAGCCTGGTTTGAAGCATCTTGCAAGGGATGTTGCAAGTCTTCACATGGAGAAACCTTTGAATGTGTGTAGGAGCAACTGGGATGCACGTGTGCTTAGTGAAGCTCAAGTGGAGTATGCTTGTATCGATGCTTATGCTTCGTACAAGGTTGCTCACAAGCTTTTCCTTGAATAATTAAGGTTGTTTATGTATTGTCTTTTGGTATGGTTGATTATGCATGTTTTGTTTTATTTTGGTAAGGTTGCTTATGTTTTGTGTTTTTGGTAAGATGGCATATGTACTGTTTGGATAACAATATGAATGGTTAAGTTTTTCTATGGTCCATTGTCGTCATAATTAGTTCTTTTGTTTTTCTTAAAGAAGTAATTATTAAAAATTATTCATCAACTAATTAATATGCAATTTTATAATGTTTGGTAAGATGGCATATATACTGCTTTGTTAGGGTCAGATATATTGTATCTAATAGTGTAGGGACTAGTTGTGTAACATTTACTAAGTGGTCAACTAGTCATAAGCCTTTAACTATGTACTTTAGGCTTAATTAGTAAGTGTTTAAGCATGTTTAGTGATGAGGTATAAATACCTTGTTCTTAGGCTTAATTTGTAAGCTTTCCATTTTACTAATTGATTAACCATTTGAAAGCTCCAACTTTCCCTCTCCATCTTCTACACACACTCAAACACCAAGAACACACACACTTAAGCTTTTCTTCCATTTCTCACCTTGAATCATGTTGAATTAGCTTGATCTTAGTTGATTATGATCTAACAAGTGGTATCAGAGCAAAATCTCTACTAAGAGAAGATCCAAATCAGCTTAATTCGATCAAGATCTGAGAAAAAGTGAAGAAAAAGTGTATGTTCGTCATGAAATTTAATGTTGTAAAATTTTTGTTAGAATTGAAGATTTGATGATGAATTAGTGTGTCTCCATCATTTCTAAACATAATAGAATCAATTTCGGATTCATTCCATCAACATTTGACCCTCAATTTGATGATTTTAGCTAAAAAGTGAAAAACTCAAAAACTTACTGTAAATCGAAGAATCAGAGCTTGTGTGTTATGGATTGAAGAAATTGATCGGTACAAAGTGTTAGAAAGGTGATTTCGAGTAGTTAGCAAGAAGAATCATTCAAATCGGTGAAGAAATGAGCAAAATCGAATTGAAAAAGTGAAGAAAATGGTGTCTGTGTTCGAACGCTACCTTCTTCGGCTTCATATCATCAAGAACAAGTTCGGCCCAATAAGTAGTTCGGCCCGAGGTTAAACAGGCCCAAGTAGTTCGGCCCGAGGTTAAACAAACTAATAGTTCGGCCCGAGCAAGGAAGAACAAGTTCGGCCCACCTGTGTTCGGCCCGAAGTTGTTAGGCCCAAGTTCGTCTTAATAGAAGTTCGGCCCAGTTCTGAAGTTCGGCCCGAACAATAGAACTTCGGCCCAAGTTCTATACAGTAGCTCGGCCCGAAGTATTACAATCTTTTTGAGTAGTTCGGCCCGAACCGAACTTTCTGTAGTTCGGCCCAACAAGCTCCTGTATTCATAACACTAGTTCGGCCTTCAATCTTCTATGTTCGGCATCAATAATCAATACAAACAATATCAAATTCCACTTCGGCTTCAACCAATACAAACAATTCGACTCTTAAATCTTCGATCAACAACATCAAAATCAAAATCAAAATCGTTTTTCATCTACGATTCGATATCAATTGTTCGATCAATCGATTCAAGTATCGATCTCAGATTCTTGTTCGATCTATCAATTTGTCAGATTCTTGTTCGGTAATAATTTTTCAGAATTTGATCTCTCGATTACTCTCAATTGGTGATCTGGGATCTTGAAATTTGTCAATTGATATCAATCGATCTTGGAATTTTAACTTCGGCATATTGTTCGTCCGTCTCTTGCGTCAATTCTGAATCAACAATCAATTTTCAGACTTATCTTATTCATCAAGTGTCCGTCAGCTAAAGCCCAAAACAATTAAATCTTGGCCCATATCCGAAATTTGGCACAAAGTGGTTGTCTATGAGCCCAAAATTCGTATCTCAGCCCAATTTTAAAATCTAAGGCCCAAACATTATTTTAATGCAATACAGAGAGGTCCAACTCCTAGTTAAGCCAAATCAGATTTGTTTAAACTCTCGAAAAAATCAATTTTTGTTTCTTTTTCTTATATCAAGTTTAAATCCTAATACACCTTTTAAATCATTCGTACAAACAATCATTTAACCGAAAATCAAATCCGGGAAATTTGAATTTCTTCAAACTCTAAATCATCAATATTTGTACAGATTAAAACATTTTTCATTATAAAATGACTTCAAGGGATGCATTGTCAATCGGAACCGATCTCAAACCTCCGGTTTTATACCGAGGTGAATTAATACCTTAAGATGAATTAATACCTTAGCGAGGTACCCCCACATTCGTAAGTATTTATTAGACGATTTTCTTTCAAATCAAAATTCATACGATGTTTCATCTTATCCTCACGGGTTATCTTATAAAAGATAAGTAGTCGACACACGACTTACCCCCACATTTGTACATATTAATGTATCAATCACTTCATATTTACTTTTCTCTAAAGTAAAGTTACACTCTTTCGTGTACATCAAGGAGTTTTGGTTATTTCTTTCAACCAAATGGAAGGATGTATTCGTTACATTTGCGAATTTGAATCGATGTGGAATGTATTTTAAAGTTAATTTAAATAAAATAGGACTTTAAATTAAAATTTCTTGACATAAATGTAAGTAACACAAAAATAAGAAACATAATAAAGTTTTATTCATAATAATCATTTATTCAAATAACATTTAATTTAAACGACATTTAATTTAAACATGCCGTTAAGGGCATAGCCCTTCCCCACAAACATTCCACTTTTTGTTAGCACAACCTTGTCCGATTCAAACACTAAACGAAAACCAAACTTGTTCAACAACCACCTGGAAACAAGATTCTTACGAATCTCCGGCACATACAACACATTGCTCAACACAAGCTCTTTTCCCGATGTCATCTTCAAGACCAATTTTCCTTCTCCTTTCACATCAGCCGTCGCCGCATTCCCCATAAACAACTTTTCACCATTGTCAACCTCTTTGAACGTGGTGAAGCGGGCTCGATCAAAACAAACATGACGGGTAGCACCCGTATCAACGAACCAACCAACATCATTAGTTCCTACCAAGTTTACTTACGAGATCATTGCCGTGATATCGGATATCATTGCCACAAGTTGCATATGTTCATCACTATGCTCCACCACATTGACTTCATGTGCATTTTCTCGTTTCGGTTGCTTACAATCCGAAGCCCTATGACCCTTTTGGTCACAATTGTAGCACGTACCGTTGAACTTGTGGAATTTCTTTTTCACAATCCCATCTTTTGGTTTCAAATGACCATTCTTGTTCTTGACCACATCTTTGCCTTTGTTTCTCCTAGAAGATTCCCCATTCTCAACAACATTAGCTTTTGCCGACTCGGGCAAGTAACTAATCTTTTGAGCAACTTTATTGTCTTCTTCAATACGAAGACGAACAATAAGATCTTCAATGGACATTTCCTTTCGCTTATGCTTAAGGTAATTTTTGAAGTCCAACCAACTAGGAGGTAACTTTTCAATAATAGCCGCGACTTGGAAGGTCTCACTAAGCACCATTCCTTCGGCATGTATGTCATGTAACAACACTTGAAATTCTTGCACTTGACTCATCACGGTTTTTGAGTCAATCATATTGAAATCCAAGAATCGGGCAACGACAAATTTCTTTGTTCCGGTATCTTCGGTCTTGTATTTGCGATCTAACGACTCCCATAAGAGTTTGGACGTCGTTATTTTGCAATACACGTTGTACAAAGAATCAATCAAGCCATTCAAGACATAATTTCGGCAAATGTAATCCGAATGCTTCCATGCATCTACCGCGTTCACGGATTGAACATCGGGCTCCCCATCAACGATCGTAGGAGCGGATTCGGTCAAGAACCTTGCAAGGTTCAAAGTGGTCAAGTAGAAGAACATCTTTTGTTGCCATCTTTTAAAGTTCAAACCATTGAACTTTTCGGGCCTTTCGGCATGGTTGGCGACGGTGTTCACGGCTACTTGGGTTCCAACCAAAGGAATGGCATTCACAATAGGTGGAGTCAACACATTTGATGCCGGCGGCGTATCCATTCCACTTTCCATCTTTCAACTGAAAAGTACAAATAAGAAAAATTAGTCTTAATCCAAAATTATATAAGTTTCTCAAATACAACTAGCTAAAAGATATATTTCAAGTAACATCCTTTTAGGAATCAACTCAAGAAGTCTAAGACTATCTTGTATCTTTTCAACTATTATAATTTTCGAAACTTTATAACTATAAACCACAAGTTTCATAAGAAACTCCAAAATTCTCAACTTTGAAAGCAAAATTCTAGATGCCAAAGCAATCCATAGATAAAAATCCCGAAGAATTTTAGCTTTTCACAAGTATGAGAAAATCAAGTAGCCAAAGCAAACTTGATTACCAAAAATTTTAAATCCAAAATTGTTTTAAACAATATATCAAGTTATTTAAAATCAAACTTTAAAAACTTGATATAATAAACTTTAAATCCAAAAATTTGATTTAACAATTTAAACAAAACAAAATTGGAAATTTTCGAAAACTCAATTGAACCTTTTTGTTCTATAAAACGTTTCAATCACCACTTTTTCCGAATCTATGCTATTAACGAGCAAAATCCGAGAAAAGAAAAAAAATATGTATTTTCCAACCGGTATTAGCAAAGAGAGGAAAAATCTATTTTAAGTTTGTAGGAGCTAATACCAATTTTCATTAAATAAAATACAATTACAATAAGGGAAATTGACGAATACGTTTACAAAACATTGAAACAAACTAAATAGAACAAACAAGTACAAGGTTTTGGTTGAGTCTCGTAAAATTCACGATCCCCTTAAAATAGATTCGTTGTCTATTTCCCAGGGTAAAACAACCGAGTAGTTTTACACTACCGGATATAATCCAAGCCAGAACACTAACCAAAATTTAGAGTGTTTTCTTAGGAGAGAAAGCTGTGAAAGAAGAGAGGTAGGTGTAGAAGGTGTGTCTACAAATGAGACCCAATGTCTCCTTTTATAGTGTAGAATGATGACTAATGTTTAATCAAAACATTAAATGCATTCAATACAATTAAACAAGAAATCAAAACAGTAATCTGCAATATTGCTGAAATTTCGAAACTGCTCAGTCCAGGAGGTCAGTCCGAGAGGTCAATATGAGAGGTCAGTATTGGAAGTCTGCTGCGCAGATGAGTACTGTAGTCCAGCGCTGGACTGCAGGAACTCAGTATTGGAAGGTCAGTATAGCAGCTCAGTATCAGACTGCTGCTGCGCAGGTCAGTATCAGACTGAAACTGCGCAGGTCAGTATCAGACTGTAAACTGCGCAGGTCAGTATCAAACTGCAGCTCAGTACACGTCGAACACTCAGTGCGAGGAGGTCGGTATTGATCGGTTCAGTACTGAGGTGGTCAGTATGAAAAAATTAGTACTGAGGAGGTCAGTACGAGACAACTGCAGTGTCGATGAGGTGCAAAAATTGACCCGCACGAGCCCGGAATTTCGGAGCTGCATTCGTGTCCGCAGGTCGCTCGGGCATACACGAGTTCAAGCCATTTCGGGCAACTCAATCCATTTTCAGCCCAAAATTCAAACTATAAACGTTTTTTGCAGCATATAATAATGATATAAGCATTACTGAACCATAGTAGATGGACTATCAACTACTTAAATAGGTCGAATTCTATTTAATAAGTATAAAAATAAAAAATATATATAATATAATAAATATTAGTGGGGCGGTTTCTTAATGGGGGTGGTTTTTGGTTAAAACCGAAACCGAACCGAATCCATCGGTTTCTTCAAAATCTAAAACCAAACCGTCGGTTTTGAAATGGTTTCGGTTTTATCGGTTTGGTTTTGACGGTTTTAACGGATTGATTTCGGTTTTTCGGTTTTTATGCTCACCCCTAATGTTACCGCAACAAGATACACCATTTAAAGTGAAGATTGTTATGGCGTTATGTCGCAAATCAAATAATTTATTCTCTTGCTAAATTTCTTGATTTGAATTTTGTTACTTATGGCTAGTGGAATGACTTGTTAGATATAAATGGATATACTTCCTCTTATTCAAAATAAGTGATAAATTTCTTTTGGTGCTAATTCAAAATAATTGATACATTTTGAAACTTTTATATTTTTGGCAAAACATTATGGGACTCACACCTACTAACTACTTTGGCTTTAACAAAATTAAGAGAATTGATTTTACTACCACAACTTTTAATGGTTATACCACACAGTACAGATTTTATAGCTAACTGTACAAGGATATTAAGCATTGATTGTGGTACATATCTTAAAAGTTGTGGTAGAAAAATCACCCCCTCAAAATTAAATGACCCATTTAACCTTAATTTTTATATTTATTCATCATTAACCTCACTTTATTTACAAGGCGTGGGTTCCTTTTTCACTAATCATTTAAGTAATCTAATTTAACTATTATTATAAGTTTTTGCTTTAAACCCCGTGAAACCTAAATTTTACCACTTATTTTGAATCGGAGGAATTGAATTTAAGTATGTTATTTCTACTTTACCATCATCATTCAGTTCCCAAATCGTAAACGTAATTATTCTGACACCTTCTATTGATCTCAATAAAGGTCCTCTGAATCAGGAACTATCAGGCGATACATCACAGTCACATTCAGTACCCGAAATAAACAAAACGGTAGATATGGGGACTGAAGTTGGGTTCCAAATCAATGTGGAAGATCCAATTCTACGTGGTATTTTTTCAGGAGACGGTGTTATCAATGTGCATCAATGAATTTACTATCTCTAAATATCAGGGGGGTGAGTGAATCTCACAAAATAGATTGGGTTAGGCTTTGGAAAACTAAACATAAGATTGACTTCATTGGGCTACAAGAAACACATGCTGTTGATCAAGGTAATATAGATATGACTGGATGCTGGGGAAATAATAATTTTCAATTTGAAGTCATCAATTCCGTAGGTAGATCTGGGGGATTAATTAGTCTATGGGATCCGGATATTTTTGACTGTACGTTCAGGTTCAAAGCTAGGTTTTTTATAATGGTCGTTGGGAGGTGGAAAGGTTTTACATGCTCCACTTTCTTGGTTAATGTTTATGCTCCACAATCATTGGCCTATAAAAACGTTTTATGGAATGATCTAGTAAACCTTAAAAACTCACAGCAAGGTAATTGGATACTCTTTGGTGATTTTAACTCGGTTCGTCGACCGGACGAACGAATCAATTCCTCTTTTTGTAGATCCACAACTAATTGTTTTAACAACTTCATCACAACGGCTGGCTTAAAGGAATTCAAATGGGTGGCAGGCGTTTTACCTACTTGAGTCCAGATTGTGGTAAACTCAGCAAACTCGATCGTATCCTGGTGTGTGCTAATTTTATGTTAGTACAACCCCAATCATCAGTGACAGCTTTACCGCGTGAATATTCTGATCATTCTCCAATCATACTATGCAACGCGGTAGTTGATTTTGGGCCACCCCCGTTTAGATTTTATAACTCGTGGTTGCTTATGGAAGGTTTTACTGATATGGTTAATAGGGCTTGCACATCTTTTCGCGGTTATGGTCTCCCGGATATGAGATTAGCTGCAAAAATTAAACATCTCAAATAAGAAATAAAAAAAATGGCGAAATATAGAGTTTGAAAAGGAAAATAAGGAACTAAAAGAAAGGGTAGGTGATCTTGATCTATTAGTGGAATCTAGAATTTTAACAGACGGTGAAACACTGGAATTAAGAAACGGAAAAGCAAGGATACATGAATTAGATAGAATGCACAAACTCGATTTAAAACAAAGATCACATATCAAATGGGCGGTTGAAGGTGATGAAAATACTTCATTTTTTCATGGAACATTAAAAAACAAGAATAGGAATAATCGTATACACGGTCTTACCATCAATGGCGCATGGATAACAGATCCAACGTTGATAAAGGAGGAGGTATACAGGCTCTTTACGGTAAAATTCAATGACATATGGTCGAATCGTCCGAAATTGATCAATCCATTATTCTCAAAACTATCGGATTCTCAAAGCTCATCTATTGAAGAACCGTTCTCGGTGGCGGAAATCAAAAAAGCAATCTGGGATTGCGGCGGTGAAAAGGCCCCGGGGCCTGACGGTTTAACGTTCAAATTTATTTAAAGAAACATTGGGTTCCGGTTATTAATAGATTCAATTCCAAACTATCCGACTGGAAAGCTAAAAATTTATCTTTTGGCGGTAGACTTACTTTAGTAAAATCGGTTTTGAGTAGTATACCTTTGTATTATTTCTCAATTTTCAAAGCCCCCGTCTATGTCATTGAAAAACTAGAACAAATCCGAAGAAGATTTTTATGGGGAGAAAACAAAATTAATTGGGTGGCTTGGAACACAGTCTTGGCTCCAAAAGTAGATGGCGGATTAGGTATTGGTTCACTAAAAGCACAAACCCATGCTCTCTTGTCCAAATGGTGGTGGAAGCTTAGGGAAGGAAATCATTGTATTTGGAAGAGTGTTATTACAGAGATACACAAACTAAAAAACAAACCAATCCATACCTTAGCTTCAAACTCGCATGTTGGTGTATGGTGGAATATAGCAAGAGTAGCAGCCGAATTTTCAAAGAAAAATTATGACTTTTTTGATGCTTTTTCTCTCCACATTGGTTCGGGTAAGATGTTTATGTTTTGGAAGGATAAATGGTTAGGTGATTGCATACTTCAAACGAGATTTCCTAATTTATACCACATAGAGAAAAAGAATGCTTGTCTCGTAAGTGACCGGGTCACAATCAATGGCTTTAGGTGGGATTGGAAACAAGGCTTGAATAATCAAAATTTAGTTGATGAATTTGTATCACTTATGCATCTTGTCAGCAACTTTAGCTTTCAAACAACCCCGATAAATTGTCTTGCAAACTTTCATTGGATGGATCTTTTGAAGTTCGTCATGTGCGAAAGTGGTTAGACAAGAATTTAACTACCAACGGGTATGTTAACATGCCTTGGTTGAACATTGTACCACTTAAAGTAAAATGCTTTGTTTGGAGAGTTGGTTTGAGTCGAATTCCGGTTGCTACTTGTCTAGAAACTAGAGGTATCAACATTGATTCGGTCACATGCAAAATATGCAATACATCCGACGAAAATACCGAACATGTTTTTCTCCGATGCCCAAGGACGGTGGAAGTATTATCATGGATATTTCATTGGTGTGGAATCCCAAGTCGTAATTTGAATTCGGTACCGGAACTCATTGAATTCGGTGAAGGATGGGGAACTTGTCCAAAACAAAAAAAGATATTAACTACAATAATTCAAAGTTTGATTTGGTGTGTGTGGAAGGCGAGAAATGAGATGGTGTTTAACAACGTTCACAAAACATACACAGCCATTGTGGATGATATCATCTCAACTTCTTTTTTGTAGGTGAAATATAGGAGTAAATTATGTTGTAATCCGATTGATTGGAGAATTTTTCCTTTTTCGTCTTGTTTGTAATTCTGTACTCTCTGTCTTAGTCACTTGCTAAGTTCGGTATGACAACAACAAAACTCTAATAGATTGTGAAAGATATTGAGTTTAAGTTTGAAAACAAAACTGAGGAGATGATGTCATCAACGCAAGAGACAAAAGTATGTCATATACAGATGCAATCAATACTAATCGAAACTAGTAGAGAGATCGACGAATTTGACAAAAATTTGTATCCTACGTAGACAACATATAAGTGAGGAAAACAGTTTAGAAATAATGAAACTCAATTGAACAAATTTTGAAAATATTGAGATTGAGCTTCTGAAAAATATGAATATTGAATAATAAATGGGTTAACAAGAAGTATGTTCCCCCTTTATCGATGAAGTTTCATAAAAATGCTCCCCCTTGACTAATGAATGTCAATTTTCTCCCCCTTAACAAGTGAATATTGATTTTCTCCCCCTTAACAAGTGAATATTGATTTTCTCCCCCTCAACCAATTAAGAGCTATTTGCTCCCCCTCAACCAATGAAATCATTGAGGAACGGGTTTCAAGCTGATTTACTTGAAAGCCATTTCTTTAAAAAAAACGGGTCATACACTGAATTGTGTAAGAGTCATTCTCCTGCAAAACAAATCAAACAACTTTTGGTACCCATATTTGTTTGGGTCCGACAACGTTAGTGTGGGAATGAAACCACCGATAAGTTGTATCGATTTGATTTAAAGATTGAGAGTTCCAAGAAAAACCGAAACTTGATGTTTCACTTTCAAATAATTTCCGGGGAATTATTTGAGATGTTGGATTTTTGGGAACCCATTTAGCTTTTAAGATCGAGGATGTTTTGTAAACATAAACAGGAGATGTATTTGGCACTTGTGTAAAAGTCATTTTAGGTGCCAATGAAAGTAGATCTTTTCGTGAGTATTTCAAAGATTTAGTTTTGGAAAAGATTTTCTTTGACGGAGTAGAATGTTTCAACACGGTTGTTGATTTTGTCTTATCCACTCGAGAATGCTTAAGTCTATAAGAGGAACCTAATTATTTGGAGTTTTAGGTGCAGAATTTCCTCTAATAACTTGTGTAAGCATTCATTTTCTTATCAGAGTGTGGCGGGACCGTGGATCTCCTAGGCTTAGGCTTGGTAGAGAAACTGACTTGTGATGTCGGTTTAAGTTTAGAATTTCCTTTATTAACCTCAGTTTGCTTGATTGTATATAAATCTCGATATGCCATGACAGGAGAAAACATTCTTGAGGTTTTACATTTATTCGTTGCGGTTAAAGGAGAATCTTTTGATTTAGATTCTAAATTTTAAATTTGCATTTGCAACTTCAGTTTTTCTTCATCAAAAGATTTTTGTGACGCATCAACTTTATTTTCTAATACAAAAATTTTGGTTTGTAAAACTGATTTGTCGTTGTCAAAGATATTAGATTTTTCTTCTAGCTTAATTAACAAACCTTCATTATTATTTTGAGACAAAGAAAGATCTGTCTCAAGAGATGTAATTTTAGCTAGCAATTTTGTTTCCTCAATATGAAAAATATTGATATGTTTTTGTAAATCAGATCCAAAATTACATTCAAGTAGTTTGATTTTATCAGTCAAAATACAATTTTCAGCATAAACAGAATCATATCTTTCGATGTTCAAACTATTAATAGTATTTGTGTCATGAAGTTGTTTTGTCAATTCAGTAATCTGAATTCTCAAGTTCTCAGAATCTGTTTCAAAAGTTGTAATTGTTGATTTGAAATTTGCATTTTCAGATTCAAGAGTTTGAACTTTATCAATTAAAATATCAACATTACAATTTCTGAAATATTCATTTAGTTTCTCACTTTTCTCCAGTTTTTCTTTGTAGTCGTTACTTAAACGTAGATTCTTAACATTATCATAAAACGATTTTTCAAATAAAGCATAATTCTGGGTACTAGTAGTTTCCCACAACTCAACTGATTCTTTTAATTCACAAATTTCTTTTTGATAGTGTAATTATTGAGTTTGTAAACTAGACATTTGCTCTTTTAGCTCCCTGTTTTTATTTTGAAGTGATTTTATTAAATTGTCATCCATTTTAGCTCTTTTATTTTCAAAATGTGCAAATATCAAGTGAGAGTGATATGACAAAATTGTTTGGACCTAAAATTTCTAGCAATTAAAAATTAGGTTTATTTGACAAAAAAATGGTGTTTGATTTCAAAAATTTTGTGGTCAAATGTTTATTGATGAAAATTCGTCCAATTGACTCTTCAATTAACACTTGAAGTATCGAACAACAAAAAAAATTTGTTGTGAAGAAAAAAAAAATTTGTTGTTATCTATGTAATTGATTGATAACAAACTGATTTAAAATGTAGTCAATATTGAAGGCCAAAAAAAAAAATAAAAAAATAAATCAGTTTTGAGTTCTAGCTTACCGAATTGTTATTGGGCTTAAAACTTGTATGACAAGAGGCAGACGCATGAAGCCGATCAATATTTGCTTTGGTTAACTCGTACGACAAGAGGTAGACGCATGAATTCCAAGAAGAGCCGAACTCTTTTTATATGCTATAACTCTGTAATCAATCACGTTCTGGAGTCGGAATCAATCGATTTTGTAGAACAGAACTTTATAAACCAAACGCTGGAATCGATTTTGTTGTTGTTCGAGTCGAACTTCTAGATCCCGAACACTTTGACAAAATCGGAATTGATTGTTGAATTTGAATCAATTTGAATTTTCGGAATTAGTTTTGGGGTAGATTGAAATCAGAATTGATTGGATTGTTGAAATTGAATATATATTTCAATCGGTTATCGGTAATCAAAAGCAATGATATTTCAATCGATCGAACACTATCTCTGTTATAGGTAATCAAAAACTAAACCGGTTGATTTGGGTTTATTGATTTGAGTTTATCTCTGTTATAATTTGGACGAGATTAAAGCCGAAGTTTGATTCAATTGAGATGATGATTAAGAATTGTTGATTTTCGATTGAACTGTTTTGAACGCAGGATTGAATCAATCGATTGAACTGTTTTGAACGCGGGTTTGAATCAATCGATTCGAAATTGAAGTCTGGAAAACGCCGAACTTGGTGAATGTTTTGAGAAAAAATTTTGGTCTGAGATATCTCGGGGTCTTGAGACAAATTTTCGGTGTGAGATATCTCAGGGTTTTGAGATAAATTTTGTGGTGTGAGATATCTCAGGGTCTTGAGACAAATCTTTTGGTGTGAGATATCTCAGGGTCTTGAGACAAATCTTTTGGTGTGAGATATCTCAAGGTCGTGAGACAAATTTTTGGTCTGAGATATCTCAGGGTTTGGGATATCTCAGGGTGTGAGATATCTCAGGGTTTGGGATATCTCAAGGTTGAAGATGTCTCACGTGTTCTTCAAGATGAACGAACAGTAGAGTACGAATGTCAAAAACACCCACAAAATTTATCCTATCTTCTTCAATACCTAACCAAAATGATTGATTCTTTTTGCTAAACGCTCGAAATATAATTGCTAACACTTTGATCCGATCACTTTCTTCAATCCATAACATAAAAGCTTTAATTCTTCGATTTTCAGTAAGTTTTTCAACTTATTCACTTTTTCACTAAAATCACGAAATTGAAGTGATCTGTTAACGGAATGGATCGAAACTTGATTCTATTTTGATTAGAATCGAAGGAGAAACATGATTCTTCAATAAAATCTTCAATTCCAACGAAAAATTTACAACATTAAATTTCTCATGACGAACGAACTTTTCTTCAAACTTTTTCAGATCTTGATCATTTTAGCTCGATTTTGGATCTTCTCACAGAGAGATTTTGCTCTGATAGCAATTGAGAGATCAAATGAGGCTATAATCAAGCTAATTCATTGAGATTTGAGTGAGATTGAAATATTTGTATGTGTGTGTTCTTGGTGTTTTAGTAGGTGTAAAAGAGAGAGAACGAGAGCTTTCAGAAATATAATTCAGTTAATGTGTGGGAAAGCTTACATTGTAAGTCAAACAATGAAGTATTTATGCCTCCTACCTCTTAACACTATTCTAGTTAACTAACGGACTTAAAAGTCAAAACAATTACAAAACCGGTCCTAACATTATTACAATAATGGTCCAAACAACCGTTTCCAAAAAAATAATGCAACAAAAAGTTACAAAACTCCTAATACATTAAACAATTAACTTAGGATAAATAAAATAATTAACTTCCAATAAATAAAACAATATGTAGAAGAATATATATATATATATATATATATTTTTAACGGCATATGTAGAAGAATAATGATATTCGAAGTTTTGAAACTGATAATCAATTCAATTCAATATGATGTAGTAATAATTAGTGGCATAGAAAATGAATAAGTTGTTTTTTTTTTTTTTTTTTTGAAAAAAATAAAATAAAAAATGAATAAGTTGTTGTTTAAGTATTAAGTTGATGAAGCGCGAAGCATTAAATAATCTTATAAAGAATGGCTTAGTTTAGCCAATAGTAACATGCTGAAAATCCAAAGGTCTGTTGACCGAATAAACCTCATCGAGAATTGCAAAGGGTTTCCAAGTAACAAGATGTATATAAGTCCATCTACATATGGATTCATTCATCACTCAAATCTTCTTCACAAATTAACAAGTAATCATGGCTTTTCGTAGCACCACTTCAACCATAACCTACAACCCATCATCCGCCAAGTATCATGTGAACTACGATGGCAAAACAATTGTGACAACTCTCACCAACAAAGCCGCCGTCGCAAAAGAATGGGTGGACGAAATCCTGTTGCTTCATGCAAACGATACGATAATGGTGGTAGGTTTGGATGTTGAATGGCGGCCCCATGAAATATCCTACATGAGCAACAAATCTGCCACTCTTCAACTATGCATCAACACTAAGTGTCTAATACTTCAACTTTTTTACATGGACGAAATCCCAAATTCCCTCAAATGTTTTCTTTTGAACCCTAAGTTTACTTTTGTCGGAGTTGAAGTTGAAAAGGACGTACAAAAGCTAAAGAATGAGTACGGACTCAATTGTGCTAAAAGTGCCGATATTCGAACGGCAACGATCAAAAAGAGGCCTTTTTTATATTCTAGGAAGCCTGGTTTGAAGCATCTTGCAAGGGATGTTGCAAGTCTTCACATGGAGAAACCAAGACATGTTGTGATGAGTAATTGGGATGCACGTGTGCTTAGTGAAGCTCAAGTGGAGTATGCTTGTATTGATGCTTATGCTTCGTACAAGGTTGCTCACAAGCTTTTCCTTGAGTAATTAAGGTTGTTAATGTATTGTCTTGCACTGTTTTTGTTAAGGTTGATTATGTACTCTCTTTTGTTAAGGTTGCTTATGTTCTGTTTTTTTGGAGGATGGCGTATGTACTATTGGCAAGCGATATGAATGGTTAAGTTTTCTTTTTTTATGGTCCATCATCATTATTATTAGTTTTTTTGCTTTTCATGATTATTAATAATTATAATTTATTCATTAATTAATATCCAATTATATAATAGAAAAGAGTGTTGCTAGCCAAATCGCCGTTAAAGGGATTTTTGGCGCGACGAAGCGATATCGGCATATAAACCGCCCCAAATGTTTAAAGTGTGTTAAATGAATCTTACATTTTCTTTATTTTTATCTTTATAATTGTTTTGGGGTGTTTTTGTGGGTTCAAAATAGGTGTTATAGGTAGAGGTGCACAAACCGGTTATTTACGAAAACCGGATCGGATTTTTAACCAAACCGGTTTTGGTCAACTCCGGTCAAAACCGGTTTTGTCCAAATCGGTTCGGTTTTGGAACCGGTTTCACACACGAAAACAAAAACCGGCCCAAACCAGATCGGATCGGTTTGGTCGGATCGGATCGGTATGAATGTGTGTTGTTGGACCATATTTTTCCAAGTAAGCATTAAACATGTTCGTTAAACAATTGTTGAAATGTTTAATGGCATTTTCCGCAAAATGAACGTCTTGGTCACACAAAATCAAATCGCTACAAATATTGGTAATTAACACCTTAACCCCTGACGTGTTATCATGGGGTTTAAAGCAGCGGCTATTGTTATAACGGGGAGCATTTCGGTAAAATATTTTCTAAGTTTTTCTTTCATCGGTACCACCATTTCGGTAAATGGGGGACCCCTAAATTCAAAGTCATTTATTTTTGAACACATTAAGTAAAGTTGTTTTAACACCAATGGACTTGTACGATAGTAAACCCCCACAAATAAGTTGTTGCATTTTTGAAAACACACAGTAATTCGGTAGCTTGTTTAATCGTTTCCCACTTAGACTCCTCAAATCGTACAACACGGTTTCGATCGGCTAACATATTATGGAAAATGCTTAAAGATGATTTTTGACGCAAAGCACACTCAAACATGTGGCAAGTGGAATTCCAACGCGTAGGTACGTCCCAATTTGGACCTAACCAATCTTGCCCCGCATCGACACAAAATTTCATATACTTATTATGTCTTAAACCGGTCGTACCAAAAATATCTTTTAGCATTACTCTAAAAGCTTTTGTTGTGGGTTCGATAGAACGTAACCCATCTTGCACAACTAAATTAATAATATGTGTAACACACCGACTATGGAAAAACATACCGTTACAAATCGGTTTATATTTAAGAATTAGTTTTTGAACCGCATTTGTATTGTTGGACGCATTATCAAAAGACATAGAAAAGATTTTAGACTCTAATTTATAACTTCTTATAACATAGTCTAAAATTTGGTACAAATTTTCCCCCGTATGTGGAGTCCCAAATAATTCAAACGCAATCGTACGCTTCATCATTACCCAAGTATTGGGATCAATCCAATGAGCGGTAACGCAAAGGTACGAGTCGTGTGTAGAATTTGGGGCGGTCCAAACATCACTAGTTAAATTAACCCCGTTTGTAAATTTTCAAAACCTTTTTTTAAATCATCTTTAGCAAGTTTCCATAATTTTATAGCATCACGTCTTAAGGTAGTACGACTTACATGGGAATAGCGTGCTTCCAACTCTTCTTGGATCATGCTCGTCAACCTTTTGTTGTCGAAAAAGTTAAAGGGCAACGCCTCTTGAACCACCAACTTCGCCATTCGTTGACGAAGCCTACTAGCGTCGAAAGTTTGTATATTGCCGTCATTTCCCATGGTTGTTTGGCCACTCGTCGAGCCCATTTTTACAATCCCTACGCTCTGCTCCCGCTTGCTTTCATGTACACGTGTTACCTCTTCCCTACAACCCCTTTCTTCTCGACCTAACGACCGAACTAGCGTTTGGTAGAGCATAGCCTTGCCAAGGCTGAGGTTGAGGGTTCAAGTCCCTCCTTCCGCTCCCGGCTGGTGCAACTTTTATTCTTATGATTCTTCAAACTTGTATTTCCATCTTCTTTAAAGAAACGCCTACATCTTTTGCACCGAGCTTTTTTCGATCCATCCGACATCAAACATAAGTCGAAATTGCACCAAATGTCCGGATTTCTCTTTGTAGGAAGTATCTTCTCAACGATAACGTCGGTAGAAGATTCACCCATACCAACCGAAGGTTGAGATTCCGAATCCATAGCAAAGATTACTTGCGTTTTTGAGTGTGGTGTGAATTTTTAAGCTAGAAATGAGAGTGTTTTGAGTGGTGATTGATCCTTAACACCTAAGGGGTATTTATAGGTGTATTGGGGACCCTAAAAGACAAAAACAAAAACGGCTAGAAATCGATCCCAACGGCTAGATAACGGTCAAAACAACGGCTACTTTTTTGGAAACTCGAAAACCGGTTTGAAAACCGGTTTTGAAACCGGTTTTTTGTCCGGTTATGTAACCGGTTCGGGCATAACGGCTATATTTCGAACGGTATAATTGTAACGGCTCTTTTTTCTAACGGTAGAATTGTAACGGCTATATTTTTTGGGCAAAACCGGTGAAAAAACCGGTTCGGACAAATCCGGTAAAAAACCGGTTAAAAAACCGATTCTACAAAACCGGTTAAAAAACCGATCCGCTCGCTAAAAGGTCAAACCGGTTGGGAACCGCCGGTTTGTGTCTGATCCGGTATTTTCGACTAAAAAACCGGTTTCAAACCGGTTTTAAACCGGTTTTTAAACCGGTTCGGTTAAAAATCCGGTTTGTTTGTGCACCTCTAGTTATAGGACGTTGAACGAAGCACAAAGCCCATCAGAAAGCCCATCAAACACCGACTATTGGCAGAGATTCATTATGTTGACACTTAGGGTTGTTAACGAGTCAAGCTTTTAACAAGCTACTCGAGCTCGAGCTCGTTTATATCGAGCTCGAGCCTATACTAATTCGATCTCGAGTCGAGCTCGAACATAAAACAAGACTCGATTAATTTCACGAGTCGAGCCTAATAATTTTATACTCGACTCGGCTTGTTCGATAACTCGTTTAATCTCGAGCCGAACGAGCCAGATGATCTTCACGAGTCGATCCTAACGAGCCGAACAAGTGTTTTATACAATAATTACAAGTCTTGATACAATAAGTACAAGAATATACATATATTTATAGGGATGTTAATTAACGTTCTTTTTGACTTTGTAAATGAGTTATTTTCAAAAAATATGGAATTATAAATGAGTATCGAGCTCGAGCTCGAACACTATATAAATATTCGAGCTCAAGATCGAGCCCAATTTTAAAAGCTTATTCGAGCTCGAGTCGAGCTCGAGCCGAGTAATTACTAAACGAGCCGAGTCCAAATTTCCTGATATTCGACTTGACTCTAGTGATACCGCAACCAAATAAACCATTTAAGCGAAGATTGTTATGGCATTGCAAGGTTTATGATATATGCAAGAATTATTGGTGTCATCATAACGATGCTTATTGTGATGGTGGTGCGTGAATACGTCGTCAATGAGGCCCGAGTTATGTATAACTTATTTGAATCGAATTTTATATTTATTGTGGCAAATGAAATAATTTATTCTCTTCCTATATTATTGATAGAGATAAATGGATATATGTTATTCCCTCTTTATGATACACAAAAGAAAAAAGTTATTTACGACCATTTTTACATGTTTCAGATAAATCGAGGACAGCTCTTTAATTTTGGTCACTTTTACAAGAAGGCGATTCGGTGATTTTTTTATTACTGAAATCAAATATATGTATGAACCAAACATAATATTAAACTGGATTCTAATTTTAATTTCTCTCAACCAAACATGTTTCAAATGTAGGGGCTGTGCAGGGTATGTATGGGCGTATTGTCTATTAGGGGTGAGCATAAAAACCGAAAAACCGAAAAACCGAACCGAAACCGAAAACCCCAAAAAAACCGCCCCGAAAAAACCGAACCATTTGAAAAATCGATGTCAAGGGTTTTGATTATTGGAAAACCCGAATGTTTGGGGCGGTTCTCGGGGGCATATGAAAAACCCGATCGAAAACCCCGCCCCGCCATTATATATCTTTCAAAATTTTTAAAAATATTCTTATATTTATAAAAGATTTGACATTTAATTATCTTTTGAATAAAATATATGATTGAATTTCTAGGTGATTTATTCATATATTTTTTAAGTTTCAAGTTATATTAGTTGAATGTATCATTATATTATATTAAATTTAATAGTTGTTTTTTATTTATAACGAAATGTGTTAAGGTTTATGAGTTTGAATTATAATATTAATTTTTAAGGTAATAAATTGGTAAATTTCAAGGAAAACAAAAAAACTGAAAAAACCCGAACGAACCCCAAAACCCGAAAAAACCAAAAAACCGAACCGAAAAACCCGAAAAAACCGAAAAACCAAAACCGAAAAAACCGAAACCAAACGGGGTGTAATTCTTAAAACCTGAACTTTTGAGACGTGATTTGATTTTAGTTAAAAACCGCTTCATGCTCACCCTATTGTCTATTGACGCATTGGTGTAAGAGAATAAACAGAGTAGTTTAGGTGTTTAAACTTTAATGTTCTATTTTTGGATTCAACATACTTATCTATTTAGCGCATAAAAGTCCTTCAACTCATTTTGAAACGGAATAAGTATAATCTTTTCACATTTTTATCTAAGAATTTACATGACTTTAGACTATGGGTAATGGGCGATTTTTAGCAACCCTTAATGCCTTAACTTCGACGGCCCCTTGTTTTTTTGGCGTGTGCAATGTCAATTTATACTTTGTATTTGTTAAGTGGTACACGTAGATTGCGGATTTAATTTAAGTGGTACACGTAGATTGCGGATTTGTTAAGTGGTACACCTGAGACAAGCATAGTCTTACAATCCCAGTTTGTTTCTGATTTCTTTGCTACAGTAGATTGCGGATTTAATTTAACAAATGTCTGTCTAGTGTTTTAATCTGAGGTGCAGTTTATCTTGTCAGTAATGCTAGTTTCAAATTTTCACAAACTAAATCTCTATAATTTTCACAAGAGATTGACTATTGGAACACCCCATAATTCTATTTGAACACCCTAAATTATTCAATAATTAACTAATAAATTTTTTCGAAGCTTCCATTGAACTCTGCCACTAACTACCACCCTACCAACTCACTCGCAACGGAATTGGCCGGTTGACGTCGCCGCTCGCTCCGCCACCACCAACTCACTTTGATGTTCAATTTGTCGTCCATAGGGGTGAGCTCGGTCCAAAAACCGAACAGAACCAAACCCAACCGAAACCGATAACAATGAAATTTCAAAACCGAAACCGAACCAAAACCGATAACAATGAAATTTCAAAACCGAACCGATAACATGTTATCTGTCTTGGTTCGGTTCGGTTTCGGTCCGGTTCCGTTTTCTAGGCCAAATGTTCATCCTTTTCTGCAAACCGAACCAAAACCAATAGAACCGAAAACGATGAATTTTCAAAACCGAACCGATAACATGTATCGGTTTTGTTTCGGTTCGGTTTCGGTCGGTTTTAGGTTCAGTTCGGTTTTTTCGGTCCAAATGCTCACCCTAGTCGTCCATTCCGCCACCACCAACAAACTCCGCCACCACCATCGCATATGCCGCTAACCACAACCACCGCGACCACCAGTTTTAAATTAAAAAAAAATCTTAATAACCATGTTAATTAATTGTTTGTGATTTTATTTCAAGTTTAATTTTAATTGGGGTGTTTATTTGGTAGTTGGGGGTGTCCAAATAGTAGCACCCTTTTCACAAACTAAATTTCTATTTACTGCAATTATAGTTTATTTATTAAATATTTCTGAACTTTTTGTCATTTGATTATTTGTTCTTCAGTTTGATTAACAATGGAAATGTCTTTTTTTCAAGAATTAGCAATTTGACATAGACAGGCCAAACAACAATCAACATGAAAAAAATATCAATGTTGCACCATGCTCGTATAATCTGATCAGTAAGATTGACACCAGACTATGAAAATAGGTGCCGCAAAACTATACCTATCCAGGTGGTACATAAAAACGTTAATATTTATTTAAAACAAAATCAAAATTAAGTTATAAAAGTCAATTTTTATAAAGTTTAACATAATTTTTCAGTAGAAGATCAAATGCAGGAGATGCTAACCAGCATAATCAATTTATAAAAAACTAAAACTATTAATTAAAGATCAACCATTAAAAATTAACAAAATCCGAAGCAATCAGAGAACTTTGAAGGTAATATAAATGAATTCAACATTTAAAATTCAGAGTATAGTTTCTCATCATTTTGCAATCGCATTTAAATTGTGGTTTTAGCAAAACAGAATCAAACAGCAAAACATTAGCTAAGATCGGTAAATAGAAAGATGTTTTGCCAAAAACTAAATTCGATTTAGCACAAATAATACCCTTTGATCTCGATTTTTTCCTGACAACTATGAGCTTCAAGTTGCAAGGGGCTATGTCGTGCAATTACTTAACACTTTGACATACAAAGATCTGAGTTTGATTAGATGTGGAAAGGAAGAATTATGCGGCTGCGATACTTGCAGTTCTATGATGGAAGATGTTTATATAGACATTAGTTCTAGGGTTTCAACTAATATCCCACGTCGTCGTTTCCTACTTCTATTTTCTAGCATTTTTTATACTCTAATTTTATTTTATTTTTATTTACGATTCAACTTTTGTAACCTTCTTTTGTTCTCTCATAAAACCAATTATTTGAGTATCTCAATCTAATCTCTACTAATTATAAAGCATTTAGACCTTTCCCTAAATAGCATTTTGAAAATTCAGCCATTTTATTGCTATTTTGGGATTTAATCCTTTTGCTAAAAAAAGCTACAGCTAGGATTCGAACCTGCAACTCATGGGTTATGTACGAACATTCAAACCACCTGATCTAGCCATCGGCTGCACTAATTTCCCTAAACACAAACTATCTAAATCACTACATGTTATCACGTGGGTAGGCTTTAATTGAACGGCCCACCAAAGTTATTAGACATCTTCATCACTGTTCAGACCAAAGTTATCAGGGCAATCCAACCGTTCATTTGGGAATCGGATTTTGCATCGGTAATGAAACAGTCGATTCAATTCCCAATCGATTATCCCTTATCTCTAGACGCCTCCTTGATTCCTACGTCGATGCAACAATAAAAACCTCGGCTATTCATCACAATTTGTAGTTCAGGTTCGAATCACCGATCGATTGAGAAACGTCAGGGCATTGAAGAGAGGACGCAATGTTAAACTCCTCAACGATTCCCTCAAATCTCATTCTAATCTTCAAATCCGAAACTCAATCATAGCTCAAAAAGGTATCATTCTAATCAATCTACTTTCAACCTTCTCTTGCGCCTTTGCAAATTAATATTCTTGATTATATATTGGGTGTAAGTTTTGTTACATCTTCATATTTCATCCCTGTAAATATAATGGACTTTACTAGCACTGTTTTAATAATTTTTAATTGGTTGGCAGCATCAATTATTATAGTGGAGGTACTGTTTAATCTTTATAAACATGCAAATTAATATATTGAAATTGTACAGGAGCCTTCCTCATGGATGTTGATGTTTCTACTTCTACTCTAATCTTTGTGAATTTATGTGTTCCTGAAACACAAGGAAACCCTTTGGAAGAAATACAATGGTCCTTCAGGTGACTTGACAGACACCTGACATATATCTTTTCTTTACAGGTATGCATTCATTCTTTAACTTGGCATCTATCATAAATAAACTTAACACCTTTAATCCTACACTTAATTCATACATCTTTTTATGGCTAATTTTCATTTATCTATAAGTGTTTGCTGATATTTTGGGATTATTATCAATATGCCTATATGATTGATTCATTTTATCGTTGTTTTCCAGTTAATTACAAGTATTTCGTAATTGAGTGAAGTGTTGGTCATCGATTACATTAATTGCTTAAACCTTGAAGATTCTATGTTTTTGTAGAAATCTTGATGGTCTGCAAATGAGTGTTAAAAGTTTAAAAAACTAGTTGTATGAAATTTGAAATGATATTGAAGAGGACCATGAACAAAAGGTGTTGCAGTAGATCTAATTCTTCGGGCGGGTTTAACCCAGAAATAGTGGTCCGAGTTGTATGAAATTTGAAACGAGTGGTATGGTCGATGTGCTGGGATGAAAAAAATGGATGACCGTTGGAATCAGACCACTATTTCAAGGTTAAACCCGCGCGAAGACATTCACTGTCTTGTGCTTGCCAATTAGATTGGTGCTGACTCCTTGTTGGATGGTCGTGTTTGAAGTTTTAAAGAGGCAGTGTGTGGTAGGGGCCATGTTGTTGTTACTTTCCGTATGGCATGATTTATGTTATCTTTTTAGTTAAGCATCAATGCTTTTGATTATCTTGATGTGTGCTTAACTTTGTATTAATGAATTCCGTTCGCTGCATCCTGCATAAGTGTATCTTTATCTTTTCTTTAGTATTTATAATGTATTGTTATTTGGTACCTTTAAGTCAAAACAGGTTTAAATGGAAACGTGTATGGTCTACTTACTAGAACATATAAAATAGATTTTGGTCAACTTTTAACCTCTTTGACATTGGTTAATAATCAGTGGCATGATTTTCTGGTAATTTTGAACTATAAATCATTTAACTAATGCCTTTGAGTTTGCTTTCAATGATGGACCCCAATCATATTATGAACTGAACCGATGCTTCAACTACACTACACTTGAGGTATTAAACTTTAAAAAAAAATTAACCGTTAAATTGGTCAAGCAAAGTTGCTATAGCTAAACAATAATATTCCTAACTATAATTTGGCTCTGTGCAGCTCTTTAATCTGAGATTTTCTGTTATTTCTTACCAAATGGATCAAACATGTCAAAATGGGTTAAGGTAAGAATATAGTTATGGGCTGACTGGTTCACTTATCACATTAAAGGCTTTTGAATATGTAAACATTTTGTGAGTATAAAAACATAAAAGCTGTTTCAAAAGTATAAAAACATAAAAGCTGTTTCAAAAGGGCGTATTTTTGGTCGAAAGCTCTTTTGAGTTTTGACCCATTACATGCTCATTCAAACACTTAAATCATTCAAGTACCAAACCTAGACTTTCATCCAGATGTACATCTTTCAAAATACATGAAACTTAACAACTTTTGCAAGTCAAACCCGCCAAACCATTTGACCCGTTCTTGGTCAAACAGCGTTTGACCCGTTTGACCAGATTGACCATATTATAAAGTTTGAACAGATTTGACCCGATTGTCACATTTGATCAGTGTCTTGACTAGATTGATTCAACATATTAATCATAATCTTAGCATTAGAGTAAAAATATAGAAATATTTTTAGGCTGCATATGATACTTTCATTTCCAAGTCATAAATTGGTTGCTGTAGGATGTTTGATTAATATGGAAATTATCAACAAGAATTTCCAAGTCTTAAAATGGTTGATGTTGGATGTTTGATTATTATGGAAATTATAAAAGAAAATGGATTTCGTGTTACCCGGATTTCTGATTAGTTGTATGTTTGTATTAAATTGGTCAACATGTTTACAACCCCGTTTGGGGAATGGGCTGGGTTGAGAAATATCTAAAAATGTCAACGTTTTATGACTTAATATTGAGTTGAGTTGAAATTTTCATCCCGCGAAACCAAACAGATCAACCTGTTTATGTCATATGACCCCACCCGACTTATTTCTAACTCTAGCTCTAACCAACTGGCCTACTAGATCATATGTTCTTTGACTATAATTATCTTTATTAATCTCTTAAATCTTGTAACTTTGGAACTACGACCACCACCTATCATTCGCGACCACCCCCACCACCATCCACCACTACCGCTCACCAGTTTGATGCCGTAAAATAAAGTCACAGGGTACCCGTCGCCGCATTGCGCGGGTACCCTGCTAGTTTTGTAATAATTGGTTTTTTATTGTTTAATCATTTTGTTGGTAAATAAGTACATAATTGGTATTGTAACATATGCCAATTAATGTAATTTAATTATTTTTAAAATTCAATCTAAACAATTCTACAAGTTTATAAAGAGTTTTTTTTTTTTTTTCTTTTCACAAAATCTAAACACGATTAGTAATTAGTTATGTGCGCAACAACGTAATAAGTCGATGAGTTCCACCGACGATTGTTGTTGTAACTCTTGTGTTTTTTGATTTGAATTATTAATTTGATTTACTTGAGGAACAAGAGTTTCAAGTTGGCGACGAAAGGTTAAATTTTCTTCTTTTAATTTTAGGATTTGTGTATTTGATGCATTGGTTGTATTTACTTGGGTTTGTAGATCATTTTGTAACTCAGTAATTTGAAATTGATAAGCTGATTTTGATGTAGACAACTGATTTTGTAATTCCTTGTTTACATGAGTTATTTGAAGAGAACATTGACTTAAGTCACTCAAATCATTTAAGAGTTGTGCTTTTTCAGATTCCAAATCAGTTATTTGTTTTGTCAAATGTGATTTCTCATCAATTTTAGTAAATAGTTTTTCATTAAACAAGGAATTTTCTGATTCAACAGTGTCTGAATCAGATAATAAAGAGTCAAAGGAAGAAGAGTTTACCTCATTTTCATCATTCTCAGGAATGCCCAGTGCAGCTCTGAGTTCGTTAGATCTCGCCATGAGAGTCAGGCTTGCTGTGCATTCCTCTTCCTCTTGATCGTCAGAGTCCTCCAACCACTGTAGATCCTCAGCCAATAGAACTTTCCCATTTTCAACTTGTTTGGCCATTAGCATTTTCCTCTTGAAGTATTCTGAGTCCGCTTTCAAAAAAACGCACCACTACGTACAACTAACTCCATGGATCATTTTCCCTTTATTCTTATTATCAAAAGTATTTTACAAATTCAAATTTTGCATTCATCACCAAAGCAAAGAATAATGTTTACACTATATTTACAATCAACCATAAAAACAATGATCAACATATTCACAAATTAGACAATTACCACACACAAAAAATTCCTAAATGCAAAAAACAAATATTTATCATGGTACAAGACCGCAAAATCAACCAGTATTAACATCAAAACCATTTGGTTTCAAGTTAAAGAAGAATGCTGCCAACACTGAAACCAATAACACAAACATTGCTCTAAACACGCGCATTTTTTTACTTCTAGATTGCGGTTTTTCCACTTCTATTTCATCCAAACCCGTGTCTGAATCAGTAGTCGATGACTCTGGTTCAGGGTCATGTATAGAAGAAGCATCGTTCATAACTTCTATTTCATCAACCTGCTAAGATATCAACCATTAGATTATATACAACTTGATCGAAGTCAATTTTACTTAAATTATGAAAGTGTACCTACCTTTATGTATTCAGTTGATGATTTTGTTAGGTTCCGTTGTAACTTTTCATCGTTTATTTCTCGATTAGAAAATATTGACTTTTTTCCTTTATTAATATTTTGTAGCGTTTCCATCAAAATCCGTTTTTCCTCCGTTTGAGAACGTAACTATAAAGATTTACAATTTTTATTAGAACTAACAAAAAGACAGGTTGAGTAACATGTCAAAATTGTACCTGCTTTGTTATACGTTGGCGTTCTGTGGCAAGTTGCGAAACCGTATCCATAATAAGTTTTGTCTTAATGCTAATATCTTTTGCATTAGCAATTTTATCAAGATTAGCATGAGTTAATGATTGTTCAAGTGATTCAACTTCAGTTCTTAAAAAGTCAATTTCTATGGTCAACTCTGAGTTAGTATCAGTCAATATCGAACACTGATCTTCAGCGTTTTCAGCCCTAATTTCAGCTGTGGACACCTTTTGCTTCAATTCATCGATTAAAGTCTCCATATCCCAAATTGCAGTATACAGCATGTTTTGTTGTTCTTGACCAGATTCAGATGAAGCTTTTGAATACTGCAATTGGAGCTCTAATTCTCTCGATTGTTTCTCAAGTAAACTCATCTTTTTAGAACTGTCTTCATGGCTGCCTTTAAGAAACCCTAATTCTTCGCTTAATTCGATGTTTGAATCTGTTAATTGCGCTACTTTTCCTTCAGCTGTTTCAGCCCTAGTTTCTGCTGTGTAAACGTCTTCTTTTAACGATTCGATCATGCTTTCCATTTCCGTTACTCGTTCTTGAATCGATTCGTTTAATCCATTCGCTTTTCTCAGGTTAGATTCGGTATCTTTGACTTCTTCCTCTAACGATTTGACTTTCTCCCGTAAAATTGACATTTCGAGATTATCGGCGACAAGCTGCGTGATTCTGCTATTGAGTTTTTCTATAGACGCATCTTTTGTGTTCAATAATTTAATACAATTATCGAGTTTTAACCTAAATCCATCTTCTCTTTGATTAAAACCGTTTAAATTAAACTGAACAAGTTGCTGTCGAGCTACGAGATCTCTTGAAACACCCATTAAAACAACAGCTGCATTTTCAGCTTCTAGAAACCGTCCCCAAACAACTTCTGCAGCTTCTTCCATAACAAATGCTAATTGTTCTGTTAATCTTAATTTTAATCTTAAATCTTCTTCATCTTGTATCGATTTTGTTAATTTTTTCTCGAGATCAAGCTCTCTTGATAATGATTTCTCCAGCATTCTAAGCACGTGCACTTTATCAATTGTTTGTAGTCTTGGCTTCACTTTGATGTTTGAATCTTCTGTGAAACCTTTATATACAGAAAGCAATATGTTTGACCATGAAAGTCAAAATATGTGTCATTTAGAAAAATTACGAATTGAAAGAAAGCTAATGACTTTGACTTACATTGATTGTGATTAAAAGCTAATGATGTAATTTGAAGTTTAGCCAACTTCATCTTCATCTCAAGAACATGTTCTTGTGATTGCTTCAAAGAATCCTCTGAATCACACAGTTTCTTTTCAACAACAGTAAACAATTCTCCAAGATGTTTAAACGAAGACAATCTTTCGCGGGAGTCAACAAGGTCAACTCGAATTGACTCCATTGACCGGTCAAGTTCTTTGACCTCAGAATCCAAGAAACTAAATAAAAGATCGATTTTTAGTAACTTTTCGATAAATTCCTCTGGAACATCATCAGCAGCCATTGCTTCAAAGTCGTTTTCCCATGATAATATGTGCAGTAATAGACTTTCTAAATTTAGTAACTTTTCTAATGAGTATGCTAATTCTAGGTCAACGTTAGTCAAAGTCTCCATACAGATTCCTATTTCTCCCATTTCCTTGGAATCGGAAGCGGTACACTCGTGAAATCGCACTAGCTCGGGAGTAATCACATTGTTATAAGCTGAAATAGAATCCATTTTTGTCCTGTTGAACACATGTGAAACGATTATACAACACAAAATGAAATAAATTATTAGACTTCAAAAACATACTAGAAATATCAAAAAAATGTTGAAATTGAAGATTTTTTATCCCTTGAAAAAAAGAGTAAATTACTCCTTTCAGAATTTACTAATTTGGAGTAGCAAAACTGAATCTGTTTTTACATTTTTTCAGTTTAAAAATAGTAATTTCAATTTTCAAAATCAAAATGGGAGAGCAGAAACAACATTAAAATAGGTCACCAAACTTAGCCAATATTAGAAGGAAAAGAACAAAAAACCAACAATTTCTCCTAAAACTCATGAAATTGAAATCTCAAACTAATCGATATTACATAAACCCCAAAGCCAAATAATAAACATAAAAAAAAAAAAAAAAGTCAGTTACAAAAGTCAAAATTCTCAATTTTCAGAGATAACCTCAGAAAAATCCATCGAAATCAACTAGCAAATCTCCACCATCATATCTAATTGAGCATAAATCAGCCAGGACTTTAAAACAGAGTAAATAGCATATGAACAACACCTACCTGCAGAATTCAGAATTGGAGTCGGGTCGGGTCGAATTCTGAACGATGGTTATTGAATTACGAGTCTCAATCAATTCAACATGGTTTGCTGTTTACCGTTAATCCAGCAAAAGGGATCTCTGCCATATAATCAAGCAATTGAGCTTCTAATGCTAACGTGCACCCCGTGAAACAGTTTAAGAACTAAAATGACCTAAAATAGTCAACTTGGGAAAGCTAGTAACGATTGGAAAAGCGTAGCGGCTATGTGGGTTCCACTTTATTTTAAGCCAATAATAATATGCCACGACATCAATTGATGTTTATCACTTTAAACAGAAAATTAAGTATGGGCTAACTTTATCGTTTTTTGCCTTTTTGGTCCAAATATTATTCTATAGCTGGATAACAAGTGTAATATTCATTAAAAAATATATTTATAAACTGCTTAAACAATGCTTAAGTTAAAAAGACCACGTATGATATTAGGTAAGCTTAATCTATCGTTAAAATCAGAGCATAGAAAATTCACGTCCACCTAACTGTTGAAGTAATATTGACAATGACATAAACAACTTTATTTTAAATAATTAAATTATCTATGTATATAATTTTGGGGAAAATGTTATTCGAGACACAAATACATTAATTTATTTATTTTTATAAACATAAGATAAAAATACTAATAATTGTGCCCCGTTGCGTACGTTAGCAACCAAGGGAATCATAAACCAACAATTATGGACAAAAGTGTACACCTACTCCCACGGGCCATCTCACCATTCAGCATTATCCCCAAAGATTCCATACACGTTTGCTGGAAAAACTTCTACTTTTGGTCCCTGTATATATACTAAATATGCATTTTCGCCCTTTGACTTCATGCCTTCTTAGCTTTCGTCGCAATACTTAACAAAACATTATCCTAAAACATGGAGAAGATACATTTGTAACATACCGAAATGAGACCGCGTATCATGGAACTCGAAAATTTCTGGTTATGCTAGTTTTGGTTCTTGTGATAAAGCAGTACATGCTTATAAACTGATGATGAAAAATGGATAAACTAAAAATTTTGAATAGAGTTACATTCTCCAGTTTTACACCTAATAATGGGATTTTTGAATCAGGTAAACGAATTCATTCACAAATAGTGACTTACGGGTTTGAATCATTTGTATTTGTGGGTAGTCAATTGGTGGAAATGTGTCCAATAGCAGGTATTATAAATGGTGCAAAACGAGCATTCGATTAGTTACATGAAAAAATTTTGGTAATGTATAACACAACTATTAAGGGTCTTCTTTGTTATGGCATGATTAAATATTTTGTGCAATTATTTCATCGTATGCCCGAAAAAAGATTCAATCACATGGAAAAAATTGGTTAATAAGAATGCTTAATCATCATAGTGACTTAGTGAGTAACTTGAAATTGCTTTTGGGTTGTTAACTTTTCCAAGAAACTTGAAATTATTATGTTTGTGGCATTCCAACCAAAGTGATGCAAGTAGAGGTGCAAAAAAAATCGGTTTAAAATCTGATCCGGTTTATGCCTTATCGGACCGGTTCGGTTTTAAACCGCCGGTTTGGAACCGGTTTGATGTTTTGTGGAGGAACCGGTTTAAAAACCGGTTTTTAGAAAACCGGTTAAAAAACCGAAAAAACCGGTTTAAACCGGTCCGAACCGGTTTCAACCGGATACACCCTTATGTTGGAATATGCTTCACATGTATAACATATAGTTATATGGCTAGTTGTTTGTGAGCCTAAAGGGTCACACACTTAAACACTAAACACCATTATATAATTAGTGTAATTAGTGTAATTACATTAATTATTAATATATATAAGCTATGAGCTTGTCTATCATAAGTTTAATATTAAAAGTTAATATTGAAACTTTCTTGTGGGCAAACTAGAAGAAACAAAAGATAGGGACTTGTGGGCAAATAAGACTAATGATTTATGGAAATCATTAAAGGATTGTAATGGCACCATTAAGAGATATAATGGTCCATAAACTCCTTTCTTTGACCACACTTGGCCGTCCCCTCTCACACACACTTTGAAGGTGTTTTGTTTTCTCTCTTTTGCTCTCAAGACTCTAGGACTAGCATCCATTACATTGGTGTTCTTGCAAGTGTTGTGTGGACTTGCTTTAGAGGTATTCCCCATTGGAATCCTTGGTTTCGGTTGCTCACAATATCCATCCGAATTCATCATTGATCAAAGGCAACTAGGGTATGATTCTTATACCATTCTCTTTGATTTTTATTTTAGTTTAATTGTATGATTAATATCAAGATCCTTTCATGGTGATAAATATTTTCCGCTGCGTTTTGTTAATTGTTTTAACCGAAAATCACCATTAGTGGTATCACGAGTCATTATATTAATCATATAATTAGCTAGATTTTGTGAAAAGTGGCAAAAATCAAACGATTTTGGTGTTTTTAACAAACCGATCGGACGAAAATTAAACCCTACGGGTTTTTATTTTAATTTTCGGTTTTGTATAATTATGAGGGTTAAAATAACGTATTTTTGGAACCCTATTGTCACTTGTTACAAAATCAAATCAAAAAGTTAATCTAGTTTATTGAATTTTTTGATTATTTGGCTTGGAATTCTTGTTTAATTATGTTTTTTGATATGGCAAAACATGTATTTTTGCCATATCCCAAGCCAAAGCCTTGTCAATTGTTGCTTGTTTGTGCAAACCGATGAAAGCCTATACCTTTGTGAATGAATGTGTTGATTGTTTGGTTGTTTGGTTGATTTGGGAAAAGCCTTATTTTTTGGCTTTATTGTTGTAATTTGTTTAATTTTTATTTGTTAATTTAATTTTGGTGCCATGTTTTGGGGCAATTTATAATGTAAAAGTAATAGAATAGATTGTCTTTCTTTATTTATTTTAATTGTAAATTGTTGACCAAAATTAAAGACAAAAGAAGAAAACAACAAATTTCCGTCACAAAAGCGAGGGCTGTACGAAAACAGGTTTTCCAGAGGCATACGGACTCCGTTTTGGGCGATTCAAAAGCCTAAAATGCTTGCAAAGTCGTGGGCTACAATTTTACAGAAGGCCGGGAAGACTAACGAAGACTCCTTCAGTGACTTTTCGGGCTTCAAAGTCTGCTGGAATTTTCTGGCAGATTACACTTTTTCACAATTTTTGGTTCTACTTGCTCAAGAATGTCTTGGAGCAAGTGGGAGCCCATTGGGTTTATGTAGGCCCGTTTGGGTTCATGTTGGCCCGTCCCCTAGTTTGACCCTTCGGTCCGTCGTGATGACTCACGTGACCGAACCTAGGATTTCATCGGTCGAGGTTTGCACAAAATTTGTTGCATGTTTTATTTATGTTTGTGGTTGTTTTCTTTTCCTATTAGATACAAGTAAATCAAACAATTAAAAACGGTTTTTTGACACAAACATTAAAACATCCAAACATTTAATCATCGATACTTACTAGTTAATCATTGATGATTAAACCTTTAATCTAAAATTGTTTTGAGATTAAACTAAGTTTAAATATGATTTGAAACTTAAAATAATCATTAATCATTGATGATTAAACCTTTAATCTAAAATTGTTTTGAGATTAAACTAAGTTTAAATATGATTTGAAACTTAAAATAATCGTTAATCATTGATGATTAAACCTTTAAATCTAAAATTGTTTAGAGATTAAACTAAGTTTAAATACGATTTGAAACTTAAACCTTAATAATCGTTAAATGTTTTTACCGTTTATTAAACGACTTATGAAGTGATATGAATGAAGTACATGATTCATTCATATCTTAATAAAATTTTATTAATTAAAATTTAAACATACCTAAAATTTAAGTCACGCCGTCCAATCGGTTGATAATCACTTGCTTCTATTTTTGAATTCACGTGAGACGTGGTTTGAATTTAGATCCGAGGTCATTATTCACTACGGTGAGACCTAGATTTATTTTGACATGATTTCACATTGGATGACTTAATCAAGTTAACGGTGAGACCTTGACTCGAGGCGAAGATGCGACAAACATGCCACTTGACCCTAGATGCTTGTTCACTAGGTGCCATGAAGTCCCATACCTCTAAGAGTTGCACTTGTAATGCAATTGTTGATCGTCACCTACCTATTGGATCTATCATCTCTAGCAGATCAACTGATGCGATGATAGAAGCTCAATGGGATCTTAGCTTTTAATTAAAATTAATTGGGTAGTTAATTGATTAAAAGAAATTATTATTGAAAATACTATTTTTTGAACTTTGGTTGTTATACAGATAACAACAACATCAAAACCTAAGTATCTCCACTCAAAAATCAGTTCTTGAAAACTGAAACTGACTAATATCAACTTTATCTACTGATATCGAATTCTAAGGATTGTCCTTAGAGATGAGAAAGTTGATACACCTATAAGAGGCCTTACCTGAGGCACCTCCTGTCAGTGATTCTGCTGCTGTTCGTCAAGCCTTTACCGAAACGTTTAACGAACACCAAGAAGTTGCTACTCATATGCTTGTGAGCATGAACCCCGAGATTCGAAAGTACCTCGAGGAACTCACAGCATATGACATGATAAGCGAGTTGAAAATGATATTTCAACAAAAAGGCAGAACTTGAACTGTTCAAAACAGTTAAAGCATTCCACGCTTGCAATCAGGAGGACGTCCAATCAGTTAGCACTTACATCTTGAATATGTAATGCTATCTTGATCCAATGGAACATCTTGGTTAACCCTTACCACAAGTTCTTGGAATGAGCTTGATTCTTACCTCACTATCCAAGGACTATGACCAGTTTGAAAAGTGTTTTAAAAGTACATAGCATGGGGAAGACAATCGTTGAACATGCTATGGTAAAACTGGTTAAGCAAGGGTTACCCAATACTTTTCTTGCAATCAGGGAAGGTAAACCGCAAGCACAAAGGCAAGAGTCTAGGTAAGGGTAAGCTAGTTTACTTTTCCAAACCTACGATTCCCCCACCTGCTAAAAAGGAGCACCCTGCAAAGGATATTTCTTGCCATCATTGCGATGAAACTGGCCATTGAAGGAGGAATTGTCCTGCCTACGTGGCAGAGTTGATGAAGGACATTAGGTATCTTCATTATAGAACTCTATACTTTTCGTGATAAATCTTGAGTGTATGACACTAGTTATGGAACTCACATTTACACAAATGTGCAAGATTGAATGTGAAGTAGAAAGCTAAATGAATGGAAGCTGTGATCTTATCCTTCCTAATGCGTTAATTATTGTTTTGAACAATTGTCAATTATGCATTGTTTAGCTTTATCGTTTGTTGAATAATGGATTATGATATTTTGTTTTATGAAAGATAACATTTTTTATAACTATTCCTTGTAAATAGTATGTTTGAAATTAATATGCATGATCCTAATTCAAACGATAGTTCTATATACAAATGTAGCACTCAAGATCCAAATTGGTTTGGATTCTACTTACCTAGAGCATCGTCATCTTTTCCACATAAACAAGAAACGCATTTTGATACTAAAACTCGACGGGCTTCTTTACAAATGATTATGAATCATTTAAAATGCCTCTCTTGTATATTATGGAAAGATAACAAGAAATCTTTTCTCCCAAGTTGGCGAAAGAGCTACAAATCTACTTGGACTCATACATACTGATGTATGTGGCCCTTTTAGAACTAAGACTAGGGAAGGTGCCACCTACTTTCACTGATGATATCATTCGATGTGGTTATGTTTACTTGATTAAACATCAACATGGAAGCTTTAATGATATCAGTCGCTATGGTTATGTTTACTTGATTAGACATAAACATGAAATCTTTGAAACGTTCAAAGCTTTCTAAAGTAAAAGTAGAAAATCAACTCAGCAAGACAACAAAGGCTTTCAGTCCTGATTAAGGATGAAAGTACATGAGTCAAGAGTTTCTAGATCATCCCTTACATCGTGAGATTGTCTCACAATTTACTCTTTCATACACTCCACACGATAAAGGTGCGTCTGGAAGGAGATATCGGACCCTGTATGACATGGTGCGATCTATGATGAGTCCTACTACTCTTACACTATCCTTTTGAGGGGCATGCACTGAAGTCTGCTGCTCGAATACTTGATATGGTTCCGACCAAAAGGTTAAAAAGACACCATATGAGATATGGCGTGGGAAAGTCCCTAATTTGTCTTACTTGAGGATCTGGGGTTGTGAGGATCTCGTGGAACGAGACATGCCGAACAAACTTGAGCCCATATCCATCAAGTATATCTTCGATTACTATTTTACTTCCTAACTGAGAACAAATTGTTGTTACTCGGTATGCTGAGTTTCTTGAGAACAGTCTCATTTCACAAAGCAAGTGGGAGCACTATAGACTTTGACAAGATTCAAAGTGAAGATACACAACCTTGTGGTAACACTAGCAAATATCATTCTGAGGCTGGACACATAGATGTTGGACCACAGGATGATGTTGTTCCCATTCGTAGGTCCGCAAGGACACCTCATGCACCTGAACGATATAGATTTATGTCGATGCCGAGGAGTAAAGTTTTGAGGATCATAATGAACCCCCTAACTATCAAGTTGCATTATCGAATTTTGAATTCGAAAAATGACTTGAAACTATGAATGCGAAAATGAAATCCATGAGAGACAATCAAGTTTTGAACTTAGTTGATCCTTCTCAAAACAGTAAGACTGTTGACATGGATGAAAATATACACACCTATAAAGCTCTTCTAGTAACAAAAGGTTACATTCAATCCTACTGGATTGACAATGATGAAACCTTCTCGCCTGTTACTAAAGACATTAGGATTCTTATAGTCAAAGTAGTGTACTATGACTATGAGATTTGGTTAATAATGAAATCAAAACGTTTGTTTCACCTAAAACCCAAACTGAGCATGTGTATATATGAAAGCTAGTGGGAGCATTGTCGTTTCTCAAAGTCATACATGTTGATGACATGTCACTCATGTGAAACAATATACCAATGCTACAAGATGAAAATCTTGGCTTGGAAAATATTTTGACATGAAGGATTGTAGGGATACGACATACATACTTCGAGTAAAGATCTATAATGATAGATCAAAGCGGTTAATTGGTTTAAGTCAAAGTGCTTACATTGATTAAATTCTAAACGGTTTAGAATGGTACTCCCAAACGAGGAAGTCCTCGTATGCCACACAATGTAAACTTGAGTGAGACTCAAGGACCTTCCACACCTGATGTGGTGAAGCGAATGAATGTAATCCCCTATGAATCGGCTATTTCATTCATCATGTACGCTGTAAGGAGCACTATGCCAAATGTAATGTCCTTAGGGGACCTTACTAGAAAATACCGACAGAATCCATGAGAGAGTCACTGGATTGCTGTTAAGAACACATTGAAGTATTTTGAAATACTAGATATATGTTCCTTGGCTATGGTGGAGATACCGAACTGAAACTAAGTATACTTGCTATACTTATGTTGGTTTGAAATAGGTCGTGATGACGCTAGATCCTATTTACGAAGGTTCACTACATTCGAATATTATCGAGATATGTGAAATTCGTACTCTTAAAGTTCAAACAGATAACTAGCTAGCTGACGTTTCATCGAACTCAATGTCTTGTACCAAACATATTGAATATGAATGGAACGTTGGATTTCGACAAGCTAGTAGTTTCATGTAAATCTGTTTTAGTATTTGGATAATGGAACTGTGAGCAGTTTATATTGGAATAAATTGATATATTTGATATGATCGTTTTTATATGAATATCTACTGTGTTCTATATTTGCATGTTTATATCCTTGAATATTTACTGTGTTTTATATTCTAAATTGTCCATTGTCATATTAATAATATGGGAATATTATTAAGACAAATCTGAGGGCATTGATGACATTATCTTAGTATGACTAAGGATGATGAAATCAAACTCACATGTTGTCCATAATGATGCACAATTGGACTGACCCAACCTATGAGAAATCACTTCATGGATTTATGTCACAAGTGAATCTCACAAAGGCTTTGTCACTTATCCTCTGACTTGAGATGCAAGTTGGTTTGTGTATGTAGAGGGGCAAACTTTGATATGGTTAAACGTTGACCTGAACAAGGCTGCTATAACAACCATTATCGGGTTTGTCATTAAGCATATGACAGACACGTGCAGTCAATAAAGAATTTGTTCCTCCACACATGTGGATTAGATACTACTGGGCCCCTCGATGATTTGAATAGATGTATGTGTGGCCACACCCAAAAGGTAATCAAGATGAATCTTGATTGGTTTTGGTAATCTACTTCAATATATAGATCGAGAAACAGAATCGTTGAAATTTTAGATTGACATTTATCCTTGTCTAAAATTCAACATAGTATCAGTAACAAAAGGATAACTGCTTGAAAAACCTTGAACAAAGATTTTATGAAACTCCTCATGTACTTCTAGGGGCATTGGCGGGTTGCTAGACTCTAACCTTTGCTTGTATAACTACTTGATGTTATCACGTGCGCAAGTGGGAGCTGTTGGAATATGCTTCACATGTATAACATATAGTTATATGGCTAGTTGTTTGTGAGCCTAAAGGGTCACACACTTAAACACTAAACACCATTATATAATTAGTGTAATTAGTGTAATTACATTAATTATTAATATATATAAGCTATGAGCTTGTCTATCATAAGTTTAATATTAAAAGTTAATATTGAAACTTTCTTGTGGGCAAACTAGAAGAAACAAAAGATAGGGACTTGTGGGCAAATAAGACTAATGATTTATGGAAATCATTAAAGGATTGTAATGGCACCATTAAGAGATATAATGGTCCATAAACTCCTTTCTTTGACCACACTTGGCCGTCCCCTCTCACACACACTTTGAAGGTGTTTTGTTTTCTCTCTTTTGCTCTCAAGACTCTAGGACTAGCATCCATTACATTGGTGTTCTTGCAAGTGTTGTGTGGACTTGCTTTAGAGGTATTCCCCATTGGAATCCTTGGTTTCGGTTGCTCACAATATCCATCCGAATTCATCATTGATCAAAGGCAACTAGGGTATGATTCTTATACCATTCTCTTTGATTTTTATTTTAGTTTAATTGTATGATTAATATCAAGATCCTTTCATGGTGATAAATATTTTCCGCTGCGTTTTGTTAATTGTTTTAACCGAAAATCACCATTACCTTACTAACCAAAAACCGGTTTAAAACCGAACCGGTTTTCCCAAAACCGATTTTGACTTTTGTTGACCAAATCCGATTCGGTTTTTAAACCGAACCAGTTTTCTAAAAAAACCGATTTGTACACCTCTAGATGCAAGTAGATACAAAAGTTGGCGGACTCTTTTAGATAACGGGCTGGAAACAAGCCCACCTTAAAAGGTACATAACTTTGGACCTATTAAGCGTTACGGGCCCATTCTTTCAGCAAGAAGAAACAGAACAAAAGTTTATAAACGTTCGAATATACTTCATCCGTATCAAAATAAGTGAATCACTTTCCTTTTCGGGGTGTATTAATATAAGTGAAACACTTTAATAATTACCTTATTTGGTAAGTTTTTTATATTTAAAATTATCTTTTTACCCTTACTTATCTCTCTTTAAACATCATTAAAGGTGTGGGGTCCATCCATTTTTGTCATCTTCCTATAAAATGCAACAAAATAGTACAATATGTGGAGATCATTCATTCTAAATTTCTAATTACCCATTTAATTTCACTAATCTCTTATTACCTTATTTTGCTTCAAAAAACGTGAAGTTCAAAGTGATTGAGAGTTAATTTCTACACCACATATTTTGATGCTTGTACCACACTGTATAAGTATTACTGCAGACTGTACAAGCATATAAAACAACCATTGTAGTACATAGGTCAAAACATGTGGTGTAAACATCACCACCTAAAGTGATTCACTTATTTTAATACAGAGGAAGTATATTTTAATCTTCTTAGGTAAGGGATCTAAATATTTAATTGATGAGCAGTAATCTGAAAACAATATCTTGCTATAAAATTAGGGTTTGGCTAAGGGTATGACCGTATGAGGTAAGGACTATTAATTAAACCAATTGTTTCTATACTAGTGAAAAATTCATTCAATGAAGTCAAATATTTACAATTATTAAATATACTCTCTCCGTCCCTTAATAAAGTTCTCATTTCAATTGGACACAAGTTTTTAGGAGTTAGTTAGTGGTGGGGTCTTGATAATAAATTTGATTAAAATATATGGTTATTTTGGAGAGAGAAAGTGTTTTTAAAAGATAGTTAGTGGTGAAGTACATGGTAATAATGTTATTTTATTGAGTGGGTCCCTTTAATTTGAGAAATTGGAACTTTATTTTGGAACAAATATTTTGATAGAAATTAGAACTTTATTAAGGGACAGAGGGAATAATTGTCAATAAAGATGGTAATAATAACTTCAATTAATGTTGCTAATATAAACATTTAAAATTAATCTATGTTGGCTAACTGAATGTTTTGAATCGATCATTAGCTTTCAATAAATTAAACACGTGTATGAATTATATATCTAAAATTTAAACTAATTTCTATCACATTAAATCTTGTATATCCAGAAACCCCCAAAAAAAGGAACTCTTTTACTAAATAATTGCCAGTTTACGAGCAAATAACGAGTAACGAATTAAAAGAATCTATTAACCATCAGAATTAAATCTACTACATCAATTAATAAACCAGTAAATATCTAATTAATTGTCAAGATGAAGATGGTGATTAGTCCTCAAGCTCTCCCACAACTACAATAGCAAAGCACAACTTGTCGTCTTTGCGAAACGACCAAACTTGAATAGTCGATTTTTCCTTTAAATCATCCTTGTTTTCTTGCACAAAGTTGTTCCAATTGGTCCTCAAAACATAACTATGGGTTGTTGTCAAGTCCCACATAATCAACTTCATCGGTTTGTTGTACATTCGCAATGTCGGCCCAACCAATTGAACATCAAGCTCTAATCTATCAACATCGAGAGCCTTTTTCTCATCATCTCTCAAGAATTCAAGCGTCATAAGTTGGTTAATCGGCATCGATAGCCTATTTTGGTCTCGTTTTAGATCACTTTTAAACAACTTTTTCTGGATCAACAACATCATATCTTTACCGTTTATCTCATCACTTTTTATGAACTCCTCTAACCGCTTAGTTACATCGTTAACGATCACCGGTGGTAATTTACTCTTTTTCATCTTTTTGTTCTTGATACCAGCGTTCTTGTCAACCGAACGTTGATGTTTTTTTGATGTTGTCTTCTTCTCCTTTTTTGGTTCAATAACTTGCTGATCAGGCGCTAACACGTTCGACTTCTCGGTTATTAGTTCTTCAATCTTTTTGGTATAAACTTTGTCTTCTTCACCATCTTTGTGATCTTGTCCCGTAGCATGTAAACAAATATTGGTGCTATTAGTTGGTGAATCTTGTAACCTGAAATTATAAAAACAAGCATTAATGATAAAGAAACGAAGTAATGATGTACGTATACGTTGAAAAGGTTTAATAGTTTTTTCCATGCATATAACTATAAAATTGGAAAACTTACGTGATACAAACGCCAAATAATCGAATAGAAGTCGATTGGCTGAAGGTAGAATTCCTTCCCTGAGCAAGAGAGTCAACCGGAGAATCTCCGGCGACCACATGTTTTTCAGTCCTGTGGCCGATACTAGCACCGAATAAACGAATTACCTCCATGCGTTGATCTTTTAAAAACTATAATTATAATATTAGTATGAACTCCGAACGAACTGATGTGTATATATATAGGCATTACCCTTATAATATAAGGGTTTAGGAAAACCAAATAGAATTAGGATTGTAAATAAATAAGGAAACTCTACTTACCATATACGAATGATTTGTTGCATTTGTAATGATTCATTAAAGATTTAAATTATGGATTAGTATAATATAAATAATGTTTTTAAAAACTGATAAAGAGGTAATTAAATTTAAAAAATTTAAAAATCAGCCCATTTACCACAATGCAATATCATAAAAACTGAACAGAAAGAATTAAATATATCCTAAACACAAATATTAAGCGGCTTAAACCAAGAAAAGATTACTTAATTAGCAAAATAATATGTCAAATTCGTCACCTTGTAGTTTGTAGATTTGTTACCAATAATAGATAAAATTTGGTGATGGGGTTTATGTTGTTTGTGTGTGTATATAGATTCACGCGGGCCATAAATAACGGAATTTTAGGAGATATATTCGGTTCGTACAATTAATAAGAAATTAAAGATACACATCTAAGATTCGCAAAAGGTTTATTCACAAGGAAATCTAAGATAAATAGACAAATTTACCCCTAAACAAATATTACCTATTTCGTTTACCCTTTACCCTTGAAAGTTAGAAACCCTCACAATAAAACAGCAAAACCATTCTACTCGTCTCTTCCGAATGTTTTCTTTACCCTTCCACAATCAACTTCAATTATCTCGTATTTTTTAAGATAAATTAAATTTTTTATTTTGAAGGTAAATTAAATATTTCATTTTTAAGGGTTTAACTCAATTTTTTTAAAGGTGTAGATAAAGAAATATTGAAGTGATTGAAGTTATAACTCTTATTTATATTGAAAGTTGTATTTAATATTTTAAAAAATTAGATTTCATTTAATGTATTTTTTTTAGGGATTTGCTAACCATTGCCCTTAGGGCAATGGTTAAGAATGATTAAAGTGGTTAATGTACAACAAATAAAGCATAACTAATTAGAGTTGGTTAATAAAATACATGGGGGGTGGTTTTTTATTAGGTAATTTACAATTAATTTAAGCCATAAAATTTTCTTAACCATTGCCCTTAGGGCACTTGTTAGCATTTCCCTTTTTTTTAATATGTTAGAAAACATTTTGTTCAAGTAATATTAGGACTAATTTTGTAATAAGGTTTTGACCTTTAATTACGTTAGTTAACCCTTTTCTCGTTAAGTGGTAGGAGTATATAATGTTGTAAGTTTGACTTTCAATGTAAGCTTTCCCACACTCTTACTGAAACATACAGATAGAAAGCTTCATCATCCATCTTCTTCTTTCTCAATCTCACACACTCAATACACCAAGAACACACACTTAAGCTTCAATCTCACTCAAATCTCAATGGATTAGCTTGATTTCATTGTAATTACATCTCTCAAGTAATGTTTTCATACCTTCAGATTATATAAGTCAGACAAACCCTACTTTTAATTAGGATGAGATAACAAATAAGTCACTTTATTCAAATGTTGTAGAACTTATTGCCCATTCATTCGATGACCTAATAGTAAATACTCGATCGAGATTTTCTATATATAATGTTATTAAGATATATAATATACATGTACTTTACGTTGATTTTTACCTAATTCATAAAATATATACATATCAAATGATAATATTTTGGCCTAATTATTAACCTAAAAACTAACAAGTCTGCACAATTTATTAACCTAAAGTAATGGCCAATTGTACATATGCAATTATATTCAAATTTATTACCACTCTGGCCAATTGTACATATAACATCCTATGAGTGACACTTAAACATAAATTAAGTTGAGTTGGATCGAACAAAAGTGTATGATACTAACCTTCCCCAAAGGGTCATTCAATTCATTGATACTTATAAATGAAAACATCAAATTATAAAATTCTCAATCCAAAAATTCTACTCCCTCCTTTCTCAACATCTAATGACACGTGCATTTGTATAAATATTATTATTATTAATAAAGCAATCAAGTACTCCACAGGTCGGTTTCCGCCCGCACTTCTGACGGCTCAACAGCTTCTGACGATTCAGATGTTGTGTCAGAATCTGTTGAATCAGTTGCAGTTTCAACAGATTCTTCAACTCTTCCCCATTTCCCGCCAAGAGCAACTGCCATCATCTCATAGATCTTTCCACCCATCTCAGCTGGACTATCAGGCTAAACATGATTCCAATAAACACACATTAATTAATTTCAACAATTAATTAATTAATCACACTTAATTGACTAAATTACATGGATGGTCCTGTAAGTTTATAGCAAATTTCACCAATGATCCTTTAGTTTCAAAAATTTACACTGATGGTCCTTAATTCAGAAAGGTTTTTCACCGATGGTCCTTAACACTAACTGACGTTATTTTTTTCTGTTAACTTACCCTATGTGCAATGCACGTGAGGGTAAAAAAGTCATTTTTAATTTCTTTTTATTCTTAAATTAATCTTTTTTATCTTAAATAAAAGTTTTTAGTTTAAAAATAATGAGAAAAAAATGAAAAATGGCTTTTTTACCCTCATGTGCATTGCACATGGGGTAAGTTAACAAAAAAAATTAATGTCAGTTAGTGTAAAAGACCATCATTGAAAAACCTTTCAGAATTAAGGACCATCAGTGTAATTATTGAAACTAAAGGACCATTTGTGAAATTTGCTACAAATCTAAAGGACCATCTGTGTAATTTACTCCATTTAATTATTATATTAATAAATAATGATAATAAAGTTTTGAAGCTCACAGCACTGGAAATCAAAGCAGTTTCATATAACAGATCCACAGCTCTCTTGGCCTCACCACTCTCTGGTGCGTTTTTACATGCAGCCTGCATGCAAAATTTATAAAATCAAATAAATAATTTATTTAGAAAAAAGTAAAAAAAAGGGTAGTTATAGTTAGTTAGTTACATTTAAGTCCTTGATGATTGGATGGTCAGGGTTGACTTCCAGAATTCTTCTTCCCCTCATGAATTCCAAAGTTGAAGTATCACCAAGAGTTTGTGCTTTCATTAACCTAAATTAAAATTAAATTAAAATTAAACATACGCATGCATATCATTTGAACGAAAATAATAGAAAAGAGTAAATTACAAAATTATCCATGTGGTCTTTTAAATTCTATGATTTTATCCCTATACTTTTAATTTCATTTTTTTATCCCTATAATTCTCAAATTAATTATTTTTGACCCCGTGGTCTTCAAATTTAATCCTTTTCGTCTTTTTTTTTTACTTTAAGTGACCAAAAGATAAATTAAAAAATAAGGGTATTTCGGTCACTTTAGGTTAAACTAGACCAAAAAATGAAATTTGAAGACCATGGATAAAAAAATAACGAAATTGAATAGTACAGGGACAAAAAAAATGAAATTAAAAGTATAGCAACAAAATCACAGAATTTGGAAGACCACATGGACAATTTCTGTAATTTATTCTAATAATAATAATAATAAAATTAAAAACCGTTCCATATTAGCAGACCAACCAAATTTACCAGAAACAAGAACACATGGTGAAGAACTCAAACGGTTAGAAATTTGCACTTTTGCAACTTTATCACCCAATTGTTGTTTCATCCAATCACAAAGCAGGATATATTCTTGCTTATTTTCTCTCTCTATAACCTCATCACTATCACCTACAATATTCAAAACCACATGTCAAAATACTAAACCATAAACTTTGACCGTTTGACCAAACTAACTAACTAACTACTTACCAAGCTCAAGATCCTCTTTGCTCACATCCACAAATTTCTTTTCTTTGTACGTTTGAAGATTCTGAATCGCCACCTCATCAATCGGCTAAACTAAATATAACACATCGATATCTTTTTGCACCAATTTTTCCAAGAAAGGGGCAGATTTGGCACTTTTTAAACTATCGGTGGCAATATAGTAAATAGCATTTTGTTTTTCATCCATGTTGTCGATATATTCATCTAAACTTATTAACTCGTCTTCACTTTTTGATGAGCAAAATCTTAATAATGGCGTTATTCGTTTATGGTTTCCCGTGTCCTCGATGCAACCCAACTTTACAAATTTCCCGAAATTTTTCCAGAATTTTTTATAATCCTGAAATTATTTTATCAAATTATAAGAGTTAGTTAAAATTAATTATATGCACCATAAAAGAAAAGAAAAAAATAAAAATAAAAAATACCTCTTTGTTCTCAGCAAGATCTTGTACCATGTCAAACGTTTTTCTAACAAGCCTTTTTCGCATTATTCTTACCTGAAATCCAATACAATAATATAATTTAATCAAAGTATTATTATTATTATTTAATATTATAAAGATGTGATTTTGAACATACAATTCGACTTTCTAAAAGAATCTCACGAGAAACATTAAGAGGAAGATCATTAGAATCCACCACACCCTTTATAAAGCTCAAGTATCTTGGAAACTGCATACCAATAATTTAATTTAATTTAATTACTATTATTATTTCATATTATATTATAATAATGAATTTGACATGTTGAATTAACTTACCAATTCACCATCAAAATCATCTGAAATGAATACACGTTTCACATAAAGACGAATATTTTTTGTTTTAGGGTTTACCACATCTTCATTGTTCATCGGTGCCATTCCTGGAATGTAAATTACACTTCTAAATTCAACTTCACCCTGCACAAATCAATTAATTAACAATATAATATGATATATATTAAAAAAGTATAAAATAAAATAAAATATGATAAATAAATTAATAAATACCTCGGTCATGAAGTGAGTGTATGCAAGTGGATCAAGAAACTCGCTGAATGTTTTCTTGTAGAACTCGTTGTATTGATCTTTTTCAATTTCCTTCGGGTTTCTCATCTGCATTTTAATTATATAATTATTAATTAGTGAATTTCACGCAAATTAAATGTTATTTAAATTATATGTTTAACTTACCCAAATGGGTTTTGTCTCATTGGCTAATTCCCAATCCCAATATTTTTCAGTTTTTGTTTTCTTCTTCTTCTCACCCTGCAAACCACCAACACAGAAACATGGCAAGTCAGACGGGTCGGGTAACGGGTCAAAACGGTTAATTTTGTACGGGTCGGGTTGGGTTGATTGAAAAACACTTTTTGTACCTCTGGTGGTGTTTCTTCACCCTCCTTTGGTTCTTCCTCTTCTTCTACCTGAAAATATTAATTAATTAATTAATAAATTAATGTTTCAAGAAAATTAAAAATAATAATAATAATAATTACATCAACTGTCCTTGATTTCTCTTGCCATGTGTAAATTGGGAAGGAAACAAATTGTGAGTAGTTTTTCACCAAACCCTGAACCCGACTCGGCTCCGTGAACTCATATTTGTCATCATCCTATAAACAAAAATATTTTAAATATATATTTAAAAACTCCTTTTATGCAAAAAGATCGAAACTTTATAACAAAAATCTAAAAATACCTTCAAGAAAAGTGTGATTTCAGTTCCTCAGGAAATCTGTTTCTCGGGATCGGTTTCTTCTTTGATCACATATGAACTGCTATCAGCTGCTGCTTCCCATACGTACTGTTTGTCTGGTTTTGGACTCTTTGTGGACACAATCACCTGTTTAAATACAAGATTTTGAATTAAAAATTTTAACAAAATGTTTTTTATGCATGAAAGTTGACTAAATTGACCTGTTTATAGACCGGGTCGGCCTTTTTTAAGTAAACGGGTAGAAAATGCTACAAAATAACAAAAAAATAAAATGTAATTGAAGACCTTATCAGCAACTAGAAAAGCCGAATAGAACCCGACACCAAATTGACCAATCAAACTGTTGTCACTTCCAAGATCCTTGTTCTCCTATAATACAAAAAAAATAACATAAAATTACTTAAACTTATGTAAATAATTATAGTTATTAATTAATAATTTATATGATTATATGAGAAAATAATATATCTACCTTAAGAGCACTCAAAAACTTAGAAGTTCCACTTTGAGCAATAGTTCCAAGGCAGTCTATTAATTCCTCTCTGGTCATTCCAATACCAGTATCTCTACAAATAATAATAATAATAATAATAAAATGTTTTAAATAAATTTTCCATCATAGCAATAAAATTGTAGAAAAATAAAAAATCTTACGAAATTGTGATGGTCTCTTTTTCCGGGTCGGGTTTAATCCGGATTTCTAGCTCACCAGCATCTCCAAGTAATGAAGGGTTCGTTACACTTAAGAATCTCAATTTATCAAGAGCATAACTTGCATTACTGAACCAAATTAAATGAAATTTATTAATTAAAACCAAAAAACAAATTAAAATCAGATTAATGTTTTTAATTAATAATTAGTGATGTATTTACCTCACAAGTTCCCTAAGAAAAATTTCTTTATGACTGTATAAACTATGAACAATTAAATTCATCAAACGAGAAACCTGCATCAAAATATTTAAAAAGTATAAGCTTCATAAACACCATCATAAACTGCAATTATTAGGGCTTTGCAACATCGCAACTAATTATACAAAACCACACACTTAATTATAAAATTAAGTCACAAATTTACAGAAATGGATAAGATAACGAATCAATAAATTTATATAGAGAATTAATTAAAGATAACTCTAGAAGATTGAAATTAGATGACGTAATTTGGACCGAGAGTCAAAATTAAAAGAAACCCACCTCAGCTTGGTATTCATATTTCTCACCAGAAGTATCAGTTGCTTCTTTTTCAGCAACAGCAGAAGCATCACACCTAACAATCACACTGTTTCCTCTTTTATCTACTTTCAATTTCAACCCAGAGCAAGAAAAATTGCTACTTTTCAATCCATTTTGATGCAAAAACGCACTTCTCAACGACAATCGATTTTGAGTGTTGGATTTAGATGAAAAAAAAAGCGGTGAATAAGGGAGTGAGGCTATAGAAGCAGGTGTTAAACTTCAGCTAAGAACTGGAGACATAATTGTGAAAACCTAAAATGAAATTAGGTGCAAGAAAGAGCGAGCGTGATTTTGGAGGATAAAAGGGGCTGCAAAAACCCTTGATTCGGGAAAAGAGGGTTTTATGGTAACTTAAGCCAAAGTGCCCTGTGTCATCTCTGCGTCATATCATCATTTCATATTTCACATTTAAAACCCCTAAATATCTCTCTACCATCACTTAAGCCATTTAGGTCCCACCATCCTTTGTTTCTTTTTTCTTTTTTTAAAAACATAATACTTCATTAAAATAACAAATACAAACTACAAATTAAAAAATACAAATATCGAATTAAAAAAAAAACCGAAAAAAAAACAATAAATTCCCGAAAATTACACACGATTTTCTTGATATCGTTGCCAAATATGGTCCATAATATTTCGTTGGAGCGATTCGTGTGTACGTTTATCACGTAATTCCCGTGATCTCAGTCGTTGTATTTCGGCTCTCTCGACCCAAGTACGTTTTAAATTAAGTTGTGGAGTCACATACAACTCGTTCATATCGCTTATGGCAAAGTTTTGATCTTTTACAATCATGTTGTAACGCCCCAAATTTTGTAATATATTTAATTACGTCTTTTGAGTAAAATAAAAACCTTATTGTACTATTATTTGATATTACGAATTAATTACCTCAAGCGGTTATTGTAATAAAGGTGTGACGTTTTTTTCTAGGTGATGAATATATTTTAATTAATTATATGGTGTTAACTAATTTAATCATGAGACGTTTATTTATCATAAGTCATTAATTCGCGATGTGTGAAATCCCGAGCAAGTGCGTCCTCCTTACGTCGACTTGTTCAGGGGTGCGTAGGGCTGAAATGTGTCCGAGCCCTTGCCTTGTTTTTATTTCATTCGGTGCTAGAGTGAAGGGAGGCCTAGGTAGTATGTGGCTTATTCCTTTAGCCCAAGATTGAGCATTTTCCCTAGCCCAATTCATTTAACCCAGTTTGAGCCGCCTAACCCTACCCTAGTCTCTATGGCCGTAGTTTTCATCTTTCTCCATTGCATTTCATTTCGCAGCTACCATCATCGACCACCTAAGAGCATTGTTATTTTGATTCCTTCAGTCACGTTTAGAGCATCTCTCACGCGCCACCACCTTGTCCTTTTTCTTCTTTCTGTCCGCAACCATACGAACACCACCCATGTTTCCTTTTTCGGCTAGCAAACAAACCCTTTTCCAATTCTGTGCAACCGGCGAACCACATTCCATCTATATTGCTTGCTGCCGTCGAACACCAATACCATTCCTGTCTCCGGTGATCGTTTCATCTCGGTTTTAGTAGTCTTTTTCATTTCTCTTCGGGTGAATACATTCTGTTTCCATTTCGAGAACCACCACCCCGTTCCTATTCCGGTGACCATTCCCGTTTTCTGTTTCCGACATCGGAGATACCATCTCCTCCGCTGTTTGTATTTCTGGTTAACTATCTCGTTCCTGACCATCTCCGTTTAGCCGCCGCCGCCACCGGTTGAGCTCAGTCTGATTCTATTCAACCACGGTACGACATCGGTTTTCTTTCCCGTTTTTCTTTCTCTCCCGTTGGTTTCGAATGTTAACTGCTCGTGGTTTCTTTTTCTGCTGGTCCCGGAAGTGTAGAGCTCGGTGGTGACCGAGTAACAAAAGTAGACGAGCAACTGAGCTATTGAAGGACTTTCGCGTAAACTCTCCAAGGTGACGGTGACTTGGAGAAGGAAAACAAGTCTAGCCGAGAAGAAATCCTTGTGGTAAAACCTTTCTTTCCTTCGTCTCTGTTCCACCAAAATCATGGGTCTTGTGATTTTGTTTAGTTAAATTAATCTGGGTTTCAATGAAACACTATGAGGATTCCTTTTTATTTATTTTTTTGACATATTGAACAAAGAAGAAAAGTGGCGTATTATTATTTAATTAAAGAAAAAGTATTTTAACATTATTTAGATCAAAGGAAAGATGTTTTGGTGAAAGGAAAAATATAGTTTATTATTATTTAACTGAAGGAAAAGATTTTATTAGTATTTTAATTGAGGGTTATCTTACGTGGATTAGGACCGCCTAGTCGGTAGCTGTGCAGTAGTATAGAGTGCTGAGATATCCACGGAGCATACGTTTCTCGAGGTGAGTATTCTCACCGTGTATTCAGTTTTAACGTTGTACATGCATGACTTACGTGTTACATTTCTTGCACCATAATTGTTATCTGAGATTGATCTGTTATCTGAGATTGATCTGTTATCTGAGTTTGATCTGTTATCTGAGTTTGATCCGTTATCTGAGAATCTGAGCAGCTGTTTATTTATTCATGATCTGAGACATTGTGCCTGGGTAACTGAGCTCGGCACAGAGTCATTCTGTGCTATTACTTGCTAGGGCAATCTGAGATAATTATGTTAAAGAGATAATAAAACATAATAACACACATCTGAGTTTTGGAATCACCTCCCGTCTGAGTTTTTGGGATTATTCCCGTCTGAGTTTTGGGATCACTCCCGTCTGAGTTTTGGCTTACGCCTATCTGAGGTGTGAGGAGGGGCGAGGTTGATCTCTCGTCCCAAATCACACAAGCGCGCTATATAAATTAAAATCTGAGTAATAAAATCTAAGAAATAAATCTGAGTAATTAATCGAGTAGTTTCTGACTAGGAGTACACCGATGTGCCCTCATGTGTTGTATGTTATGATTGTTTACATTTTGAGAGTATTCACTCAGCTTCCCAGCTGACCCAAACTTTCCCCCACATTGTTTCAGGTACCAGTAAAGGAAAGGAGAAGGTGGACGGTTGACTGTTGTATCTTATCAATACTGATGTGGACAGCAATTAATACTTTAAAACACTTTATTTTATTTTAACTATTTCCGCATTAAATACGTTTTAAATGTTAAATATTTATATCTGAGACTTATTTATGGGACTTTTTTATTTAAATCTTGTATTTAAAAATTTTAAATTTTTCTAAATTTTTGGGTGTTACACATGTTATGCAATATGATGCATGCGTACATGGTTCTACGTAGCTTGTTGACACTCCACGAACGAGCCGGTTGGCGAATAATCCCCCAACGCCCCTGTAAGACACCAAATGCACGTTCTACGTCTTTTCTTGCACTTTCTTGTCTTCTTTTGAAGTAAGCACGTTTTTCATCTCGTGCAACAGTAAATGATTTGACAAAGCTTGCCCATTGTGGGTAAATACCATCAGCTAGGTAATACCCGTTTTGATAAGTCACTCCGTTTACAACAAAAGGGACCGAATGAGCAATATCATCAAGAAGGTTATCAAACAAGGGTGAGTTATTTAACACTGTGAGGTCGTTATTGGCACCCGCAACCCCAAAAAATGCGTGCCAAATCCACAAATCTTGCTAGGCGACAGCCTGTAGTATTATAGTTGGGTATTTTTTATCACCCCTACAATATTGGCCGTGCCATGCTTTTGGACAGTTGGTCCACTCCCAATGCATATAATCTATACTACCAAGCATTCCAGGAAACCCATGAGCGTTCTCGTGTTTTGTATATAGGTTTTGAACGTCATGGATGTCGGGTTTCCTTAAATACTCAGCAGTATATAAGTCGATAATACACTTGGTAAAATGATTTAGACAATCACGTGCACAATGTTCACCAATTTGTAAATATTCATCAAGTGAATCAGGTGTTATGCCATACGCCAATTGGCGAATGGCAGACGTGCATTTCATTATAACACTAAAACCCATTAGACCGGTGGCATCCGGTCGTACTTTTAAAAATTCAAAATGGTTGGGAAGAGGTTCAGCAGTATAGTTAGAAATACCTTCGACTATTTCTAAGAATAATCGCCTGCTCATACGAAATCGACGCCGGAAAACCGTCTCAGGGTACTTTGGATTATCACCAAAGTAGTCGTCCAATAAACGTTGCTCGGCAGCTTCACGATCTCGATAGACTGGCACGCGAGTCCGGGTTGGTTGAGCTTGTTGGCGTTGCATGTATTGATGTGCTTGAGTCATAAAAAAAAAATATCCGTCTCATCGTCGACATCGGACGAATAACTTCCGGGATCCATCAAATTTCGACGCATCTTGATCAAAGGTTGTGTAGAAAATATTGTGTGAAAGGGTTTAGTTTGAGAAATGGTGAGAAATGGTGTGTGGAAATATTGTATAAAAGGGTTGTATTTATAAGGGTTAATGGTTTATTTAAAAAAAAATAAAAAAAATTAGAAATCTGGAAACTAGCCGTTGCCAACGGCTAGTCCACGTGTCCCACCACCATTCGTCCGCTGCATCCGTCGAAGCTCTCACGAACGCCACCGCTCACGTAACGAGCGGTATGGTGGCGCGTCCGGCGCGCCGACGTGGCGTCCGACGCCCACCACCCTTCGCCACCATACCGGACCCTCTTAGGTGCGAAGAAGAGGATTCTAGAAATCGGCCGTTTGGAAGTTTTTGTCTAGTTGAATTGTAAGGTGTAAATTTTGCCATTTCATCACCCATTACATTATCTTGGTTATTTAATTTCATTAAATTATTTTTTTTATTTTTATGGAAAAAGTTAAATCAATTTTTTTGCTTAATAATGCTTAATTGAGTTGTTGTGAAAATGTTATTAGTGTGTTTGTGAAAAAAATAATGAAATAATATGACGTCATTGTCTTCATATTAGAATGAGGATGGGTTAGATAGATGTAGCATTACTTAGACGGTGCGGTATGGGCAGTTTGCCGTAGTGGTGGTGCTGCTGAGGTGGCGGGGCAACAACGGCGTGATGAGAACGGGCACACCACCCCCTGCACGGCGTGGGGGGCTGTGGTGGTTAGGCGTGGCCACGGAAACGGGGTGTAACGAGCGTGGATCGAGCCTTTTGATGCTGATTCGACCGTTGAACGGTCATTTTGATCGGAAAATTAAAAAAAAAAATAGAAAAAGAAGAACATGGAGTTACGAAGCTCTGCAGAAGAAACAAAAAAAAAATGGAGGCGAGTTACAGAGGAAAACGAGGAAGAAGATCAAGCTTATATTTGAGTTTTTAGGTTTTGATTTGGGCTGGGCTTGACTGTTGGGCTGGGCTAACTTTTTAGGCTTTTTATTTTCATTAAACCCATCAGGACCTATCCCATTTTTACTACCTTGTAAATTCTAATTAAAAAGATATATTAATTCTTTGTATTTTTATTTAAAGATTATAAATTTTATGTTTTTATTAAAATAAATGGAAAAGAAATGATGAGTTGGAAAAAAAAAATGGTGTGGGGTGGAGTGCTGGGTATTTCCTGGATAAAGTGGAGTGGTGTGGTGTGGTGTGGTTGCTGGGGTGGCGGATGATGTGGCAGAAAAAATGGGGTGGTGGTGGTGCACATACCCCATAGTCTTAACATTTGAAGTCTACGAAGTAAACCAATTTAATAAACTAAGTAGGCATGTTAGGCAAACGGCTTTTAAATGCATTTTTGAGGCTTTTTGAAAGCTTTAGCCTATATCATCAAATAAATTTTGTAACTTTATTCATGTCAAGGTGAATATAAAGAGAGATTTTATGATGATAGCCTAGTATTAAGGGTGGTTCAAATGATCTCTTAGAAGTTACGAGTTCAATTTATTTTTTAGGTAAACGTTTTCTAAATGGTCATGAGATTGTTTAGAGGATCACGACAACAGTTAAGTACGTACGTCTCAATCAAAAGTCAGAATCCGGGAAAGCCTGTAAACCCGATTAGTTTTCGGAAAAAGAAGGGAAAGTGAACATAAATAAAATGCAAATATTTAATAGTAAAAAACAACCTTGATTTTAATAAATTGATTGAACAAACAACCAAGCCAATCTATCTATATAATAATAAAACAAGCTTTTAGAAGTGGCCACGTGGACCCCCTTAGAAGCGAGTATGACACGTGTCATTTTTTAAGAGTTTTCAATTTTTTTATTCGACCATTAATTAAATATTTAATGCCATTGATTTCGGATCCTAATTTCCAGTATATACGCTTAATTGCCGGTTTATTTGTTGGGATTTTTTAAATCTCTATTCTTATTTATAGCAATTAACGACTATTATAGAATACAATTATCACATTAATTTTGAAAAACTCTTGACTCCTAATTAATGTAAACTAATGACTATTTATAGCAAAATTTAATACGGTAAATTATGTCAAATAGTCATTGCGTATTTTTTTTATATATATACATATTAATTACATTTATAACAGTAATTTACATTTATAACAACTTCCTATTTTTTGCATTTTCAAATAGCCAAAATTAATTACATGTTCAAAACAATACGGATTTTATGGAATAAACGGCTTTGTTTGAGCTAAATTATTCATTAATTTCTAAATTAGTTATTTTATGAATTTAAAATTTTTAAGATTAATTTGGATTAATTTGTGATAATAATTTCCATAACAAATTTAAGGATTCTATATATACATAGATTAAGTTATTGCAACTAACATCAATTCTAATTGCCAATTGTTGCCTTATTCTCCTCTGCAATTTCTAGGTAATTTGTTCTTATTGACATTAAAACAACCACGTTTTAATGTTGTTTGATTAAAAACTATGCATGATCAGTCGCAACATGTTTAATTCTTTTTACACAACAAATCATAGTATCAAGTCCAGTAAAATAATAAGAGTTACTGATCAGTTGTGTGAGAGTGGGGTATTTCTAAATCACCAAGTCTTCTATTTAATTTTTTTTTATACATATTCCGTTTTATTATTTTGAAGTTACTGTTTTATAAGACTCGTGTTGATCAGTAAACAATTTAACACAATCTGATAAGCTCTATACAGTTTTGAATGATACATGTTACAGTTTTGAACTAAATAACAAGATTAACCTGATAAGCTATGGTAAAACTCAATCTCAATACATTATGAAACTCAATTTTTTTTTTTTTTTTTTTTTTTTTGCTATGCAAGTCAACTATTTTTTACATATTTTTTAATTTTTTAGTTTATATGTTAACTATAAATGTCAACAATTTGACTTTAACAGTTTTTTTTTAAAAAAAATGCCTATTAATTTTGTTTGATATCTTTTTTACTTTGTTGACTTTTAAAGTCAGTGTTATAATTTAAAAATTGATTTTATTGACTTTTAAAGTCAATGTGTAATTGTGAATATAATTTTGCATACACGGGTGGGTGTATAATGTCAATGTGTCAGCTAAACCTTCACTGTAATTCTATCATATTTCTATGATATTTCGCAGTTTGATTTATGCAAGTCAAATATGAACGTAACTTTTATAGTATAACTTTGCCTATAGTAGTCAAAAAAATATATTGATGTGCATCACAGTTTATTGTAATTTATATATTAATGCAGTTGACTTGACAATATATGAAGATATATTTTGTTATATCTTTATAAATATATCTTTATAAATTATCTTTATACCCTTCTAAACTTTGTAATTACCTCCATATTCAGTTTTTTCACTCTGGCTACTTGGCATTGTTGAGGCCTCATAAAACCTCTGAGTAAGCTCGAATAATGTAGTTTCTTGAATTAATTTTGCTTATCAATTAATATGTTATTGTTTCTGTTATTTATTCAGGAAACCAACTTTTATATGTGTAGAATATGTAATTTTAGTTAGTTCAATAATAGTATTATTTGATTTTAGTTAATAAGTTTATTTATGTATTATTTGAATGAACCAACACATAAACAAAACCTTGGAATTCATAACCAATAAATTTGGCCCAAGACCCCGCTTTGGTTCAACACTTCAATTGTACTCAGATTGTTCTTAGATCCAGGTATGCACACCATGGTCACTCAAAAAGCCCATTCATATGATGTACAAATTTAGAAGCCGATTGAAGATGCTGCTCCAAAATATGTGGAGTTCTTGATGGATTGGATTGAGCCACAATTTTATTGAACATAAGTATATATAAAGTTTAACGGGTGGTTAATAATTTTATTTAACGTAAAGTATAATACACATATAAATTGTGGATTGTATGATTGTTACTATAAGTCAAAGCAGAGTTTTGTAGCTAAATGTGAATTTATATAAATATCTATGTTATTTTGTTATGCTAATTGGATGTTCTATCTTTAACGGGTCAAATAAGTAAAAACAAAAGCTAAAAGAAAATGAGTCACATGGGTTTTAAAGACACAAATATAAGGTAAAAGGAAATGGGTCACACGGGCCAAATAGATATATATATTGCTCACTTAAGTAGAAGTGTAGAACATACATTTTATACAAGTTTTTTGATAAATTTACAAATTACGTTATGTCAAATTCTACAAATATACAACGTGTGGTAGAATAATTAATATATGTATCTACTATAACTCGATATGGAAAGCATTCAATTTGACCCAAAAATTCAAATTATATGATGCTCCACATTTATTTAAAGGAGACTTAATTTTAAGTAGTAATTATGTAAACATCTACCTGTTCACTCGAGTGAAATTTTATAGTTCCAAAATAATTTATGTAAGCATCTTTGTAAATGTTGAATTGGACAACAAAGATGTTGGAAAACCGTTGCTGATTATTTTGGCATAAGAGCACACGTAATGTACCTCCATATAATTTTCATTATTAGCTAAACTTTAATACATGTTTAAGTTTTTTTTTTACTCTTTTGACCCATGATACTATAATATAAAAGATAGCTTCAACAAAATTACTGGCCACCTGTAAATTTCACGGGTTATAACTTCAACAACTGGGTACACATCGAAACAGTTGTTACATCCGGAAATAATATTGGATACCGAACTTTATACCATGATTGTCTGATACTATGTAACATTATCTAGAATAAAAATCAGATAAGGTTTGAAAATATTAATAAAAGATAAGAATGGTGCTCTAACAAATGAAACATCAAATGTTATATTCAATGAAATATTTAGAAATTTATCTGAACTTTTTTATTTTGTTAAAGATATTATTTCCTAATCGTTATTTTGTTAAAGAGATTGTTTTGTAATTGTTAACATTTGCTTAATAATGTTTTCATTGATTTTTTTATTTAGTTTTAATTCTATGTTTATCATTTTATTGTTACGTAATCTTAATTTTCTCATGTTTATATAATTTGTAAACTTTTGTTCCATACTTTGGCTTTTAGAAACATTATATATTTTCTTATCATTGATTTAATAATCATGCAGTTAATGATAAATTTTTATATTCTATAAAAATTACGTTCAGTTAAATTATTGACAGCCCGTGATTCTTCACGGGTTATAAACTAGTTCCCTTATAAAAAAAACCTTTTGCACAATTCTCGTGGAGAAGAAAAAAAGCCCCGGATCGATGGGGGAAGTTTCCCTACTGAAAAAGCTAGAGACAGGTTGCGCATGAGCTAATCCAAAATCACCTACTCGATTGACAAGCATAGCTTTTATAGCTCCTTAATTTGTCTGAAGTTATGTAAACTAGAAATGAATTAACAAATATGAAGCAAGACCTATCCAAAAAACTGCCAAATAAAATGTGTCCTGAGCCTTCACATGAAAAACTATAACCAAAATCCTTTTTATCTGATATTAACTTGGAACCACGTACATCTAACGCACCTTTTACTAAGATCAAGGGCTTTTTGCCCTAGTAGTATATTGTATTATCATTTATCATTATGGTTAAGGATTCAAATCTCATTGTAAATATAATTGATATTTAAAATTAAATTATAATTTGTCTTTAAACAAATTAACAAAGAAAATGGCGAGTCGTTTGGGTTGGGCATAAGCAAACCAGCAAGGTGATATACGTCTAATATATGGGCCAAAGAAAGTTGGGCTTTATATTGACTTCCCAGTTCCCATCGCATATCGCCTCTCGACAATTTTCCACTTTTTTCCATATAGATATATTTAAGGAAAGATATGTTATTGTATTCTTTTATACATTTTAATTTTTATATAGTCAATTAAATATTCTAGTATGTTATTATAACTATATGTTATACAAACACACAAATATATGTATATTATTCAACTAGTTTCAAAGCCCGCCCGATTGGGCGGGCATGCTTCGAGAGTTATGTAGGAAAATAACAAAATATTTATACTGTTGAAATAACGTAACAATCCATATTTGTAATGATGAGTTGATATATTTTTTATACATGAATTAATGTTATAGGAACTTTAAAGATGGAATAAAACTTTTTTGTAAACGACATTTGTTGTTGACTTAGTGTAATTATTATCTTTGTCGCAACAAATAACATTTAATCATTTTTTGCTCTTAACTCTTGAGACAATGAAAATATGTTAACAAATAACAATATTCTTGCTTGGTCAATTAACTCCCATAACTCTTGACAATTACTCTTAAAGTCGATTTTCTCTTACGTCTATTTTTGATTGTGTATTTTTTATTGTTTGAACTAAATATGCCCCCAAAGTACCCTTTCCAAAGCAGTTTCTTGATCAGATGTGGGGGGCATTTTATGATTTTTATTGGTAAATGTAAGTTGAGATGCAATTGAAAGAATCTTAAATTGAAAATAAGTTAATTATTAAAGCAGCTGCATCCCTTAAATTTGGGGGTTATTTTTTACGAAATCTAATGGTAATTATAAGCTATTATAGGAAGGAGTCAAAAGTATGAGATTTACCACCTATGTAGGACATTCCGGAAATACCTTCTAGACGTTTTTCAAATATCGACAGGTGACATTTTATTGTCCAATTAATATGCATTAGTTGCTATATTGGACGGGAAATGCAGGATAAAACCTTAATTGTATTAACAGTTTTGCGGTAAATGACAGTGAGATTTTTGTTAAATTACACGTCTATCATTAAGGGCGAATCAGGAGCGGCGAAAATGACATGTGGACAAAGGGAAATCAAATTTAGGCTCAATATATAGGAGGAGATTGGAAATATCCTTAATTGAAAAAAAATCCCCTGATTATCGCAAATTTTAAAAAAATCATGTCTTATTTTTAGTGACCGTTGATTTTTTGTGAAATATAATTTATTTTGGGTTTTGATAATAACAGCCCTTGTAACATCCTGAAACACGACCTAGTAATTTTGGGCTTAAAGTATTATAAATGAATTGTTTAGTGTTTTGTCTTTTGTGATATTTTAATCAAGTGGTTAAAATATCAGATTTCTGAAATGTTTAAATGATTATGTGGTTTTATATTGTTAGATTAACTTTTGAATTTCAATCCCGAAAATATATTCGTTTTTGAAAATGGAGTTTGTTTGGTATTTTAAATAAATTAAGTGTGGACCGGATACCCTTTTGATACTATTATTAAATGATATGTGCACCTGTTGTTTTCCCCTTGTGCCACGTTTTGAAGGAGCTGTCAAAACCTCCTTCTCTTCTCTCAGTTACATATCACCACACACAACGAGATTGCATGTGCCCTTTTCTCTCCCTAACTTCTCTCTAAAAACCCTCTTCATCTTCTTGCTTGTTTGTAACACACCAATTTTTCAAAACAATTTAAACTTTTTAAATAAACAAGTTTAATACTAAAAATCCATAATAACCAAAACATTGTTTAAGTAAAACATTTGGAATGATTACAAGTTCCAAAAATCGGTGTTACAGTAATATCAAAACTAAAGTCTTAGGGAATCAAATGGTACACCGAGATAATCACTTCCAATCCTACAACTACGGGCCGCCTAATCCTTAGCTCCCGAACCTGAGTACATAGCCAAAGTAAACGTAGTACGTGAGACAAGATTGTCTCGTGAGAAACATGGGTTTTAGACCCGGTTAGAAAAATATTTGCAATAAAATAATAATTAATAATTATCAAATTGCACATAGTCAAACATACTCTAAGGCTTACCATAAGCCAATCACATACGTAACGGGCCTCCCCGAAACAACTCCCCCGATATGGGTTAACTAGGTAAACTCCCCTGTTTCCGGGTTATCTATTTGCTCCCCCGATTTCTGGGTTATCTCAAACTCCCCCGCTTTCCGGGTTAACTATTTCTCGACACACTACCCTTGCGCAGGGTGGTACCGCCCCAAGTAGGTGTCACTAACTCCCCCAACTTGTGTGAGTCATCTAGGATCCAATTGTTTAGCTACCACATAACAATTCAACTACTCGAGCCAATGCTCCAAATCATAGATGCAACATACTAGTGGTAACCAAGCAAGTCAATAACAATTCAAATCATCTACTAATTAATAAATCTTTATTTCTTTATTAAAACATTTATTTAATAAAGACTACTAAAAACTTGTTTAATCAATTAAACTATGAAAACTCTTTTACTATGTACTCAAAAAAGATCACATGTACTCACCTTAGCAATGCTATCCAACACTTGTGTTTATCAACACAAATCCTTACTTCTCAATCAAAGAAGTACTTCAAATCTCAAGGTCTTCTTGACCCAATACCATCATCAACACAATAACTAGTTATTATTCATAACTAATCACTAATCTATCCAACTTAACATTCCCAACCACCAAGTTCATACCACTTGGTGGAAATCTCAAACCCTAGTTCAAGATTGTATCCATAAAACCCAAATCTAGCTTGTACACATTGATTACAAGCTTACCACGAGTGTTTTACACTCATGATAGACCATCTTCCCCAAAGATGGTATGGTTGGTTCCCAAAACCACCATTGATGCCCATGAAAAGCTTGAAACTAAGGTAGAAGGTGATAAGAATCAATAATCTTTACCTTTGATGTTTAAATCTTCAAAGATGATGAAGATTTGAGCTCAAGATCAGAAAAATCGCCTTCTCTCTTCAAAATAACGGCTGAGCTACAAGTAGGGTCGTTGATGCCTAAACCCTAGCCTAAAACCCGTTTTTATACAGAGGTCACCAGTTCACGATCGCGAACTTGAGTTCGCGTCGTGAACTCTGCGTGTCGCTAACAGTTCGCGATCGGGAGCAGGTCGGGAACTCCATGTCTGAAAAACTCCACTTCCTTGTATGAAGTTCACGATCGCGAACCATAGTTCGCGCCGTGAACTTCCCAAGTCAGCTAGGCTGCACTTTTGGTCGTCCGATTCAGCCCGGTTTCAACCCTAACTATATCAAACGGTGTCCAAATGACACGAAACCAATTCCTACGGTTCTGAAATGAATTATCCATAATTATTGTAACACCTCGATTTTTAAAACACCATTTAAATCATATTTTTAAATAAAAATATTACAAAGTCCAATATCTAAAAATATGGTTTAACAAAAACCTTTTAGAAGATTACTAGCCGGTACCCGCGCAATGCGGCGGCGGGTACCATGTAGCTAAATTTTGCATTGGTGATGATGATGATGGTGAGTGGTAGTGTGTAGTGACGGTGGTAATGATTGGTGTGGTGGTAGGTGATGGTGGGGAGCGGTGTATCTCGACGGCAAGTAATGATAAGTGTAGTGGCCTAGTGGGTGGTGATCAATATAATAATATGGGTTTAAGAATAAATAAAGATAGTACGGTGCATTAATAATCACAGTTACATAATCAAAATTTGCCTTAGTAACTCAAATTGATTAGAGTGCTTTCTAATAACATCAAGGTTGCAGTTTCAAGTCATGGGGCTGTCAACTATTTATAAGAACTAAGAACATATCACAAACCCATTTAACAATCAAATCTACGAACTAAGAAAAAAGTACAAACATATCACAAACCCATACAAGCACAAAATATGTTACCCGCTAGAGATGCAACACGAAATGCATCCAACTCAAATCATAACTTTTACCACCGTCGACCTTGAATTTGCTTTCACCTAATCCCACATCAGAGTGCCTTTTGCGGTCTTCTCAAAATCCATTCAAAGCTCCTGATTTGATTTCGTTCACAATTATACCTAACTGCCTAAATTTGTACAACCATTTTATAAAACGATATTTAGTTAAGTATTCAATAGCATAGTTATTGTACTTTAAATCACTAATTATTTATGAAGTTCGGGGAAGGGGACATGGGTCAACTGAACTCAACCCCGCCAGTTTTGACCCAAGTCACGCCCTGTTGTGGCCCATTACTCAACTTGACCCGCCTTTTCTCCCACACATAATCAAAACCGATAAATTTAACTTTTCACCATATTATTTTAAAGAGTTACTTGAATAATCAAAATCAATGCAGTAGTGCATGATGAACAAAACTTATGAATACAAACAAAAAAACCTTAATGCAATAATAAACCAAAAAAAAAAACCTTTTCATGAGAAAAACATTAAAGACATAAATTTCGCCCTAACGATAAGATCACCTGATCTGCACCAGCACCCCCACCATTCATGGGTTGAATTTCAGTTTATGGTACATAATTAGCATGTAAATGAACTTTTTTTTTACCTTTGGGCCTATCAACCTCTATTAAGTCTTACACTTGTTTTCCTGTTGTGCCTGGTAATGATTTAAGAACAAATTGAAAACATTTTAGAAATTAAACGACTTTAAATCATGAAAATTAGAATTTAATGAAAAGATCCATAAAAAGATTGGGATAAAAATAATACCACCAAGCGATACCACACTTCTTTCTCATACAAGTATACAACTTACTGAGCCTCAGTGTGTTAAAATTTTGGAAATCAGGTCTGCATTAAAAAAGCAATTAATTAAAAGATATTGAAATTTTTTAAGATAATAATTACAATCCGTTAAGCTAGATAGTTTGAATTAAATAACAATCAGATGAACAATAATTACCCAATGGGATCGGGAAAAATGTATCTTCTTCATGACTTGTTGGCTCACTATTTTATAAAATCGAACCTAAAAAAAAGAATTTGGGTGAATCTGTGCAAAGACCCCGGACTCTGACGCCACCGCTCCCTTGGAACAACCAGTGATAGTTGGGTGTGAAAGCTTTACCAAGATTCGTCTGATCGTCTCATGGTTGACTAAATACAGATTCTGAAACCAGTTCATGTACAAATGAAAGATTGAACTCATTAAAAAAAATACATGTACTTGTTAAGCCCTAAATGCTAAAAGAACATATTAATCAAAAACAATTATTTAAAGATTTATACTTTCATTGGGGAATTTCAACAAACAGTTGGTGTGCCTGAAAATACAAACCAGTTAAAGCACAAAGGCTCAAGATTTATCAAGGAAATCAAAGTTGTAGTGAATGTAATCAGCTAACAGTTAGTGTTCATCATTAACGTAAATTAAAAACATCATCAAACAAGGGTTTAGTCTAGGGTATATGAAAATCAATGAAGTTATACATACAATAACGATGAAGCTTACCAGAATGATCGTACGTTAAATGTATGTAATCAATTTTATGAACCTGAGAACAAAGAACACCAAATAATTGTCAATATAAAACAAAAATCAGAATAAAAAAATCAAACTCGATGAAAAAAGGAGTACCTAAAATCGTGTGTTAGCATCGAAACGGAACTTCTGCTTCACATGATTTTGAGAGGGTCGACATACCTGACAATATGAGTTTTCTTGTTCATATCGACTCTAAGGGCACTGGAATCTCAGCCGTATTGGAGTGAGATCGCCATTGTTGCTTCTCTGTAGATTGATTTGAATGATCAAGTAGTAGGAGGAGAGCAAACGTTTCGTTTTCTTCTTGGAAAAGATGAATTTCTTTTTCAGTTTTCTAGGGTGATTTCTTGAAGAGGCTGATTTCTTGAAGAGAGGTGGCCATTTAAATGGCGTGTGTTATCTGTAAAGTGACCAATTTTCGAGACTGGGAGATGATGATTGAGGGAAGCACTCTGTGTAATAAGGGGTATTTGAAAGGGCATGTAATTGTTATTCAGAAGGCCGAATTCTGATACAATATATTACTACATGTTTTCAGTTTTAAGCGCAAGCACCGGCTAGTGCAGTTGGTTCAATGCATGACATATGAGCTGGAGGTCTCGAGTTCGAGGCATGACTGGTTCTTTTTTTTTCCTGATTTTCTTGAAATCTCAAAATAGAAAGAAAGTGGCTGAATTTTCAAAAGAGTATTAATGGAAAGAGCCTAAATGCTTTATAAGTAGTAGAGATCAGAGTTATAAAACACGGTGTTACAAAGATAATATCATAACCATAGGACAACGGGATCTACCTAAAAGCTCCCGAGCTAAACATCTCTAGGCCACCTCTATCGCGACCTTCTAAACCTTCAATTTCGAACCTGAGTACATAACCAAAAACAAAGTAGTACGTGAGACAAAATAGTCTCGTGGGATACATGGGTTTTCGACCCATTCTCAAATATAATAAAAGTCATATTCATTACTTTTCTTTATTCATTTATTACTTATTAACTCGTGATCTTATCATTTTTTATACATATATACTATTAAGCTAACCATAAGCTTACTCTCATCAAAATCACATACTTGTAAGCTAACCTGTGTTTACACATACTTTATCACATACGCTACGGACCTCTCCGAAGCAAACTCCCCCGATGTGGGTTATCTAGGTAAACTTCCCCGTTTCCGGGTTATCTATTGCTCCACCGATTTCCGGGTTATCTGAAACTCCCCCACTTTCCGGGTTATCTATTTCTCGACACACTACCCTTGCGCAGGGTGGTACTGCCCCAAGTAGGTGTCACTAACTCCCCCAACTTGTGTGGGTCATCTATGATCCGGATCCTTTTCTCAACACATATTGTAATCATCAAATACGGGTCTATGCCCTAATAATACATACTCAAACATAAATTAGAATACATCTATTCTAATTATCATATTATTCTCGTTTCTTATTCAATTTCAATATTGACTTTACCAAGTCCTTTATTAAATAAAACATATTTATCATTTATCAAAAGTATATTACTTTAACTTCTCTTTGACTAGATTACAAATCTATTTCTAGTCACTTTATATTTATTCTCCTAACAATTCAATCACTACTTTTGTTAGTATAATATACAAATCAATACTTGATACTTGAAAATAATTGTTGTTAGCTTTATTAATACATATTATTAATATGCCAAATATCATACTTTCTCAATCATTACTCTTAGTCAAACATCATATTAATAAAGAATTATTAATTACTTTTCATTATCATAATCTCTTTCAAAAATCATTAGTCATTTAGACATACTAAAATAGTCTATTACTTGCATTCTCTTATCTTTTTAATCATATCTTTATTAAAAACATTTATTAATAAAGACTCATGAAACATCATAGTTTTCAAAATCATTTGTTATGTACTCAGTACAAGTCTCATGTACTCACCTTAGCCAAGGTAACTCCAAATCGTGTCTATTAACACGAATCCTTGCCTTCCAACTTGTGAAATGTCTCCAAACTTTTAGGTCTTCTTGACTGTAACGACCCGAATTTTGTAAATAAATAAATGGTACAAAAATATGTTAAATAAGGATAAATCGTTTAAAGAACGTAGGAATTGGTTTCGTGTCGTTTGGACACCGTACGAGAAAGTTATGGGCAAAACCGAGTCGAGACAAGGATGAAAAAGTGCATCCCTGCTGCCTAAGGGACTTCGCGACGCGAAGTCATGGTCGCGATCGGGAACTCGGGCCAGGGAGTTTGGCCTTTCATCGCGATGAAGTTCACGTCTGGATAGCGATCGCGAAGTATGAATTTCGCAAAGTTAGCGACGCGAACTATTGTTCGCGTCGTGATCTCCTGTCTGGCAGCATTAAAGTCGGGTTGAAGCTCCTTTAATGCATTTATAAACCCTAGTTTTCTTCCTCTCGAGTTTGTGAGCGATTTTGGGTGTAAACCATCATTGGGAGCTGATTTCTTCACCAAATCTTGTGATTATTCACTCCTAGTTGAAGATTCAAGGTAAATCTTCAATCCTCTTGTGTTATAAGTCTTAGATTTAAGTGTGGAAGCTTGAATCATAAACCCTAGTTATGGATTTGTTCATGAATGGTTAAATGGAAGTAATATGACTTAGATCTATGGTATTTTAACAAGGAAAACGTGGTCATGTTATGGATACACGAAAATGTGGTGGCTTGTGAACTTAGGGTTTGGTAATTTTGGGGAAAATGGTGCTAGTAGTTGACTAGCCATAGATTATGTAGTTAGTATAGATGATTAATACAAACCATTGTGTTGGTTTTGATAATAGATTGTCGGTGGGAAGATTTGAGGCATTCAAATCTCGAGAAGTGATATTGGTGATTGAGGAACACAACCGTTGGTTAAGCTTGACTAAGGTGAGTACATGTGAACTTCCAAAACTGAGTACATAGTTAGTAAATGATTTATGATTAAATGTTTTATCGAGTCTTTAAGTAATTTTAGTAATTTATGTGATGTATGATGAATTGCTTATATGACGATGAAATGATTAATTGAATGAGAAATGATGGAGCTATAGGCTCATAATGATAGAGAAAAGCGATGATGATGATGTTGTTGTCCCTAGGGCCGTAGTAGATTGGAGGCATTCCGGTTATTACGGTACCTTTAGGTTAGTGGTAGATTGGAGGCATTCCGGTTACCCAATACCTAAGAGTCCCGGTAGATTGGAGGCATTCCGGTTACCGTGGATATGATGGTCTTGATAGATTGGAGGCATTCCGATTATCTTGACATTGGCCAAATGAGGAAAGTAATGAAGTGACCCAAACGAACCTAGTAATATTATTTTAAGTTAAATGATATTATTTGACTAATTGTTTATCGGGTCTAAAACCCATGTATCTCACGAGGCAATTTTGTCTCACGTACTATGTTTGTGTTTTGCTATGTACTCAGGTTCGGGATCGAAGATCTAGGAGGCCCGTTTAGAAGAGGCCTTGTTGAGATTAGCTCGGTGTTGATGATTAGAGTCCTTATCCTATGGTTAAGATATAATTTGTAACACCGTTTTTGTAAACTCTGATAATCTCGAACAAGAAACCTTTTCGTTTTTGTAAAACCGGCATTTGATGATTGATACAATATTATGTATTTTTGAATTAAATGATATTTAAATGCTGTTTTGAAAATTGAGGTGTTACATTGACCTACCATCAATATCATCATATATTCTAGTTATTATCCGTAACTAGTTACCAATAATCTCATAACAACATTTTTAACCACCAAGTTCATCCAACTTGGTGGAATCTCAAAACCCTAGTTCAAGATTTCTATCAACAAAAACCCAAATCCAACAAGAACACAAGGTTCTTAAACTTACTAGGAGTGTTCTACACCCATCTTAGTCATCTTGCCCAAAGGTAACTTGGTAGGTTACACAAACCACCATTTTCCCCCAAATAAAGCTCATAACTAGCTAGATAACATCAAATCCATGTTATGAACACATTTTCCTTGACAATATGTTGTAGATCTAAGTTATATAAACTCAATTTCATAACCCATTACAAACCCTCCAACTAGGGTTTGCATACTTCGCCATTTTTACCCAAAAACATCATCCATAACTAAAAGGAGTAGGGATTTACCTTATACTTCAACAATGGAGTGAGAATCTTCAAGATTGAGTGTGAAAATCGGTTCCAATGGCATCCTTACACTCAAAATCGTATACACACACTTCGGAGAATGTTCTAGGGTTTAGAAATGAGAGAAATTGCAAAAATCCCGATTTTAACTTGTTCTAGACGAAACTCGCGCCGTGAACCACCAACTCGTGTCGCTAGTTTGCACCTCGCGCAACCTTGCGTTCACGATTCAAAACTCGTGTCGCTAGTTTGCACCTCGCGCAACCTTGCGTTCGCGATTCAAAACTCGTGTCCGTTAGTCCCGATCTCTGATCCGCTTACTCGTGTTTGCGAGTCCATTCTCGTGTTCACGAGATGGGTCTTCGTGACACGAGCTCAATCCTCGTGTTCACGAGGATTCCCAGAAAGACCATTTTAATTTCCAAACTTGTTTCCAACCAAGTCTTGACCCGATTTCGTCCGTAACTTTCTCATACGATGTCCAAATGACACGAAACCAATTTCCACGTGTTTTAAATCATTTATCCTTATTTATCATATTTTGTTTTATAATTTATTCGATTCAAAATTTCGAGTCGTTACAATTATCATATTTTTGTACAATTTATTTATTTACAAAATCTCGGTCGTTACATTGTTCTTGGTGTCTTTTCAAGATCTAGGGCTTGTTTCTTGCTCAATCTAAATTCTAAATTCATTTTGAGTAGGCCTTTATATGTGTTCGTTTTTGATTTCATGCAAGTTGGTCAAACTAGGGTTTATGATTCTTGAAGTTTTGTAGGTGAATCTTGTGTTAGATGTTAGATTACATGTTTATTCAAGCTTTTACATGTATTGTATGGTTGTTTGTGGGAAGAAACTAAGTTTTGGTGAAACTCACCTTCAAGCTCCATTAATGGAGGTTTGAAGAAGACGAGTTTTGTCAAACCTTGGATTTCTTGAGGATTTGATGGTTATTGTTGTTTATTATGTTAAGATAACATGTTTGGTAAATTATTTAGGTTGATTGTCAAGTATTGGTGGATTTGTGAAGTAAACTAGTTAGTGTTTGGATGATTTGGGTCAAAAAGATAAACTAGTGATTTTGGGTAAAATACTTGGTCAAGAATTTGGTTAAATTTATGTAGTTAGTCATGACTTGCTAAATGTGGTGTTTATATGGGTTAAAAGTCGAGATTTCGTAGTATTAGAACTATGTTTGGATTTTGACCCGTTTGGGCCACTTGGTAGTAAAATGGCTTAGTAGCTTAATTTGTATAAGTAATTGTGGTTTTCACATGTATTGTGTTAGTGTTGGTATTAGTAACACTTTGTGGAAAGTTAGTGGTTAACATTGTTGACATTAGTCATTATTGATAATACCAATTACTAACTCAGTGTTCTTTGGTGAACAGGAACTTGGATCGAGACTCAGAAACATTAGACCTCTGAGTTCGGCAGTGGAAGTAAAGGTGAGTGGATTTAATCTCCAACTTGTGTTTGGTTGCAATTCGTTAGTGCTGATCAGTTAGTGCTGACCCCGTTAATGCTGATCAGTTAGTGCTGATCAGTTAGTGTTGATCAATTAGTGCTGACCCAGTTAGTGCTAACCCCGTTAATGCTGATCAGTTAGTGCTGACCCCGTTAGTGCTGACCCCGTTAGTGCTGATCAGTTAGTGCTGACCCCGTTAATGCTGATCAGTTAGTGCTGACCCCGTTAGGGCTGATCAGTTAGTGCTGACCCAGTTAGTGCTGACCCCGTTAATGCTGATCAGTTAGTGCTGACCCCGTTTGATCAGTTAGTGTTGTCCCCGTTAATGCTGATCAGTTAGTACTGATCAGTTAGTGCTGACCCCGTTAGTGATGATCAGTTAGTGCTGACCCAGTTAGTGCTAACCCCGTTAATGCTGATCAATTAGTGCTGACCCTCTTAGTGCTGACCAGTTAGTGCTGACCCCGTTAGTGCTGATCAGTTAGTGCTGACCCCGTTAATGTTGATCAGATAGTGTTGATCAATTAGTGCTGACCCCGTTAATGCTGATCAGTTAGTGATGATCAGTTAGTGCTGACTATGTTAGTGCTGATCTGTTAAGGCTGATCCGTTAGTGTTGATCCGTTAATGCTGCTCCGCTATTTTGGGACTGGAACGTGATCATTTTCGCAGAACGCGAGGATGTCTGGACTGTGTTTCGGCGCAAACTTTTATAACATGATTTTGTGTGTTACATAATTATTTGTGGTATGATAATTATATGATAGTGATATGTATACCTAGTTGCTAGAAGACTACTATACATGACAATGTGCACATTTGGGATGAGGTCAGTGTCGGATGGATAACGGCTGGGCATAGTTTATCGACTAATATGGTATTTGGACCTTACCTGTATGCGTTACACGTAAGGGGGTTTACCGGGGAGTTGGGTACAGCGCCATCGAATTACCATGGTTCTGGCCAACCATGGTTTAAGGCTCGGTAGAGCCGCCGATCCTCTCATATTTGGTTACCCCTTCGGAGATGTTACTTCCTTTCTTGCTTGTTGTGCTTTACAGAATTTGTAGATTTTATTCATTCATTTAGCTTTGTGCTAATCCCTCCCCCGTTGACTCTTTTTCAGGGTGGACGGTGCTTTGGACGGGATGATTAACCAAGCTCAGTAAAATATTTTTTGTATGAGCCATTTCGATAAGTCACAACGTTTTCACAATGTTTGTTTTGGAAATTAATTTGGGACGTTTGGACTGTAAACCTAAACTTAAGACTTAGTTATTATCTTATGCTTCCGCACATCGTTTAAAAAAAATGGTTTCTAATTTTTGCGGTGTTATAACTTGGTATCAGAGCTTCAGTTTGGAGATGGATACACGTTTAGGTGTTTCATTCCCAAATCGTGGCTCGGGTTTGGTCAAACATTCCGGATGAGCGGGATTACAGCAAATGTGAATGAAGGTAGTTAGTGGTTAGTATGTAGGTATCAATGATTTAAACTAAGCTTTCGTGAGATGTTGTGATTGTTACAGATATGACAGGAAAGGATAACCCGACCCCATTGGCCCAAGGAAATGTTGGTACCTCAAGTAACAATGCGGAAACTGGCCGAGAAGCACATATGACATTGTTGGAAAATGAAGTGCATTGGATGTGGTCAATTTGGACACGAGAGAAAGGTTTGTGAATTTCCTTGGAGTGTGTGTTGGAATTGTCAAAGGGAGGGACATAAAGAGAGAGTAAATGTTCTTTGGAAAAGACAGTGGATTATAGGTCAAGTACGGGGGTGGTCGGGGAATCTTCATCGACTATAGAAAAGGAATTTCAAAGGCTTCATTGGTGCAAAAATTGTAGAAATTCTCATTCAGGACCGTGTAGCCATCAGACTGTACGATGTGTCGGATGTGGGACAGTAGGGCACCTGGGAGATGATTGTGAATTTCCTTGTAGGGTTTGTTGGAACTGTAAGGAAGAAGGACATAGATCGGGTGATTGTCCCTCGGGAAAGAATGCGGGCTTTGGTTCTGGCTCGGCCGCGGGATCGACTACAGGACATAAGAGGAAGAGTCAACCGCCAATCACGGGTAAAGCTTTCTGGACGACAGTGGAGGATATCCGCCACTTCTGTTTGGTCACGAGTTAATCCCAAAGTTTACAACTTCCCACATATAAACCCACCAACAAATCACACTCAGAAGAAAGGAATTTTAATCACACTCAGGAGAAAGGAATTTTGATCACACTCAGGAGAAAGGAATTTATTTTCAATATCTGATAAATACAGATATGCACTCAACAGTGCATACTCAAAACCTCATAACCATTACTCAGAAAATTATGCGTACATTTAGTCTCGTACGCGATACTCTGATAACTCAGATTCATAGAAATATTTCCACTTAGTTATTTTCACAATACAAATCTCCTTTTAAACTTTTCATTTGGATATGCCATTTATCATTCCTCATAAATATAACTTATATCCTCTTCACAGTTATATTAAATTTGTTGTATTTTGTGAGCATGACGATTAATATCTTTTGATCAGCGTTCTCAGTTATTGCGTTCCTCGTTTAATTTGATTCAATTTATCGCTCTTTTAACTCGTTTTTAAATAAATCATCATCAAATTGATGACGTTAGCTTCCTCTTAATCCTCTTATATAATTACTCTTTAAGATGAGCTTCAATAATATCTGATTAATTTGACTCAGCAATTTCTCAATTAATTAGTCTATTAAACTTACATAGTTTATTTTAAGCTATCAGTGTGAACTCATTAATCTGTCACTTAACTTGTCATCCACATTTAGTTTTGCACTCGGCAATTTAACTTACTTACTCGAAATGTTTTTCCCGTTTTATCCCAATTTAATGATTCTTAAACAAATACTAACTTGTTGACCTTAATATGGAATCTGCTTAACTATTATATCTCGTGATTCGCTGTATTCACGAAAATTTTAATTTCTCATCTAGATAACTCCTCTTTTAACCCTGATCAATAATTCTCTTTTAGATCCTGTTAATAATTCTCGTTTAGCTAAAATGTAATTATTTTCCATTTTATTGACTCAATAATCCTTCCTTTTAAATGACTCGGTCTATTAAGTGTTTTCTCCCATATGAAAGATTTTAATTTTTTTTTTTTTCATACGAAATTTTAATATTCCTCTTTAATCTTAATAATTTCCTCTTTTCTCATTTACTCGAAGCATGCGAATCATAAATTAATATCCCGTTATTACACTTTTGGTTAAAACTTCTCAGAATTTATAAAATCTCATTTCAACTCCATTAGGTTTTCCTCTAAATTGAAAACTTTTATTATTCTCATTAAAATTTATAATTCCTCCAATATGCGTATTTGTATATGCATAAATATATTTAACATTGGGAATTAAAACCAGAATTTTACTCAGAATTATGCTCTAAATCATACCCAAAATTATCCAACCTCGCATTCGTATATCTATATATACATAGTATTTGGTCGTACAATTCATATGAAATTTTCGTATGTTATTATAACTTTTAGGGTTTATTTCACAGATGTAATCAGAACAACACTCGGAAAAATATACTCAGAAATTTTCTCAGAAAATAAACCAAAAATCCTCATACTATTCGTCTATACTCCGAATATAACAAAATCTTAAATAAATAATACTCTTAAATATTACCGGCAGTAGGAAACGAGAGGTCGACGTGACATGCTGTATGCTTGATGTGGAACTTTCCTCAGAAAAATATTTTACTCTTTTCTTATTTTAAAAACTCGACACTCATACTTGAGTTTGAATTTGCCCCTTGCAAATCAAAATCCCTCAAGTCAGAGCTCTGATACCAACTTGTAACACCCAAAATTTTACAAGAATTTTAAAACTTTTTAAGTATAATTTTTAATATAAAATGTCCCAATAATTTAAATATTAAAATCCCAAAATAGTAAGATCGTATTTAACGAAAATCTTAAATGCGGAAATGGTTTAATAGAGTAAAAGTTTATAATAATAATAATTGTTGTCCACATCAGCATAGGTAGAATACAGCGGTCAACCGTCCACCTTCTCCTTCCCTTTGCTAGTACCTGAAACAGTGGGGGAAAATAGGGGTCAGCTGGGGAAGCTGAGTGAATATCTCAAAATGCAAACAATCCTAACATACAACACATGAGGGCACATAGGTGTACTCCTAGTCAGAAACTACTCGATTAATTACTCAGATTTATTACTCAGATTTATTACTCAGATTTTTAATTTATATAGCGCGCTAGGCTGACTTGGGACGAGAGATCAACCTCGACCCGCCTCACACCACCTCAACACCTGTACTCTTCGGTGTTGAGTCAAAGGCCTGGCACCAGTACTCTTCGGTGCCAAGTCAAAACGTCTGACACCAGTGCTCTTCGGTGTCAAGTCAGATATATTATGATTAATGTTTAACTCAAATCTCAGAAACTCAGAACTCGGAAATGTCAGATCACAGAAAGCTCAGATAACAGATAACTCGGATAACAGGTCAATCTCAGATAACAAATCAATCTCAGATAACAGATCAATCTCAGATAACAAATCAATCTCAGATAACAAATCAATCTCGAATAACAACTATAGTGCAAGAAATGTAACACGTAAGTCATGCATGTACAACGTTAAAACTGAATACACGGTGAGAATACTCACCTCGAATACGTAAGCTCCAAAGATCTCTAACAGTCAACAGCACACCAATTTATCTCTTAGACAATCCTAAAACACGTAAAGAAAACCCGTATAAAAACTCAACTCAAAACTCGCTTTATAATAATTTGACAACACTCGACAGTCTCACGGAAATAGGCGTAACTCCCATACCGTAAGGTCGAAAAACTCCAAATTTTCACAGTAGGTTAATAAGACATATATTAACACTTTATCAATAGGACTCGGAACCCGAATCAGGCCCCAAGGGTCCCGAAACAGTCCCGCAACACAGCGTAAATGTGCAGCGTTTCAGCACCGCGACACCAAATTACAACTGCATTAATTTGCAAACTGTAACTCCGATTGACGCAAGGTCAGTGGCCACGGAAAGCTAACATGTAGGACTACAAATCTCTGTGAGACGGACCTCTAAGACGTCTAAAAACACCCCGCAACATGGCGGGTGGAGTCTGCCAGAAACTGCACACTTTCTCAGTATAATAACTACAAAACGAAACCCGACACCAACACCTAAACGCCACCAGGACGTCCAGAAGTTCGGGTCTAAGGTTCATCGAGTATTACTCGGGATTGACTTATCAAAATAATAAAAGGAAAAACGATTAGAATAGGGATAGAAAATATACCCTACGAACCAAAACACGAAACAACGGTTTCATACGAACCACTACACGAACCGACATCATGATATGATTGCCCCTTCCTTGGCTGCCATTTGCTAACTAAAAGGCAGAAAAAAAATTAAATAGAAACCGAATAAAAATCAGCCTCAAGAACCCAACTCATCCAATTGGTTGGTCATAATTAAATTTCAAAACTTCTCCTCCTTGCACATCTCTACCAACTCGCCTCTCTACCAACTTGCACAACGTCTACAACAAATTAAAAGAAACTACTGCCTTCAAGATAATTCTCAATGCCTTCAACCAATTAAACGAAGCCACCCTTACACCACACCTCACGAATTTCGAAGGAAGCAAGAAAAAGAAACGGCAGATTTGCTTGGGAGAAAAAATATCGCCGAAGAAACTAGTTAGGGTAATTTGGGGTTAAGTTTGGGTTTAAATATTCCTAATTACGGGCCCTTAACTTTATTATTTGATTGGGCTAAACTTAGAATTCAGGCTCACACATTAGTGACAAGTGGTAATTGGCCCTTGACCTATGGCCGGGCCTCGACTCATAATTATTAAACCAAACTCACCAACCTTAACTCGGTTAAAAAAAAACGCGACACGCTCATACAAGTAAAATGAAACGATTAGCTAACTCGGCACTAAGTGCTACTAATATAAACCAACCGTCTTAATAAAGTGTCGTCCAATTTATACGAGACGACTAACTATTTATTTAACCATTTAAATAAAAGAATTAATAATTAATTAATTAATCTCCTGACATGTCTAATTAAATTAACGTCTAATAATACGAACCGTTATAACTATTAATTTTAAAAATTATTCCTTTTAAAAATTAAATATGACAAATAAAACAATATTATTTAATTACTACAAATTTCGGGGCGTTGCATTATGATACTAATTGTTGTGAATAACTTTAATGTAAAGCTTGTAACTAAAATAGATGTAATCATAGACGTAAATTGAATAGTCCAAGTAGGACTAGTAATTGGTATAAGAAATGATGAAACTGTTATCGTGACCTGTCAGGTCACATGTAGTGACTTATATAGTGAGAATCGTAAATGCCTGACCAATGTGTATAAATTGATGTTTGCTTTCGTTATAGCCATTTATGACAGTCAGTCAATGTTAAATATCTGAATGACCTGAAATGTTTCTGATTAAATACCCGATTTGTTCCTATGTTTATTTTGGAGTCTGAAAATTGGCTAATGAACCGTATGTGTAGGTCATTTGAATTGACTTGTGATAAAAATAATTGAAGGTAAGGGAGTTTGTTAAGTGATTGCATTTATTATGAAATTATTTGTGAAAAGTTTTGAAATTGATGATTAATACTTAAATCTAGTTTTACATTTGATGATTATATTAAAATGAATTATGTTAAAAAAAATTGATCATAGTTTGAATTGGTAATCTCTAAATTACTCAAAGTGATGATAATGTTTGGATGTGGTAATAAAAGTTGTCAAGTTAAGAGCATGAGGTTTTATACTTTAAGAAAATATGTGACTAAATGAAATATCATGTTAGAAATGATAAACGTTGTTTATACTTAATTGTGAATTGTATTGATGAATTTATATTGCTATTTGGATGTTAATAGGTAAGAGTCATGAACTAGTTGAACTGTAATTAGTTGACTTGAGTCTAAGTAAAAGTGGACATTTAATTGAAAATGCTTATTAGTCATAACATAAGTTTGACATGTTTAATGAACCGTTAGTTGTATGTTTGGGAATTGTTATGATAAATTTCTCAATTTTAACCCGTTAAAGGTAATTAGTGTCAAAACTTGATTGAATGCATTTTATAATCGCTAGACCTTGATTATGGTGATAATCGTTTGATAATTGCATGAGTTGGTTTTGGTAAATAGTTTGACATATTATGGAAGTAATAAAGCAATTTTGACTATAAAACTTGTTTTGATCCGTTTGGTCATAAAGTGTTAAGAATTTAATAAATGCCTAATTGATAAGTGACTTTGACCTTTGTAAAGGTTGAAATCTCATAAGTATGACTAATTGAGTATAAAAAGATATTGTTATTTATATTACCATGTTTGTAAAGGGATAAGTGGTTTAGACTTGAATTTTGTAACTTTGACTTGTTTCGTCAAAACGTGCAACTTGAGTTTATAAAAATTTCGACGTCTTTATAATATGGCCAATCATGCATAAAATGGTATATGATTGTTGAAAGTATGCTTAGCTAATGACTGGTATAGTGTTACGAAGAATTGCTTGGTTTGGCCCCGTTTGGGCCTAGTATGCAAAATTGACGTCACTGTATCTAATGAAAGTGAATTATTGAAATTAGATGATTAAGACGGTAAACCTTTAATTGGAAATTCTTAAAATTATGAGTCCTTTAACGAATTAAACTATGCTAGATTGTAAATTTTGTTAGAATAAAAAAACGAGTAGGTATTTGAGACTTGAGATAATTGTTGTGACCTTGTCTAAGGAATTTTTAAACATATGCTTATGGATCACTTTTATGTCATGAGGAATTCTATCTTAACTATTAATGGTAATTGCTATATGAATATTGAGAAAAATTTGAATTAATGGATAGATTAAAGGAGTATATTGATTGATAACTAAAATGTCGATGTTTAAGCGGGAATTTAGTGTGAGTCATAAATTGGAATGGAAGTTTGAAATCGAATCGGAATACTTTTGTGGTAGAAAAGTTGAGGTTGGATTCCGGGGACGGAATCCTTTTAAGGAGGGGAGAGTTGTAACATCCTGAAACCCGGCCTAATAGTTTTGGCCTTAAAGTATTATAAATGAATTGTTAAGTGTTTTGTCTTTTGTGATATTTTAATCAAGGGGTTAAAATATCAGATTTCTGAAATGTTTAAATGATTATGTGGTTTTATATTGTTAGATTAACTTTTGAATTTCAATCCCGAAAATATATTCGTTTTTGATAATGGAGTGTGTTTGGTATTTTAATTAAATTAAGTGTGGACCGTATACCCTTTTGATAGTGTTATTAAATGATATGTGCACCTGTTGTTTTCCCCTTGTGCCACGTTTTGAAGGAGCTGTCAAAACCTCCTTCTCTTCTCTCAGTTACATATCACCACACACAACGAGATTGCATGTGCCCTTTTCTCTCCCTAACTTCTCTCTAAAAACCCTCTTCACCTTCTTGCTTGTTCTTGGTGTCTTTTCAAGATCTAGGGCTTGTTTCTTGCTCAATCTAAATTCTAAACTCATTTTTGAGTAGGCCTTGAGGTGAGCTTCATCCTATATGTGTTCGTTTTTTATTTCATGCAAGTTGGTCAACTAGGGTTTATGATTCTTGAAGTTTTGTAGGTGAATCTTGTGTAGATGTTAGATTGCATGTTTATTCAAGCTTTTACATGTATTGTGTGGTTGTTCGTGGGAAGAAACTAAGTTTTGGTGAAACTCACCTTCAAGCTCCATTAATGGAGGTTTGAAGAAGATGAGTTTTGTCAAATCTTGGATTTCTTGAGGATTTGATGTTACTGTTGTTTATTAAATTAAGATAACATGTTTGGTAAATTATTTAGGTTGATTGTCAAGTATTGGTGGATTTGTGAAATAAACTAGTTAGTGTTTGGATGATTTGGGTCAAAAAGATAAACTAGTGATTTTGGGTAAAATACTGGGTCAAGAATTTGGTTAAATTATGTAGTTAGTCATGACTTGCTAAATGTGGTGTTTATATGGGTTAAAACTCGAGATTTAGTAGTATTAGAACTATGTTTGAATTTTGACCCATTTGGGCCACTTGGTAATAAAATGGCTTAGTAGCTTAATTTGAATAAGTACTTGTGGTTTTGACATGTATTGTGTTAGTTGGTATTAGTAACACTTTGTGGAAAGTTAGTGGTTAACATTGTTGACATTAGTCATTATTGATAATACCAATTACTAACTCAGTGTTCTTTGGTGTACAAGAGCTTGGATCGAGACTCAGAAACATTAGACCTTTGAGTTCGGCAGTGGAAGTAAAGGTGAGTGGATATAATCTCCAACTTGTGTTTGGTTGCAATCCGTTAGTGCTGATCAGTTAGTGCTGACCCCGTTAATGTTGATCCGTTAGTGCCGATCAGTTAGTTTTGACCCAGTTAGCGCTGATCAGTTAGTGCTGACCCCGTTAGTGCTGATCAGTTAGTGCTGATCAGTTAGTGCTGACCCCGTTAATGCTGATCAGTTAGTGCTGACCCCGTTACTCCGTTAGTGTTGATCAGTTAGTGTTGATGAGTTAGTGCTGACCCCGTTAATGCTGATCAGTTAGTGTTGACCCCGTTAGTGCTGATCCCGTTAATGCTGATCAGTTAGTGATGATCAGTTAGTGTTGACCCCGTTAGTGATGATCAGTTAGTGCTGACCCAGTTAGTGCTGACCCAGTTAGTGCTGACCCCATTAATGTTGATCAGTTAGTGCTGACCGCGTTAATGCTGATCAGTTAGTGCTGATCAGTTTGTGCTGACCCCATTAGTGCTGATCAGTTAGTGCTGACCCCGTTAATGCTGATCAGTTAGTGCTGACCCAGTTAGTGTTGACCCCGTTAATGCTGATCAGTTAGTGCTGACCCCCTTAGTGCTGATCAGTTAGTGCTGACTCCGTTAGTGTTGATCTGTTAAGGCTGATCTGTTAGTGTTGATCCGTTAATGCTGCTGCGCTATTTTGGGATTGGAACGTGATCATTTTCGCAGAACGCGAGGATGTCTGGACTGTTTTTCGACGCAAACTTTTATAACATGATTTTGTGTGTTACATAATTATTGTGGTATGATAATTATATGATAGTGATATGTATACCTAGTTGTTAGAAGACTAATATACATGACAATGTGCACATTCGGGATGAGGTCTCGGATGGATAACGGCTGGGCATAGTGTATCGACTAATATGGTATTCGGGCCTTACCTATATGCGTTACACGTAAGGGGGTTTACCGGGGAGTTGGGTACAGCGCCATCGGATTACCATGGTTCTGGCCAACCATGGTTTAGGGCTCTGTAGAGCCGCCGATCCTCTCATATTTGGTTACCCCTTCGGAGATGTTACTTCCTTGCTTGCTTGTTGTGCTTTACAGAATTCGTAGATTTTATTCATTCACTTAGCTTTGTGCTAATCCCTCCCTCGTTGACTCTTTTTCAGGGCGGACGGTGCTTTGGACGGGATGATTGACCAAGCTCGGTAAAATATGTTTTGTATGAGCCATTTCGATAAGTGACACCGTTTACACAATGTTTATTTTGGAAATTAATTTGGGACGTTTGGACTGTAAACCTAAACTTAAGACTTAGGTGTTGTTTGATAGGAACAAAATGATTAAGTGCTGAATGATTCAACGGTCTGAATGATTAAAAGGTTTTATATAAAACTTGTTTTGAATGTGAGAAACTTTTTTATAAGAATTTTGACTGCTTAATGATTCAGCATATGTTCTAAGGAAGAATGATTAAGCAGCTTTTTGTTGTCCCATTCAGCATATATTCCATTCAGAAGCGCTAAACAAACGCACTGAATGCTGAATGATTAAGCATTCAGCGCTGAATGGTTCCTTTAAGCTGCAAACAAACACAACCTTAGTTATTATCTTATGCTTCCGCGCATCTTTTATAAAAAAAATGGTTTCTAAATTTTGTGGTGTTACAGCCCTTACTTATTGTACAATTTTAATGCACTTAAAGAAAGCCTCTAGGACTGTCATTATCAAAACCCATTTATTTTTAATAAAATGCGCTTTTGTACAGGTGGCATTTTCAGTCATTACATGTCATCAATTTCGGCGAATGGCGGATCACGAAATGGAGACATTTCAGCTGAAGTCGATCATGACTTCATGGGTGACTTCATGGGTGACTTCATGGGTGGTTTAATTTCTTTGTTTGCGCATAGCAACATTGTGAAAGAGCCTTCTATCAACAGCCCCAACTTGAGCATCACAAATTGTACATCTTCCCTGTAATGTAAAAGTTACCTTTTGGCCATTTGACCCGATCTTTTTAAAGCTATTTCTTTTTATTTTACTTGTTTTAACCATTCCCAATTCGACTCATTCATAATGAAATGAAGTATTAGTTGACTTACTGCCTCTACAACCCTCTTAACTCTTAAGCATCATGCCACCAAATGAATGCCCACATGGAACAAGCATAGCATCTTCAAGAAATGAACCACTAAACCAATACCAAATTTCATTAGGTAAAATGCTAAAATATTCGTGTTTAATTATTAAATAAAAATTAATAAATAAAAAATATCCAAAGAATGAACTTACGACAGTGAATCAGAAAGAACACTTCTCAATGACGGTTCTATATTCGATTTTTTCCAACCAGCCTGCAATTCAAAATCCAACTATCAGACTTTATAAAACTGTTATAAAACTACGAAAATAGTTAATTTAAGGTGGGTGTTTCGATTTTGTTACAGGTTAGGTTAATTGATTGTGCAGGGTTGTAATTGTTTGTATAGGGTTTTGTTTCTGGCGGCATACAGTATGGCCATGAGGCATTTAAAGGGGATAACAGCGGTGGAGGAGTGAAGATCCCAAATAAATATAACGATGATTGCAGGATTTTAATATACCGGTGGGTTTTTTTTAATTCCGTTTTAAAGTGTGTAAGATGGTTATTACGAATAATTGATGGTATCTATTTATGGGGGATTTGTTTTTTTATGGGAGTAAATTAAGCCTATATTTAATGGGGGATGGGGGATACGTTTGTAATTTAAAATTATGAAGGTATTGCCTATGATAGTTGTTCCGAATATTCTTCAAAAAAGGCTTGATATGCCACGTGGACGAATTGGGGAACTACATGTGGCATATTCGACCAATGAAAGAGCTCCAAACTGCTGAGTTGTCAAACTAAAAACAAATGTAGACTCATATATAGGAGAAAATACTTTAAATATAACAGCGCAATTTGTTGCGCGCTTGCCCTCATTCTCTATGTAAAAATAATTTATGATCTATTTTAATTCAATATAACTAACATAACAGATTACATAAAAAAAGTTAAAAAAGATTGAATCAATCCAACTTGTGTTAATGGCAATCAAGTAAAGATTTAGCGGATGTTTGTTTTAATTTAGAATTAATTATTTGATTATTGTGTTTTGAAATTGTTCTTAATTTAAAATGAGTGGGTGACAAAAAGTTTGTATTTTACACATTTTATTATCAAAATAAAATTTTCTATTATAATTTAAAAACTGTTTTTCAAATGAATTTTAACATCTATTAACATATTCTCATTTTTGCTATTATCTACTCCGTATATAACTTCGAATTTATTTATATAATTATATTTTTTGTCGCCATTACTTAACAATAACTACATTTTGTATTTAAATAACACATTTTCAGATTTGTTTTTAATTGCGAGTAATACTTTTATGCAATTATTTTTTTATTATAATGAAAAATATATAACTAGATAGTATTTACTAAAATTAAATATTAAATACATATATATAAATTTCACAAAAAAATTTCAAATTGTCATGTAATAATACTAAATGTGCTCGTGCGAAAGTTACTAACTAGTTTATTTTTTATTATTGCATAATATATGAGGTAATAACTTGTTTTTGCTTTAAACAATATATATTTAGTTCTCATTTGGAATCATAATACTTTAAAAGTATTTTCTTTTTTTCCAAAAATTAAACATTAAGTTAAATGAAATACTAGTTTTGTATATATACTCAACTTGCCCAACCCAAAAGAACGTTTGATATTTTGTATAAACATAACAAATTCGGTTTCCATAGGCCCACCGTTATTCCAAACTTGGAAAACCTACAAACCAGTTTTGAAAAAAATGAGATTTATATTGGGAACCAAATCAAAATTCTTCTCCGGTAATAAAAGGACAAACGGTACAAATGAAAACAATTATTTATGATTTTGCAAGAAAGAGTTTCTCTTGAAATGCATGCCGGCGGCAGACAAGCACGGAACACTCACATCTTGCATTCCACGTTACCGTACACTTATCACCGATCTTTACGATCTTTATGCGTCACCGTCGGTTCGAGTATTTGAAGGCACATGAAGACTTTTAATTTTATGAATCTTCATTAGAAGTATACATAGTTTTCAAACTTTTATTTTACGACGATTTAGTTCTTACGTTTGAAACATTTACAAAATTTCTAAAATAAAATCAAATAACCAAGTTTCAGTTAAGTTCAATCCAACCAAGAAGTTCCAAGTTATATCCACAAACCAAGTTCCAAGTTTTACATCCAAAAAAACAAGTTTCAACTCATTAATATTAAGAAAAATATGCTAAGTTTTACCTGTTCCAAAATAAGTGATACACTTTCTATTTTGGAGTGTTTTAAAATAAGTGATACATTTTGAAACTTTCCTTATTTGGTAAAAAAATGGTAGGACCTATACCCACTAACTATCTCCATTAATAAAGTAAAATGACTCATTTACCCTTACTTTTTCTTTTAAATATCATTAAACTCACTTTAATCATAATATGTGAGATTCATCACTCCCTAACTATCCAATTTAATCTAATATAACAATTTTTATAATCTTTTGCGTCAAAAAACGTGAAACCTATTTGTATCAGTACTTATTTTGAAACGAAGTAAGAGCATCTCTAGTGGTAGCTTTTTAAAAGCTTTTTACTATTACAATAAGTCTTTAAAAGACTTTTTACCATTGGAATACCTAGCTTTTCTAAAAGCTTATTGCAATGATTTTTTTTCTACTAAGAGCATCCCCAATGGTTAACCTTACAAAAGCTTATTACTTTTGCCACATCAACACTCTACTAACCAAAAAGTTATTCTTAAATAACATCTCCAATGGTTAAGCTTTTACAAAAGCTTTTTTTACAATATTTCTAATTCATCTTTATCTATCTTAAATGTTTCATATATACCCCTATATATAAATTGACAATTTTTTTTGACATCTTATAAAACTTAATATTTTTAAAAATATTTCATACAAAAGTATTATAATAATTGACATTAATATTTAAATAGATAAAAAAATTACATTGCAAATATTAAAAAAAAACACAGGTCTAAAACTATAACTCATACTAAAGCTTAAAATGAAAAGTTATTAAATATAGAGGGACTAAAAGAGATAAACATGGTAAATTCATTAAAAGGTTAGTAGAAAAAAGTCATTGCAATAAGTCTTTAAAAAAACTATGTATTTCAATGGTAAAAAGTCTTTCAAAAGCTTATTGAAATAGTAATAAGCTTTTGAAAAAGCTACCATTGAAGATGCTCTAAGCTTTTAACTTAGTTTCAATGTTTATCTTTTTTAATCCTCCATGTTTAATAACTTTTCATTTTAAACCTTAAATATATAATATATAAATTCTATTATATTTTTATTAGTTTATAAATAAATTATATAATATATAATGCTAATTATTACCATATTTTTGTATGGAATATTTTAAAAAATATTATATTTAGTAAAATGTTAAAAAAATGTCAAATTATATATAGGGTGTATTTATAAACATTTGAGATAGATAAAGCTAAATTAGAAATTTTGTAAAAGAAAAAGTTTTTTTGAAAAGGTTAACCATTGGAGATATTGTTTATAAAAGGGTTTTTGCTTAGTGGAATATTGATGTGGCAAAAGTAATAAGTTTTTAAAAGGTTAACCATTAGGATGCCGTAAGTATTAGAATTAGAAATTAAAATGAGTCATTCAAATTTATGCGGCTACCAAAATTTCTCGAGATCATATATAGGCAACATCGATGATCGAGATGTTGATGAAACTATACACATGGGGTTTGACACGATTGTTAATGTAAGCACCCTAAAATCTTGCATTCCCAGACAAATTGGTCCCCAATTTTTTATAATTTTAAGTATGCATGTAAATTTGCAAATCCCTAAACCCCAAAACCCTACTTTGACATAAAGAATTTAAACCATTTATTTGACTAGTATCTTGGTCCTATATATATAAGGCTATTCACAACCTGCATATTATTCTCTTCTTCATTCTTCCCTTCTGTGTATATATGTGAACGCTTAAATACAGACATACCCTAATTAATCAACTACAAAAGACGACAATGATAAGGTTTATAGTTATAAGTTCGTTATTGCTCTTCCTCACTGCAAGCACCCTGTTGACTACTTTTCATTGCAAAGGTGTGTATGTGTGTAAATGTTAATATATTCGTTCATTTTGCCTTAGTTGTTTTTCATATTTCTATATTTACAGTTATTACTTACTTAGCTTGCATGCACGGTTTAGTTTATGCAGCTAAGTATATTAATTAAGTAATCATCATTAAATTTTGCATTGCTATAGCTATTTATACTCCTTTGCATTTAACCTTACCAATTATAGTACAATACGGCATTACAAATTATTACAAGCTACGTGTACATAAATTGCTTTTCTAACTGGTCTAATGTTCATCTTTTTATCTCTACTAACTTTAGAAATGAATATTCATGATCGTTAGGTGAAAATAACTCTGCACTCGTTGCTACTTCATATGAAAAGGTACAAATTTGATATCCTTTTAAGTTGTATATATAAAATATTTCTAGAAAAAAGTTAAAAGCTTCCGAATGAAGTGAGTATCACTGGCTGATGACGAATACATATATAGGTACCACCAAAGACCGTGTATGCTTTTGTACCACGAGAAAAGACATTAACAGGCCGAAAAATGGTGGTCGATAAAAAGACGAATATGAATGATATGCCAATGGGAAAGCAAATCATGAGTTCTCGGAGAACAACCCTTTCTGGAAACAAAAATGTGAACTTTGTTGCTTACACTGAAGATTACGGTAAACCAAGGCATCACCCGCCTAAGAATAACTAATTAATTACTAATCTATTCGTTTAGACTATTTTCATTTTCAGTTTTGTAAGTTTGACTTTCTTATGAAGCCGGTGAAGTTCTTATACAAAATATTTGAGTGGTCACTTTGCTTCATATCAAGAGTCAAAATGAAAATGAAAATAGTGTAAACTGCATAATTAACTACATACTATATCTTGAGCTTAAAAATGAAATATTAGACTTGGTTAGTTTGTATTTCGAATACGTTTCTCTTCATAATTTTGCTTGTGTTCTATGTTTTGTTGTATTTTTGTGAAAGAAGTGAATGTAAGAATGTTAATCTTGTATGCTCTGTTCTTTAATAAATAGTTGTTAGTGTACGTACCAAGTCCCTAGAGTTGTATGCGACAATATAATTAATAATGCCACATCATATCCAATATTGCATCATAACCAATTAATTAATGCCACATCATTTGGAAACAAATTTAGAAAATGCTACTCCCAATTTTATTATTCACATTCTATTTTGGTTTGTCCCAAAATAATTATATACTCCTAAGTTTCAACTAATCAAAAAACATTTAAGTGAGAATGAGAAAATTTTATTAGTGACATAATGTAATTAATGTACTTTTCTTAAATTATGTATTTTAGTCTAATAGACAATAACATTTCAATGCTTGAAGCTTGACCATTCTGCTAGCTCATGTTGTTTATAAACTTAGAATTTTTCAAGTGAATATTTGCAAATCAAGAATATTGAGATTTAGACATGACATACTTGGTGACTTTTAGGTGCCACAGATGCATCTAATGGTCCCTTACTCGTCGGTACCTTACAATTAAAAAAAACTGCCCCATTAGTGTAAAAAGGCCTTGTATATGATATTTCAAAGACTATGAACAAGTAGTAAAAGACCAGGAAGAACAACAGATGGGATATCTTTTTCTATTTGGGCAATGGGTATGCCTCAAGACTTACAATTAAGCTACATATAATATACAATTGGAGTGGGACTTAAGTTTTTACCTTTTTGAGACACACATTCCAACCACTTTGGTTACTAGAAGTATAAATTAACATGCATACCGTGCTTTGGTTTTACTCACAAAAATAGTAATGTCATCAAGAAGACAGAAATTTTATAACGGAATCAATTTTTTTTATTATTTATCATTTTTTAATTATTATCAACAACAATTCAATTAATCAAATAAAAAAAATTCTAGCAATAAAACGATCGAGGGTACCAAAGTTATGTCTTGTTTATATATGCTGGTACGTTCACCTATTTGAAATCCAATTAAAAGAACCAATTAAGGATTATACGGTCAATTAGTAATGCTTTATTTGGGGTTTTTGCATTAAAAAACACAAGAATTGCAAAACTTCCAAAGAATCCAATTTATTTATTTATCTATATTAATCAATTGATTAAATCCGACTTATAGTGTAATAAATTCTAGTTAGGCAAATCCTCAATCGCTTCTGCAAGATCCAAGCTTTAATACGTGTGACCGTTGATTAAGATGGCCTAGTAATTAATTTTAACAAGAACATCCCCTTTTAGCCTAGTAATTAATTTTAACAAGAACATCCCCTTTTAGCCTAGTAATTAATTATAACAAATAAGTTTCCATATATATAAAACACATTTCAATGTTCTATGACGATTAAACTATAAATACAATCAATAAAAAGAAATTCGACATGCACTTTTAAGACCATTTGTGCTCTTTAATCGCTCTTGCATATATATCAGATAAACGAAAGGGGCCGGCTAGTTGAATAAACTCTATTGAGCCCATCATTTGGTGAACACAATGAGTATATAATACTTCAATTCAATTTAATTTAACTTGTGTTTTTAAATATATAGTCAATCATAGAAAACTTCATGGATTTTTATATCAACCTAGCTAATACGTAATTGCTTCTTTCATAATATTGTACACAAAATATTCTTCAACTGTCATTTTCAAGTGAAGTTGATAACTTTTGTTTGATTTCTTGATAATAATAGGGTGCTAGTGGTATATTAAAAAAGCATCTCATTTCACCAACCATATTTGCTCTATTTGATATCCAGTCCTTCCCCCCTTTATAAATATTCAAACCCCAAAGTTTAATTAAATCAATAGTTCTGTGACTTAAATTGATATTTATTTATTTCTCTTTCAAGTTTTAACAATAATGTCTAAAGAAAACATGAGGAGAAATGTTGTGGAGAAGAAGAACAACAACATTATTAGTCCAAATTCAATGAGAAATAAAGAGAAAACTTCATCAACTCAAAGTCTTTTATCAAAACACTTGAAGAAAGTTTACCCTGTTGGAATTCACAAAACAAGCTCACTTCTTTCTCTATCTTCACTTTCTTTAACTCTTTCACATAATTCGAGTGGATCCTTTACGGATTCTTCTTCGACTATTGAGCAAGCCATTTCAACTGCACTCCAACTGATCGCACCAACACCAACACCAACGACCGCTAGAAGAGAATCACCCGTCGCTAAAACTAGTGTTCATGGTTTAGTTCCACAACCGAGTTTGGACCCAAGTAATTTTGAGGAAGGCTTGAGAAGATGCAACTGGATTACTAAAAGCAGTGGTAAGTATTTTACACATTTCTTGGGTATATAAGTTATGAAGAAGTGTGAAGTAATTGCCATGAGAAATTGAAGAAAAAAAAAACATAAAAAATACACATTTTCTTGGGTACATTATTGTTTTCATGAAAATTTTGTCTCTTAATTAACCATGGTGGCAAACTAGAATAAGTCCATTGGATCCAATGAAAATGGTACAACATAATCAATCTGCTAAGAGGGAATATTTCTACTTCCAAACCAGACAAGAAAATGATAAATGAATTAACTAACTTCATGTGGAATCAATTCCTACTCCTTACAAAATGCTCATTAATTAACTATTTTATTCAAAATTCAAAAGAATAATCCAAAACTAATACAATAATCAGCTATGAGTCATGGAGTAGTACTTCATTAGTAGTATTTTACTATCCTTGTGGATTTTATAATAGTTTGGTGTTTGGTAAGACAGAAACATATATAAAACCTAATATACCAAACCTCCATTCCCTTTTGTCATGACAACATATTGACTAATCATGGCCACCTATAGAATATGTTACCTCTACAACAACTCTAGTGTTTTTTTTTTTTGTCGACACTATTAATTAGACAAATGTTGGATTTTAACTTCGTTTCGTTTTCTTCAGATAAACTTTATGTACAATTTCATGATGAATGCTGGGGAGTCCCGGTTTATGATGACAAGTAAGCGATCCCTAATTGCTACACAATATAATATTTCAAGTTAATAACTAATTAACAACGATACTGATTAAGCAATTAGTCGGTCTTTAAACCGCTAATTAACATGTTATAACTTCTTAACAGCCAACTGTTTGAGCTTCTATCATTGTGTGGAATGTTGATGGATTACAATTGGACGGAAATCTTGAAAAGGAAGACTCTTTTCAGGTAACAATAACAATTGTTTGTGTTTAATTACTCAAGACCAATAATGAAAGGAATTAAGATTAGTTGGACCGAAAGGCTAATTTTACCTTGTAAATCCTGAACTGAATTGTTTTTTTTTTCTACCTCTTTACTAGTCTTTTAAGTTTAATTCAAAAGCCGTTTCCAAAAAAAAGACCAATAATGAAAGAACTATATATTATATTTTGTTCAATAACATAGGGAAGCATTTGGTGGATTTGAACCTAACATTGTTGCAAAAATGGGAGAAAACGACATCATGGAAATAGCCTCTAACAAAGACATCATGCTAGCCGAAAACAGAGTTAGATCCATAGTCGAAAACGCCAAATGCATCCTCAAAGTAAGTTCATAATTACTCACATTTCGCCTCGAACAATTTCACAAAATTGAAACAATTTTCACAAATACAGATTGCTAAATCACATGGATCATTTAGTGGATATATGTGGGGTTCAGTAAACTATAAACCAACAATTAATAGATGCAAACATTCAAGAAATGTTCCTCTAAGAACACCAAAAGCAGAAGCCATTAGCAAAGAATTATTAAAGCATGGGTTTCGGCTCGTGGGCCCAGTGATTGTTTATTCGTTCATGCAAGCGGCTGGAATGAGCATTGACCATCTTGTTGACTGTTTTAGGTTTAGTGAATGTGTTAATCTCGCTGAAAGACCATGGAGACATGTCTAACATCAACTATTTATTGGGTATTTATAGAGTTTATATATGTACTTGTTTATTTTAACATTATTTAATTTTATTTAAGAGGAGTGTATTTTAGTAATTTGGTTTGTATTGGTGTGTGTAATGTATCGGTATGGGCTTGACTTTCTTCAGAAGTTTAATTATGTTGAGGATATTATTTCTGTAATAAATTTCCCGTGGGCTAGTTATTATGACACTTTGTTTGATGCATTTTGTCATGTAAAGATGTCACTGTCTCATCTAAGATATAATTTAAATTATTATTGACTAATTTATAACTACATAAAGACATTTAGTCATACTTTTTATGATTTACACAATAAACCTTCAAACACGTCTACTTGAGTTTAAATGCTAGATATTTATAATGCAATGTTCTAAGAATTGATTTTTGCACTGAACTAAATAATATTCAAAATACAATTGAATTGGTTGTATCGGATTAACTTGTCGGCTAAACTGAGTCATAATATTGTTGATTTTTTATGATGTAATAATTATGTAAATAGAATATACTTCTATAAATGTTAAAAAAAATACAAAAATACAAAAAAATACCATAAAAGTTAAAAAAAAATATCCAAACCTTTTTCAACCAAATTTATCATCTGAACCAAAAAACAAATTCTGTTTTATTTATATTATTATTTTTTTAGAATAACTTAAATTTTTCAGTTTGCCTAACGGGTTCAACAGGATTTTTATGTTCAACCAGCTGATTCTAACCGAGCTTTAATCATCAATTTACTCGACACATTCCAAGCAACTACCTTCTCATTTTCATTTCAATCCATTCAACGGAATTTTAATTCATTGTATTTATATGAACTTTGACCAAAAATTTCCTTGAGAAAAACTCAAAAAAGATGAGTAACGGACAAGACGTCAACACAAACATGTAAATACACACCCTCACACAATTATTTGTTTGTGTATCGGTCTTAGACGATTATATCCAAAGTATCAATTATAAAATTAGCGATGATAACATTTGCCCCACTTTATCTTTTAATTCTTCTTACATTATCATAATCATCATAAGTTATCAAGAGTATCCACAGAAAAGTCACATAAACATCTCAACATCATCATCATCATTATGATAAACTCAACTCGCTTTACAGAATTATACATGCTAAAAGAATTCAAAATTCAAAAGAGTATGATCATTTAAAATCATGGATACACACCCAACATATACTGTTATTAACATAACCAGTCGATCAACACAAAAAATATTAGTCATTCAAATGTAAGCATTTGTAAACTAGACTAAGAACTGATCAGAACCGGCAAACAAAACTATACCAATTCTCGATCCAGTTTGATACCCACTAATACATTAATACCACTAGATGCGAACATTTTCCATCAAGTTTTTGTGCCAAATATTTTATTATTTATAAACAAATCGCTATGAAGCTAAAGACAAATAAGTAAAAGAATAAAATTCTAAGTCACCAACTAACTAAAAAGGCATCCCTTGATGAATATTTACACAACATGCCCTTCACTGCCAGAAACCCTAAACCTTAAACAACCTTAAACACCAACACTTCACTTCCTTAAAGCCTGCAAATCAACTTATTCAAACTCAAACTCATAACAGATCAATACATATATATACATATATATATATATATATTAATCTCAAAACTGGCAAGAAGTCCCAAGCCTCAGCCTCTGTCTCTGACCCATTGCAACCAAAATCGATTTACGCTTTGCAAAAGCCGTAAAAATCAAATCTTGAAATTTCTCCAAAAACACACCCCATTCCTCTTCATCCATGTCAGACAGCTTCACGAAACTAGCGCCACCTGGCAGCATCTCATTCGCACTCCTGTGTCCCGATGACGAATTCACCGCCACATAATCACTCTTCTTACTCTTATCACCTAAACCACAATTCTTCTTGAGCGAAACCGACAGCTTCGAAACACAAGGTAGTACCACCCGTGATGCAGGAAGTACAACACATTCTGATTCACATTCTTCATCCTCGACCGTTTCTTCAACTTTCGAAAGCGGGTTTCGCAAGTCAAACGCTGAGTCATCACAGTCAATGTCAAACTGGAATTCAACTTCTTCTGACTCAGCCTCCAGGGGTAAAACCGTAATTTCCGTCTTACTCTCGGATACGAGCCGTTTAGCATCCATACATAAAACCTCGAGTTCACTCGGTTCTTCTTCACCCCGTCTAAATTCCCGACTCATCATTTCACCAATTTCAGCAAGACACAACCCGAAACCCGCAGCTTCCTTAAGAAAAACCGTGCACAAAACCAAAACCCGCAAACACGATTCCCGAATCATCGGGAGCTCGGTTTTCAACATCTCACAATCCCGAAACGGGTCGAGTTTTTCAATGTACTCGAGCTCGTCTTCCGAAAACGGGATCGAAGATTGGGCCCAATGGATCCACTCGAAATACGGGTCTTCTAAACTTTCGGGCAAACACAGCCCGTGGTCAATGGGTATGAGCTCAACTTCACCAAATCTGCTGACATCATCATGGTTGACTTTTTTCACAAGTAAATTTCCAGCGTGTCGATCGGTGTTGAAAATTCTAATATCTAAAATCCCGATTCGATGAACAGCCGATACGGGAAAACTCGATGTCCCGTAATCGCTTGCATCAAAATCATGAGGTACAAATTGCTGAAACGAAGCGATTTTGCTAAAAATATTCTTATTTTTTTTAATTTTGTTGTTATTTCCACTTACACCGTCATTAACGTTAAAAACCGAGTGAGTAATTTTGACTAATGCAGTAGGAGGGACATTAGCAAAATGATCATAATCAAGAAGATAAGCCGCAACTTCTCGGTAACCCGTTTCACCGACCCGAACCGACCGTTTCAACCCGGGTTGACCCAGAGCCCGACCCACGAACCCTTTCGGGTTATTTGGAGCAAACGGTTCTTCGTCAGTTGGTTTCACAATCGCCACACTCTCGCCTTTAATGTTTCTGAAATAATAAGCTCCACCGAGCCCGCCATTCGCCGGGATCGGGTCAACGCCCGTTTTAATCGCGTTGACCACCTCGTCAACGACCCGTTTCGTTCCCACAAAACTGCCCGAACTGCCCAGAATCTCAACGGGCCCGCTTTGGTCTTTCTGTTGTGTATCCCGACCCGGAGATAGAGATAAACACGGGGTCGATGAGCTTCGGTGTAAAATATTTCGGGTCAAAAGTAACGGTGAATCCTTACGAATTGCACTGAGATCGTTGTTCAAAACCGTATCTCCAAAAGTTAAAGAACTTTCTTCAATCGGGAAATTTAACGCAATTTGTAACCGTCTTTTAACCATATGAGCATTATCGCCTCGATCGAGCTCCATTCCTAAAACGCAGCCCGATTCGGTTTGAACAAAAACCCGTCTTCGGCCCGTTGTTTTACTTTTCACCCCTTCGATTCTACTGTTTCCATGGTATTCTCTTCCAAAAGGACTTCTAAAAACTGCTACAGCCATTTGGGTTTGAACTGGGCTGTCTAGGTTACGAGACATGAACTAGATGAAGATGATTAGGGTTTATCTTGCAGAAACGGGCTGCAAATCGATTAATGTTTGTATGATTTACAAGCAATCATCCAACAATCATCTTACTGATGCCTAATCTGTACCAACAGCAATACAACATTATTAGCTTCTTAATATAGGTTATTTTACAGACATTATATTCAATTAGATATAGATTCATCCAAACACCCATGAATTACACTCATCAATCATGAATTTATAGCTCGATTTACTCTGAGATCTAGTGTAAAAATGACTACTTGTTTACAATTTCATTAAATAGAATAAATTTCTCTGTATTACTAGATTATATTACAATTAGGCTCTCTCAGGACTTCTCACAAACACTTGGTGAGCAAACACAAAATGGTGAACAAAATTAATAATGAAGAAAGAACGTTGCTTTCAAATAGTAAATGGTTCAATTGACATCAATAACACCATAACGAGCTATCAATCAATTAGCAAATCAAAATTAATGCGAAAATTTGAGATTAGGGATATAAGAGCATATAAAAAAACATGAATTCATTAACAAACTCACCAATTGAGAAGATCCGTTCGGAGAATCAAAGACGGGTACAGGGGAGGAATCGAGACCCGAATAGCAGAATCAAGACCCGAATGTCAGAATCAAGCGGTATTATTGAAGAGATAAGATTCAGACGGAGAGAGGAGAAAGACAAAACCCTTTTTCTCCCAATTCTTTGCTCCTTTTTCTCGCTCTAAAACTCTTTTGGCGTTCTCTCTCTAAAACCATCTCTGTCTCTCATCGTTATCTATATAGAGGTCAGGTCAGGTCAGGGGGTAATGTGTAAAATTATGTACTTGAACAACACGACAGAAAACTGTTATTTATGTGTAAAATTCAGTTTATTAATCACGTCCCACAAAAAATTTATATTTCTTTTGGTACAAGATTTTAAGTGATAATTAGTGGTGGGGTCACTAGTAATACTTTTAATTAAAATATAAGGTAGAATTGAAGAGAGAAATATAGTTAATTGATATTAATTGTGGGGTTCTAAGTAATAAATAATAATAATATTTTATTATGTGGGGTCCATCAAATGTAATAAATGTAAACTTTTTTGTGGGACAAAAGTTTTATGAGAAATGTAAACTTTTTTGTGGGACGGAAGGAGTATTTAGACCGGTGCCAATGGTTTGGCAAACTGATACCGTCAGTTATTGCCAAATCAGCGTCACGTCAGCTCACTTTCCAACCGACATTAAACTGACTTACCCATGCCAACAATACCACTTCCCTTTAATTTTTTGGGACCCACCATTACAAAACACACACACACAAAATACCTCTTTGGACCACCAAAATCAACCGGCGCACCCTCTTCTCCCCGTCTCCAAACCGGCTGCACCACCACTAGCGGAAGACCGGCGCAACCACTGCCAATGGTGACGGTTTGTTATTGAAAACTGGCTGCCAACCGGCATAAGCCGTTGGCAGCAGTCTTACTAAGATTCTAAAAAAGAAAAAAGATAAGTTTATGACAAGTTTTTTTAAGAGACCATCATAATTATTCTATACAATATTTATATAAAGTTTATATAAATTATAAATTTATTAATTTATCAAATTCACAAATTTACAATTATTAGTGTTTTTTAAAATAAATCCAGTTTTTATAATTAGTTTTAAAAAAGCTCGCCATAAGATATGTATTATCACGTCTTATCTTGCATTAAGTGATAATGAGTTAGTGATAGGTTAGTAATGTGTTGATGTTAACACGACCTCGTCAGTAACCCGTCGGTATGGATGTGTTTAGTGATGTACTCCCTTCGTCCCACAAAAAACTTCACATTTGCCTCTAAATTTTTGTCCCACAAAAAACTTCACATTTGCCTCTAAATTTTTGTCCCACAAAAAATTTCTCATTTCCCACATTTGATGGACTCCACACAATAAAAAACTATTATTACTAAAGACCTCACCACTAATATCCACTAACTATCCTTATCTCTCTAACCAAATCTTATATTTTAATCAAATGTAATATCAATGACTCCACCACTAACTATCACCTAAAAACTTGTGCAAAAGGTAAATGAGAAGTTTTTTATGAGACGGATGAAGTAGTTAAAGTGTCACTGTTGGGGAGGAGCCTAACTGTTTTAACTTTTAATATACATTTTATAAAAGAAATTCATATACATGTAGAACATTGTTAAATAAGTTTATTTATAATTTCATTTGTAAAGCTAAATATCATTAATTATAATTTAATATATTATATTTACTTTATTAAATTTGCCAAATATCATTACAATTGAAATATTTTATATTTGGTAATCTTTGTATAATTTGTATAGTATTTTTTACCTTAAATCTTGGGGATGAAGCCATGAAGGGTCTGGAAGAAGGTGAATTGGCCGTTGGATTGATGAGTTGGATGTGATCAGAGGCGTTGGAAAGATGAATAGGGGATGGGTTTGATGACGTGGAGGAAAAGGATTGGATGGTGATGTGGCAAAATCGCATGTCAAAACAGGCTGGCACTTGGCGGCTGGTTACTACACAATCTATGTGCCTCTCACGATGCATTCTCAAACTTCTTGGATATATAATTGAAAATTAATATTGATACTACAATTTTTAATAGTTATATCATACTATATAGGTTTTACAGCTAATTGTACAAATATATTATGCATTAGATGTGGTACATGCCTTAAAAGTTGTGGTAGAAAAATCACTCCCTTATCTAATTGTTCTAGTTATTCTTCTCGAACCCTTTCGTAATTTTTGTATTAATTTCTTATAGAACGTGTTTCTTTGAAATAAACACTATAAAATAAAGGGTTCTTTTTAGCCGCATTTCATTAAAAAAAGAGTAAATTACACGGAAGATCTCTTTGGTTTATCACTTATTACAGGCACAGTCCCTGGTTTATCACATATGTAAAGGACCTCTCCGAAGCCAACTCTCCCGATATGGGACGTCATAGGTCAACTATCAAGGTAATTGGGAGCCCCCATCTTACCAAGATTCATAAGCTCTCCCCGTAGTACGTGAGACAAAATAGTCTCGTGAGATACATGAGTTTTAGACCCCAATAATAATAATCATTTCATAAATATATAAACATATATTTGTATATATAACAATCTCACTACCGTCTAGTCACCCTTTCGTGACTCTATCAATCTATGCTCTACTAGCAACCATATCTAACTATCGGGTTGCCCCCGAACTAGTTAGAAGAACAACATACCTAATACATAAACATATATGTACTAGAGTCACATTAACTTACTAACCGAAATCCATCGCCATTAGTAAGCTTCACATCAACTTATTAACCGAAATCCATCACCATTAATAAGCTTCAAAATACCGGCAAGAGGGATTCGCCCAACCTACCGATACCTGCCTTACTCGCCGGAATACGTCCAGTTAGCAAGACTACTAACGTGGATGAGTCGATGGGAATCCACCCAACTGCCCCTCATTCCACACCTCATGACCGGGGGTCCCCCGCATCATCACGTCATCTCATACTTACCATAACTCAACAGTTATCTCAATCAAAGCTTTCGGCTATCACATAAATCATCAAACAAGTTAGTTATTCAATAATAACTACATATAACTAGTTCAACATAGTATGAACGTACATGTATGGTCCCACGGACCCGATCATAAGCAACCCACATTTACTTCTACCTCTATGACCCTAGGTGGTCTATACTTGTTATTTCATAAGATATATTTCTTATTCATCGATATCATAATACTTTTATCTATCCATTGACTATAATACATAATTATTACTAGTCACATCATAATCATTTTCATATATATTCGTTCTTTACTTTTATTAGTAAGTCTTACCAATAGATTCTCATTACTACAAAATCATCTCCAGTTGCTTTACTAATACATATTTATTAATAAAGACTCAATATGCATTCTCTTACTCTTTATCTTTATTATTATGGTTTATTAATAAAGATTTCATTATTACTGAGTTTATCGTACCACTTCCAATATCATCAATCATACTAGACATATTCTAGTATCACAATATACCTATTCTCTTATCTTTTTCAGTCACTATCATTATCAAAATATTTATTAATAAAGACTCATGAAATATCATATGTATTTTCAAAACCATTTACTATGTACTCAGTTTTAAAAGTCTCATGTACTCACCTTAGCAATGCTTTCCAGATCACGTTGGTTGACCCGAATCCTTGCTTCACGATCCAATCAACTTCCAAGACTTCACCAGAAACCTAATACAATTACCACAACATGATCAACATCACATACTACTACTAATGTGTCCATATATCTCTAGATAACACTTATTAACACATTTCCCCCAATTATGGTGATTTACCAAACCCTAGGTTAACCAACCCTTAAGATTCTTACAAATCATAATCACACACTTGTATCCTTTGATAATATACCATCCTTTAAGTGTATACATCACTTTTATCACCATAACCCATAACCTCAAGAACTAGAGTTTCAAACCCATACATCAAAATACATAGATCTCAAGCTACAAAGATCAAAGAGTGAAGATATACCTTTAATCTTCAACTAGGAGTGAAATCTACCAAAGATTTGTGAAGGATTCGACCTCAATCAGTCCCCAAGCTCGAAAATCGCCAAAGAAGAAACTAGGGTTTTGATATGGCATCAAATGAGCCAAAACCCGACTTAAAGCTGCTCGACCAAAGTTCACGGCGTGAACTGAACTTCGCGTCGCTAACTTTCCCTACTCGCAAACTTCGCGTCGCTAACTTTCCCTACTCGCAAACTTCGCGATCGCTAACTGGTCGTGAACTACTTCACGCACAAAAGCCCAACCTTCGGTGGACAGTTCCCGATCGCGAACTTATCTTCGCGTCACTAACTCCATGTGCAGCCAAGGCTGCACTTTTTTATCCTTGTCTCGGCCCGGTTTCGTCCATAACTTTCTCATACGGTGTCCAAATGACACGAAACCAATTCCTACGTTCTTTAAACGATTTATCCTTATTTATCATATTTTTATACAATTTATTTATTTACAAATTTCGGGTCGTTACAAAAATCATTTGCTATGTACTCAGTAAAAGTCTCATGTACTCACCTTAGCCAAGCTAACTCCAAATCGTGTCTAATAACACGATTCCTTGTTTTCCAACTTGTGAAATGTCACCAATCTTTAGGTCTTCTTGACCTACCATCAATATCATCACAATAACTAGTTATTATCCATAACTAATCACTAATCAATCCATATTCCCATTCCTAACCACCAAGTTCATCCAACTTGGTGGAATCTCAAACCCTAGTTCAAGATTTCCATCAATAAACCCAAATCCAACTTGTACACATCGATTACAAGCTTACATTGAGTGTTCTACACCCATGCTTAGTCATCTTCCCTAAAGATGACATGGTTGGTTCCCCGAACACCATTTTTACCCATACAAAGCTCACAATCAAGGTAGATAAACAAGATACTCAAGAATACTTACCCTTGATGTTTCAATCCTTCAAGATGATGAAGATCTGAGCTCTTGAGCTCCAAAATCGCCCAAGAATGCTCCCAAATCGGCTGCACTATGTGTGGGGTTGAAGATGAAATGAAACCTTAGCCTATACACAAGTTTATATACTCCAGACGCTCCTCGCGCCCCGCTCACGCCCACCTCGCGCCGCGAGGTGACGCGGCTTCGCCTGCTGGTTGCCGCTCGAAGGCCCACCCCGCGCCCCGCTCGCGCCTGGCTCGCGCCGCGAGCTCGACGCGAGCTCAACGCGATCTCGGCGCGAGCTCTTCACGTCTCGCCTCTAAAGTTTCTGTTTCGGCTCGCGCCTGCCTCGCGTCGCGAGGGCTGTCTGGGTCAGTTTCTTACCTTTTAAACTTGTTTCCATCCAAGTCTTGACCCATACTTGGTTACACCAAGTCCCAAACATCCAAACACTCGACAAAACACAATGGAGACTCGATTAATTACTTTACCACTTTTATTCCTCAATATTTCCTTGTAATTCATTAACCGAAAATTCCGGTCGTTACAACTAATGTGCACCTCACATGATGGGCACAATGGTAATGCTCTGTAAATAAGTGATCATGAAGTTCGGTAAGAAAAAAATCAAAAAAAAATCATAAATACACAAAACACATACCGTACAGTTCAGTGCAGTCATTTTCTTCATCATTCGTACCACTTTCACTGCTCGATTTGCCCACCATGATGGGCACAACGGTAACGCTTTTCCTAATGGAAAAAACCTTTCTTTTCCAACAATGATGTGCAATCGAGCAGTGGCAATGAATTGTACGGTATGTGTTTTGTGTATTTATGATTTTTCTGAATTTTTTCATTACCGAACTTCATGATCACTTATTTACAGAGCATTACCATTGTGCCCATCATGTGAGGTGCACATTAGTCACTTAACAGATATTTAGACGTTCGTTTGACAGAGGGACGTAAGGTGTAACAAACTGAATACACCAGAGACTTCCAGTGTAGTAAATGAAGTTCAGAGACTGTGGTTGTAATAAGTGGCAAACCACAAGGACCTTCCGTGTAATTTACTCTTTAAAAGGGGAAGAAAAATTACGATTTTTCCCATCATGTGAGGTGCACATGAGGCACTTAACGGATGTTTTAAACGTCCGTTTGACAGAGGGACTTCAGGTGTAACAAATGAATACACCAAGGACTTCCAGTGTAATAAACGAAGACCGGAGACTGTGATTGTAATAAGTGACAAACCACGGGACTTTCCGTCTAATTTACTCTTAAAAAAAGATTCTTACCAAGAAGATATGTCAAAACAATTTACATAAAGAAGTCCAGAGTAATTGATTACAAAGTTATTGATCCAATTATCGTAACCTTTTACTTAAATTACAAATCCAAACAAATTAAAAGAACAGTTAATAATTAAGTCTACTAATCCCATATTGCTAGGCTTTTTGGGCTTGGAAATCTTAGCATTACAAAAACACCATAGCGTCCAATAAAGATAACATATTTTGTTTGAACTACATAAATAATAAGTAATACGTTGTAGGTGTTGTATAAAATCAACGGGCTTGTACAATTATTGGAAAGAAGTAGGTAGTAGAATAATCCTCGGAGATGAAAGCGGTTTGGATCAAGATATATTATTAAGTCGTGAACTTCGATGCTCGAAGCTTTGGTTATTGTTTGGTTTGGTGGAGCCATGGCCTTACTCTTTGTCACGTTATCAACTTTGTTTATTTATTTATTCCATCATTACAAGTAACAATTATATATTTTTATTTTAAATTTTTATAAGAAAATATAGTTACTATGTAAGTTTAAAAACTTATAAAAAGAGTAGAAATAAATCTATTAACTTATCATATTGTTTATTATATTTTGTTTATTATTAAATATGTCTTTAATGACCCACGTGTATCCAATGTTTACTCAATTACACTATATGTCAATTGTCAAGTTAAACTTTGTACTTGTCTTCTAAAGAAAAGTAATATACTCGTATCTATATTTTCCATCTAATTCATATATATCGTATGATGATGTGATCTCCTGTCGACTTGGTATAATATTTTCTTTATGGATATCTGATATTTATCATGAAAGAAATTTGCTAACTATTGTCTTTAGGGCAATAATTAAAGACAACTTAAATAGTTAATATATAATTACTTAAACATAACTATTTAAATGTGGTTAATAAAATTTAAGAGGACGATATATTTAAGTTAACTTACAATTACCTTAAGCTAAAAATATTTTCTTACCAATGCTCTTAGCGCAAAATTTATCATTTTCTTAAAAAAAATAGTAATCTAAAAACGGCTTTTACGATGCTTTTGTTTTATCACAAGGAAGATCAAACCGTTGTGAGACATGTTTCCGTACAATATTTAACAACGTTTTAGAAAACGTAAGACATGGCGTAGCGACATTATTTGTCCTCAAGTCTTACGAGTTATGGCGAGACATAACGTTTTAAAGCGTTTTTAAAAGTTATATTACGCTACAGAAACTCGCGATAAGCCGCATTCTGTGTTGTCTTACAGCGTTTTATGTTACGTCAAAATTAATACCGTCGTTGTAGCTATTTCGTAACGATGTAGTAGCATCTCGTGCCTTGGTGCGTTTTTTTAAATATTGGTATTTAATAATGGAAAATGCTAAATATTATGTTGACGGTAATTATTAAGAATTAATTTGACTTAAAACAATTGTAAGTTAAAACCAGGTTCTCGACTCTCGAGTTACTTTTTAAGGTAAAAAGGTTATGGTGTTTATTGTTTGTTTATTTGCATATACATGCCATACCCATAATTATATATGTTTTCTGGTGTAAATCCGAAAAAGTCAGAGCAGAGCTACTTGATATTATATAAAACACATTGGGTCGTCGAGGGGAACAATTCACGAGATCTTTATAGTATAAAATAGGTGCACATGCAATGAATTTCAAAGACTGAATGGTATGGATCTTACCATGGTGTGGAGATCTTGAGGTAGTGAGGTGGAAGGCTTCCACGATGTTTAATCAAGTAAAACACTACCCCTTACACAACGAGGGGTTTTGTGGGTGACTACAACCATGGTTGATCGATCACAAGTTGTGATAATGTATGTTCTTCATATTCCCTCCACATTTTAATGGGTATGATTGTGTGACATATATTTTCTCAAAAAAATAATGTAGTGTGATTGATAAAGTGCTAGATAACGTGACACTAAAATTTGTATAGCCAGTACTACACTAATACTCATAATACATAGCCTAAAAGCTTTTTAAGATATGTAACATTATAAACTTTTAAAGAATTCATGCATATAAATCGAATATAATATAGAAAAATATAACAATGTAACAAAATCCGGTACGGATATTGAGAGACCTAATGATGCTATAATCAAGCTAATTCAAGATGTTTAGAGTGAGATTGAAGAATTTGTGTGTGTGTGTTCTTGGTGTTTTAGTAGGTGTAATTGAGAGAGAATGATGATGATGAAACTTTCTGAATTGTATATCTTGTAAAAGTGAGGGAAAGCTTACATTGTAAGTCAAATGTACATCCTTTTATACTCCTACCACTTAACTAGACAATGGTTAACTAACGGACTTAAAGGTCAAAACCATTACAATATTAGTCCTAACCTTATTACAATTTTAGTCCTAACAATCTCCCCCTTTTTGATCTTTAAGACGTCATCCCAGTCTTCAGACTTCAGATTCTTCTCATAATCTATCTTTGACGAGAAAATGTTCTTTTGTATTTCAAGAACAGAACATTTCAGAAATCTGGAAGTTTTAAGATACTCAGAGAAGATATATTTGTCGTTGATAATGTTTGAGTGAAGAAATCCTTTAACTGATTTAGTAAAGATTTAAAAATTTTGGAAAAGGGAATATCAGTTAAGTAAGGATTTGACTGGGTTTTCAGATAATGGAGAGGTTGTTTTGGATTTTGTGGTAGACGATGAGGATATAAGGAAAATGAATGTTTTGAATGTGTGTGTATGTAAGTTTTGTATGTATGAAAGAATGATATATACATTTAGGATTTGGATGAATGTGGATAATATGTATTTGTATGGAACAAAAGATTTGTACAGTTAAGCTTTTGTACATATGTGGTTTGTTTATGGAATTTGACAAGAAAGGTTTAAACGGTTAAGATTCAGATGGAAATGGATGTGGATTTGTGGCTTGGATAGAAAGATTTATTCGATTAAGTTTCTGGTTGAAATGGTTGAGTTTGTAATGTAATGGTTGAGATTTTTGAGAGAGATTTCTGTAGATATGTCGATTTCTTCTTCTTCTTCTTCACTTGTCTTTCTTTTTAAACTCCGTTAATCACTTTCTCTTCCTCTGAATTTCTTGATATATACTATATCTGATTTTGCCGATAATTTGAGTACATTAGACATGAATTTTCTTCGTTGATGAGATGTTTGTGGTTCTTCTTAAAGTTGTACATTTCTTGCTCATTTATTTCTTGCTCATTTCTCCCCCTCATGAGGATCATGAAAAGGAGCCTCATGCTAATGATGAATACATGCTTTGTGAACACAGAGAGAAGAAATTGTATGTCTTTGTAATACGAGAGCCACGATAGGATAGTTGTACGGTACATTTCGGAATCGAGAACCAGTAACATGTAGTACTCATGAAGTATCCAGCTAAAATTGATTTTCCAGAATCTTTGAGAAAAATATTTGAAAAATAGAGAATAACAGTGTCAAGAATCACCTGAAGTCATAAACAGATGCAATCTTTACTGAAGAACTTCAGTAAAGAGATCGACGAATTTGACAGACAGGATGATTGAAGACATTGTTAAGCAAAGATTTGAGATTTAAAAGAAATCAATTTGAAGTGGATCAAAGATCAGTGCACAAAAACGATTTTGTGTGTGAGATCATATGAATAATTCAGAATTTAATCTGAACCATTTGGAGAAAAAGTAAAATACATTCTCCATTGCTATTTGTTTGTACAAATTGTTTGAAAAATGGTAAGAACAATCAATTCAAGAAGTTGTTATAAACAGATGCAATCAGTACTAATCGAAATTAGTAAAGAGATCGACGAATTTAACAACAGCTTGTGGTGAGTGTTACAAACAAATATTTGAAAATTTAAAAATTGTGCAGAATCAGAAAAATGATTTGAAAAATTATGTCAGCAACGCAAGAGAAAAAAGTTGGTCATAAACAGATGCAATCTTTACTAATCAGATTAGTAAAGAGATCGACGAATTTGACCAAAATTTATATCCTACGTTGTGAACACATCATTGTGAGCACAAAGTATGAGAAAAAATTTTGTGAGGAATATACAGATGTTGAGCATAGAATGTCAACTCTGTATGAGTAAGTGAGGTCAATAACGCAAGAGAAAAGAGTTTGACATAAACAGATGCAATCTTTACTAATTAGATTAGTAAAGAGATCGACGAATTTGTCAAAAACTTATATCCTACGTAACTAACACATGATTTTGAGTAAAAAAAAATGTAACAGTTAAGATTGAGTTGTGCTAAAGTTGTAGCAACAACGAAACTCAAAATATTGAATTTAGTAGAAAAAGTTGAGTTTCACAGAAATATGAAAAATGAGAATGTGATGTCAACAATGCAAGAGACAAAAAGGTGTCATAAACAGATGCAATCTTTACTAACGAAAGTAGTAAAGAGATCGACGAATTTGACAACAGTTTGTATCCTACATTGGTAACATATGAGTTTAAGTAAAAAAAAATTTGAATATAGTGTGAAGTTGTGCCAATGGTATGACAACAACAAAACTCAACTAGATTTTGAAAGATATTGAGTTTAAGTTTGAAAACAGAGCTGAGGAGATGATGTCGTCAACGCAAGAGACAAAAGTATGTCATATACAGATGCAATCAATACTAATCGAAACTAGTAGAGAGATCGACGAATTTGACAAAAATTTGTATCCTAGGTAGACAACATATAAGTGAGGAAAACATTTTTGAACTAAAATGGAGTATGCTCCCCCTTTATCGATGAAGTTTCATAAAAATGCTCCCCCTTGACAAATGAATGTCAATTTTCTCCCCCTTGACAAGTGAATATTAATTTTCTCCCCCTCAACCAATTAAGAGCTATTTGCTCCCCCTCAACCAATAAAATCTTTGAGGAACGGGTTTCAAGTTGAGTTACTTGAAAGCCATTATGTTGAAAAACGAGTTATACACTGAATTATGTATAAGTCATTTGATGAAGCGCGAGTCATATACTGAAGTGTATATAAGTCATTCTCCTGCAAAACAAATCAAACAACCTTTGGTACCCATTTTTGTTTGGGTCCGACAATGTTATTGTTGGAATTAAACCACCGATAAGTTGTATCGATTTGATTCAAAGATTGAGAGTTCCAAGAAAAACTGAAACTTGATGTTTCACTTTCAAATAATTTCCGGGGAATTATTTGAGATGTTGGAGTTTTGGGAACCCATTTAGCTTTTAAGATCGAGGATGTTTTGTAAACATAAACAGGAGATGTTTTTGGCACGTGTGTAAAAGTCGTTTTAGGTGCCAAGGAAAGTAAATCTTTTCTTGAATATTTTAAAGAATTAGTTTTGGAAAAGATTTTCTTTGACGGAATAGAATGTTTCAACACGGTTGATGGTTTAGTCTTATACATTTGAGAATGCTGAAGTCTAGAAGAGGAACCTAATTTATTCGGAGTTTTAGGTGCGGAATTTCCTCTATTAGCTTGTTTGAGAGAATTCATTTTCTTATCAGAGTGTAGTGGGACCGTGGATCTCCTAGGCTTAGACGTGGTAAAGGAATTTACTTGTGATTTCGGTTTAGGTTTAGAATTTCCTTTGTTAATCTGAGATTGCTTGATAGTATATATATCACGATATGTCATGACAGGAGAAAACATTCTGTTGTTATTACAGTTTTTCGTTGCCGTTAAAGGAGAATCTTTGGATTTAGATTCTAAATTTTGAATTTTTGCTTGCAACTTTAGATTCTCTTTATCATAAGATTTATGTGTTTCATCAATTTGATTTTCTAATTCATGAATTTTTGTTTGTAGAATAGATTTTTCTTTGTCAAACGCCTTATGTGTTTCATCGATTTCAGTTTCCAATTGACAAATTTTCTTTTCAAGAATTAGATTTGGAACATAAATCTTTGGTGTAACCTTTTGTTGAAGAACAGCATTTCCCTTAATTTCAAATTCTTCTGGTTTTATAATAGGAAAATAATCATCATTTTCAAATTGAGCCTTTTTAGTTTCATATGTTTTATTTAATTCAGTGTAATTGAAACTAATTTGAGCATTCTCCTTTTTAGCTCTGTTGAAAGTCTCAATTTCTTCTTCTTCGTCAGTCATCCGAATGAAACGCTGCGAGATTCCATTGAGTAGGTATCTTGAATCATATAATGTAGAAGCCATTTTGCACGCGGTCTTAAGATATTCTGGATTGTCAGCTCCTAGCCCTTCTCGAGAGTTGAAATATTTGAAATCTTTAGGCTTGTTAAGATGAATGGTTTGATCAGTGTGTCCTCTTTTGACAATCAATTCCTCAAGATGTTTGATATGTGAATTCAATTTAATAGTTTCATGCTTGAATGTGTTTATGATATTTTGTTTGTTTAGCATTTCATTTGATGAAATAATGTTTTGTTCATGAAGATTTTCGGTTAATTCTTTAATTTGTGAATTTAATGATTTAAACTGTTGTTCATTTTCATCAAATTCTTGTTGTTTACGTTCCAAACAATTTTTAGTGCTTTGATATTTATACCATGTTTTAGCATACTGTTTGTGATTGTGATCATGTCTTTCCGTCAATTCGGATACTTTAGTTTGTAAATCCAGATTCTCTTGTTTCAAAACTTTAGTTCGTTGAATATGATGAACAAGTTGATCACCTAGATGAGCATTTTGTTCATTTTGTTTTTCCAAAATATTTAAACGTTCTTTAAGTTCAACATTGAAATCTTTTTCTACTAAAATTTGTTGAGTTAATAATTCTATTTGAGATATCTGGTTTTGAACAAAACAAGTATCAGAATCAGTGGAAGTACTTTCATTAGAGAGAAGAAGAGAAGTGTGTACCTTGGCATCCTTGTTGACTTCTTCGTTAATACGATCAGCAACCTTAGCATTTTCAGAATCTTCATGGTTGATTTTAAGTCTTTGACTTGTGTGAACAAGTTTGGCATTCATTTCCTCTAACTGTTTGCAATGATCTTTAACTTTTTCATTATCACGAGTAATAATTTTTATAATAGTCGATTGACGATTAATTTCTGTCGATGTAGTAATTTTGAGATCGTGGAGTTCGTCAGTTAATTCTTGAATTTGTGAAGCTGATGTTTTCAGTTGTTCTTGATATTCATCAAACTTTTCTTCCGTTTTCTTTGACCAGCTTCTTTCCCTTTGCAAATCTTTAGTTGCCTCACGGTACCATTTGTAGTATTTATCAGAAACAAATTTTTCATTTTCATATGTTTTTAAATTTGGATCCATTTTAGCTCTTTTGTTTTTCACAAAAAAAAATTAAGTTTCAAAAATGATGTGATAAAATGGTTTGGGTAAAAGTTCTCGTGTTTAAATGTAATTGTGAAAGTTTTCTTTTAAAAACCTTATAAAACAAATGTAAACGTTAAAAGTGTTTAAAAAAATTTGAGAAAAAGATGAGAAGTTAATTGGGTTCGAAAAAGAGGAAAAAATATTTAAAAATTTTGAGTTGTATTGAAAACGATTTAGACCGGAAAGTTTGTTTTGGACCAAAAACTAGTGTTGAACTATGATTGATTAAAAAAAATTGATTTGTGTAAAACAAAATTGATTTTTTTTTTTTTTTTTTTTTTTTTAAAAAATTGTGATATTTTGAGTTAAGAATTTTAAGTCGTTATTTAAGTCAAAGTTATTGGGCTTTTTTTAATTTGGGCCTATTATTGGTTTGTGGGCTGTACGTTATTTTTAAAACGAATTGTGCCAGTTGGGCTAAACTTGATATTGGGCCAATTAAAAATTGGACTAAATTTGGGCTGATATTAAAAGTTTATGATCGTGGATTGTTAATCCAGGTTTACACCAAAGCTGATTCAATCAGGTGTAAAGATTTACGATTTTTGATTATGATGCAGTGAAATCAACACGCTCTTTACGATTATGATTATATCTTTATGAGTTTACGATCCTGAGTTGAATATTGATTCATACGGTTTTGGTATAACTTGAAATCACGAACTCATGAACTCAGATATCGGTTTTGAATTTTAGGGTTTGCGATATCAGTTTTGAATTGTGGATTGCCGAAAATCAGATATCGGAAGTTTAATTGCATCTCGGTTTTGTCGATCTTCACTTATCAGATATCGGTTTCTGATTGTTGAATTTAATCTGTTGATCGATAGAATTCAATTGAAATACTTTTTGATTGATGCCGAACTTCTAAATCAGCCGAACACAAATACGATCGAACTCTGTGAACGAACTCTGTGAACTCTGTGATCTTAATCAATTTACGATCTTAATGTATGCTGGATTACGAATGATGATTACAATCCTGCTGCTTACGTTCCTGGATTTTGATTTTACGATCCTGGAAATTTCTAGCTTGATTCTGATTGTTATTGATCAGAAGTAGGAAATTGATTTAATAGATTTAAATCGGAAGTCGGAAGTCAGAAGTTGGGAATTGTTGAGATTGAATTGAAGATTTGTTTGATCGAAATTGTTGAAGCCGAATATTTTGAGTCGCCGATCATTGCCGAACTTCAATCTGTCGAGGATTGTAGTCTAGCCGAACTTCTCTTTTGGGCCGAACTACTACCGGGCCGAACTAGTTGTTTGAGATGGGCCGAACTACAAGAAGTTCGAGATGGGCCGAATATCAAGTAATTCGAGATGGGCCGAGCTAGTGGAGTAGTTCGGGCCGAACACTTATAGTGTAGAACTTCGGGCCGAACACTTATGAGCCGAATTAGTAAGAACGAACTTCTGGGCCGAAGATCTTCATAGTGTTCATGAAGCCGAACTAGGAGCGTACGAACACAGACACCATTTTCTTCACTTTTTCAATTCAATTTAGCTCAATTCTTCACCGAATTGAGTGATTCTTTTTGCTAAACGCTCGAAATTCCATTGCTAACACTTTGATCGGATCAAATCATCCATAACATAACACATTTGCTCAGATTTTGCAAATTACAGTCACTTTTTGAGTTTTTCACTTTTTAGCTAAAATCATCAAATTGAGGATCGAATGTTGATGGAATTGATCGAAACTTGATCCTATTGTTATTAGAAACGATGGAGAAGTATGAATCTTCAATAAAATCTTCAATTCCAACGAAAAATTTACAACATTAAATTTTCATGAACGTAACAAACTTTTCTTCACTTTTTCTCAGATCTTGATCGAATTAAGCTGATTTGGATCTTCTCTTAATAGAGATTTTGCTCTGATACCAATTGAGAGACCTAATGATGCTATAATCAAGCTAATTCAAGATGTTTAGAGTGAGATTGAAGAATTTGTGTGTGTGTGTTCTTGGTGTTTTAGTAGGTGTAATTGAGAGAGAATGATGATGATGAAACTTTCTGAATTGTATATCTTGTAAAAGTGAGGGAAAGCTTACATTGTAAGTCAAATGTACATCCTTTTATACTCCTACCACTTAACTAGACAATGGTTAACTAACGGACTTAAAGGTCAAAACCATTACAATATTAATCCTAACCTTATTACAATTTTAGTCCTAACAGATATCATACCAAAGTATTTAATTCTGTTAAAAGAATATATCTAATCAATTTTGGGAAATGATTTTATATTTTATAGTTATTGTATTTGTTTATATTTTATTTAGCCAAGATACTTTTAACCTTTTACGTAGGCATATATACACATGGATATGTTGATTTGCATTGGACAAAAACACCTTCACCAATCAATACACAAAAAGAGTATTAAATAAATTCAAACTCCATCTAAGGCTACCCATTTTTTCTGCCACCTTAGCAACCATACCACTCCCACACCACATCATCTCTGAGAAATATCCACCACACCATACCATTTTATTCCATTAAATTTTAAATAAAATAAAAAAGAAAATACCCACCACCCAATCACAAGCAAACATCGATCAAAAAGCAACCCCCACGCCCGTGGCCTCCCGTTGTGCGTTGCCCTCCCACGCCGTGTGCATGGGTGGGGGTGGGGGGGGGGGTGTTCCGAACCACCACCACGCCGTAACCTCCTCCACCTCAGCACCCACGCCATGTGGCCCATGTTTTCCCTGTCCATACCGAGCAGTCTAAATGCGAAAACCATTCTACCGCTGATCTTTTATCAACCCTAAGTTTTTATGATTTTTATTTAGCTTTGGCTCAAATAGTTATATTCTGATGTTAATTGTTGTAGTTCAACATTTTTAATAACTTATGTTAAGAAAGAGGAATGTTATTTCTGTACAAATTATGCATAACTTATATCTAACTAAATAGATGATGAAATGTGTTCATTATTTATTAATTTTCTCATTTGTTTTCATCTTATTATAGTGATCAACATTTTCCTGTTAGGGCCATAAAAAAGCTATAGATGTAGTCACAAATTTCATTGACATAATTTAGTGTTCGATCCTTTACTAATAAATATTTATTAAATAATTAAATAAATATTCAAATACGGCTGAAAAACATTTAGATTATATAAATCACAAATAAAATTTGATCATCCAGAAAAACTTTGGTAATGAGTTTTAAAAGAAATAAATCAAAAAGTATAGGCTACATATAAGAAATGAGGAGACGAAAGTTAAGAGGATGCACAAGAAGAGTAAAGACAAAATTAGTAGGTCAATTGGGATCTTGACATTTGGATAAGGCAGAATAAGTTGTCTGTCTACGTTGTACTATAATACCATACCATGGGCCACCGGCCTCCTGTTTTCGTGTACGTGTACTTGTCAGTCCCATACGGTCACATGTTACATTCTACTCCGTATTTCTTTACCAACATTCATATTCGGAAATAAAATATTGCTTAATATTTATGCATATTAATAAAGCATTGAACATGTTGCTAAAAGTTAAAGAGCCATCTAAGTGATACTGATACTTCAGTGACATCTCAACATATCACTTTTTACATCTATATATCAACTAAAATTTACTTTCATTTATAACTCAAATCATTAAATATATTTTGACATATACCAAAAAATTCAATCACTGACAATACACATCAAAATTACGTTTCACATGACGCTAGTTGTTAGGATAGATAATGTTGTATTCAATAGTCTAGGGACTAGTTTTGACACAATCTATAAGTGTTAAACTAGTCATTAGCATAAACCATGACAATTAGTGAAATGACATTTAAGGAATAATTGTACTCACTAATTGTAAGTTTTTAGTCATTAATCTCACTTACACTTTGAAAAGCTTCCCTCTCTTTCTCTCTCTACTCTCTCTCTCTAGAAAACTCACTAATTTAAGTTCATCTTCTTCAAATCAAGCATTCTATGGATTGATTGCAATGGATTAGAGCTAACAAGTGGTATCAGAGTAAAATCCGACTTGGAATCGATCCACAATCCATGAAATTACACACTGATTTGAAGTTTGTTGAAGAACACTTGAAGTTTTTGTTGAAAAATGAAGAACAGTGAAATCAAAACTGAAATCTGAGGTTTATCTCTTCGATTTTATGTGATAATTGCATTCCTCTTCTGATTTTAATAGTTCTAGTATCAAACATCGATCAAATTCATCAAGTATTGACTTGATTATGAAGATTTTTGAGAAAACACCATGAGCACTTGCTTTTCAGTCCGAAAATCATGAAATCGAGCTGAGTTTTGTTAGAAATCGAGGATATGATCTGGATAGGATTGTAGTAAAACGTTTTTGGCATCATTTGCAAAAAGAATCAATCAATTTGGGCAAGTATTGAGTAATCTAGGTTCAAATTAGTGAGTTTTTGGAAACTACCTCAAGAACACGATGATGATGATGATGATGATGACGATGATGATGATGATGATGATGATGATGATGATGATGATGATGATGATGAACGATTACGATTCTGAATCGTAATTGTAAAGTCCTGATCGTAATCGTAAAGTCTTGATTATAATCCTTTATCGTAATCCTGGATCGGAATCGTGAACTCACACCTGAATCGTAATCCTGTACCTAAGATCGTAAACCAGTTTTTTAGGATCATCTATCGTCAAGCTGTAATCAACATCAGGGATCGTAAACAAGTATTCAATATCGTAAATTTGCATTCCTAAATGTAACAGCATTCCAGAATCCAGAATCGTAAAGAGCATACCTGAATCGTAAAACCCCTATCCAGAATCGTACACCATAACAACATTCAAGAATCGTAATCCTTGTAACTCATACCTGAAACATAATCAATCGTGAATCACACCTGAATCGTAAACCAGTATCAAGCAGCATCGTAAAGAGTAATCTTCAATCGTAAACCTGATCCAGGACTCAATCGTAAAGCATGTTCTTAAATCGTAAACGCAATCCTCTGCTTCTGCTTCATTCTGCTTCGATCGGTAATTCAGGACTGAATCTGATTTTGGCCCAAATCCAAATTAGGCCCAAATCCATATTAAACCTCTAAAATCCAATACAACATTTTTTTTTCTTTGCATCGTCGTATTCAACAAATAGATGTTGGTAGTCATTGGGAATAGCAAGTAACAGGGTGCTCAAAGCTTTCAGTTCAATTCCTCTGTCTTTCTTCTCTTTGTCACACTTGAGTTTGTCTGATTCTGTTGATGAACTTGTGAGTTGAGTTTGTATGGTTTTGTTGCCTTCTAGAACAACTTCCCACATGGAATAATTAGTAATAAACATGTACTGCTTAATTCTGTTTTTCCACATCCCAAAGTTGTTGGGAGTGAGAATTGGAATCTTGTTTGCCTGCGTGCTTTCATTGTTATCAGACATGATTAACAATCTTAGTTTCGAAAGTATGAATCTTTTTGATGTTCTTAATTTGTAGATATAGAACCTTATAGCTCTGATACCACTTGTCGGGATCGAATAACTCAACAAGTTATTAAATCACAGACTTACTCAACAATAGAAGTTACAACGGATTAACACTATGTTGATTGAATAAGAACAATATAAACTGGAAAATCGAATAAGAATAAACAAGAACACAGTTTATCATAAAAAGCTTCAATGTATTAATATTAATCGATCAATACACGTATGTTTACAATTCATAAAGAACTATATATAATAGTCCTTGAAGCCAAACATTATACCCTAGTTATTCTAGGACTAGATTAGAATTCGAATTACAAAAGATAAACTTTCTAAACAAAATCTGCTAGAATCTCGGACAAGATCAGCTCCATATATCGACATCAGTAGTAAACTTGATCATCAGTAGTAAGTTCAAGATCAATAGTGTTTCTTGTAATTCTACCCCATCAGTACTAAGTCTTCTTCAGTACCAATTGCAGTATTAGTAGTATCACTTATATCCCAACAAATACCATGTGTTAATAGGTAATATGTTTAACAAATGTGTTTATTTTTGCCATTACTTTAATGTAATAGCAAACTACATAATTGACCTAATATTTTATCAAATATCACCAGTGGTTCTATGTTTATCATGTGACACACTCATAAAAAATCTAACTCCAGTCTCCATGTGAAAATTATATTCTTATGAAAGCTGATCTTTTACAAAGTAATTTTTATGTATAGGGGAAAAATCATATCAAATGACAATCTGACTCCGGTCTCCATGTTAGCAAATATTGTTTTTTAAATTAATGCCTTTTATTTTATTATCTTACTAGTTTATGACCAGTGAAAAATCACGGATTGTCGTAATTGTTATAAACGTAAATTACATATATAATAGAATATGATATGATATATGTAACTATATAAAATATAAAATATTTAATGACAAATGATATAATATTTCTACAATGTAATTGTTTTTTTTAATTACTTATAATTCTACACACATGATGGTATACGATTATGGAATCATAATATTCTAAACAAATAATAAGAAATATGAAAACTATAAACATTAAGTAGATGAAAAACCGTTTAATAAAAATAAAGCTAACTAAATAACAAATAAGATAAGTTATATTTTTAAAGACTTCTTTAAAAACAACATTTGTATTTTTTATTGCTTTACAACCATCATTAGCTTCTATTAAAATTTTCAAATTTTTTCTGCTCTTCACTCTAGATAACGCCACATATAATTGTCCGTAACTAACTCTCTCAAATATAGACCAACATTTGACAATGATTGTTTTTTAATTTTATATTTACATATTAATTAGATTTATGTTTAAGATATTAATTTGAAATAAACTTACTTCTCCTTAGAAATCTTCAATTTAATCCAATTTAGTGTCGATGAATAACCTAATAACTCCAAAATAGTTTGAGATGTTGACAAAATCTAATTAAGAAAGGAATGTTAATTCTATAATATGTAATTGAATTCATATAAGCTTGTTTTATATATAAGAATGAAAATATGAATAACGTACCTTGCCAATAGTTTAACTTTGCAAATTCAACAATTATAATGTGCTTAGAATTTCTGTCAAGATTGGCTATATATGTATTCATTTTGTAAGGAGATCCCCCCACAAAGTTTTGAAAATATTTATAAAACAAATACTAATCCATAACAAATTTGTCGACGTGGATCTTGTTGATTTGTAATATTTTTTTTCTTTCTCTTAGTTACATGTCTCCTTGGGCAAAATTAATTCAATTTTTCATTTAGCTAAAAATATGTTCCTAAACCCTAAATCCTAAACTATAAATCTACATATAATATCTATGGGAATGTGCTAAATTCATAACTAATTTTCTATTGAATTAGGTTTATGAAATGTAGCTAACTTTGTTGTATCTTAATTTTGTAGAACTATTGTATAATTTTGATATCACTAACAAACGGTCTGTTACAGACCAATGGATTTGAACATTAGTGGTTTATCTCAAGGATATATGTTGTTACCTTTTTTAAAAATAATAACAAAAAACAGATTAAATGTGATTATGCATAAACATCAAATATTGACCAGTTTGACTACTATTATTGTAATTAAGTCATGTAGCAGACATATGTGAATTTAGGAGTAAATTAGAATTGCCGTTTAAAAAAATCAATTTATTTCAAAAAGTCAAAGTGTTTGACTACTATCAAAAGTCAAACTATTTTGCATAAATGTAAATAAATTTCAAAATATTGAAAAAATAAGAAAAATAGTTTCTGGAAATAAAAATATCACTTGAAGACATGTTGTCAATCGTGACTAATGTCAATTGTAATTAAGTTGTAGTTACAAAAATTATAAAAATATTAAATTGAAATTAGTATAATTACAATCAAATTACTTGAAAAAGTCAATTAAAATAGCACTATTTACCAATATTAAAGTATTGGAATGCTGCATAAACAGGTTTACTGGTTTGATTAATTCTCTTGTGTGTATATACAGGTCTGATTAAGATATTGGAATGCTGCAAACAGATTTATCTTTTGGTGAAATTTGTGAAAATAAAACTGTTCAGATTTGCATAAATGCCAGATTAAGATATTCAAATTTCAAATAAGTTTTATAGAATTATGCATGAATGTACATTTGCAAATCTATAAAATATGCAGTAATAATAATTGCTTATGTATAGAATTATGAAGTAATCAGAACAAAATGATACAAATAATAAAAATATAAATTATATAAACCATTATTTCACCAAAATTAAATTATACAAATAATAAAAAAATAGTAGCTATAAACCATTATTTCACCAAAAATAGTAACAAAATGATACAAATGACCCAACAGCCCAACAGGATCAAAGTGGTGTAAGGCCCATCAAAATTTGGGGTGGGTCTGCCATGTTATTTTTTGAAGCCTCTACCATGCGCCCTAAACCAAAGTTATTCAGGGCCTTAATACCAAAGTGGCAAAGTCATCCAAATAAAACTCATTTATGGACGTTTAATAAACTACACACCAAATATATAACAATAATAATGTTTAATAAAAGTGTTAAAATTTAATTTTGACGTACTTTGTAAACTCAATTCCCTATTCAAAATTATTTTAATAACCCAACTTTATTAATTCTATAGAAATCGTAGCTATAATAAGTCAAATATAAGAAGATACGAATAAAGCTTTTATAAAAAAATCTCTAAATCTGCAAAGATACGATTATTTGATATTCTAACAAATCTATAATCTTTGTAATTAATAAACCGCGTACATAAATCAATAAACACTTGCACATTATGCAAAAACTGTTTGTACTATACATAATTACAGCTGTATTCGCTATCATATACCGTATACGTAATCGTACGTACGGAGCCCCACAATTAATCATAGCTGTATTCGTTATCTCTTATTTTCTTCAACCCAAAACCTATATATATATATGTAATCCACCACACCATATAGATTGAAACCCTAATTTTTCTTCAGATATCTAGAAACTGAATCGATCGATCAAAGATGGCGAGTGTCTTCGTTACCAATGCCGTTCCTCTTAATCAACAGAAACCACTTCCTTATGATTCCACGGAAGATGATTTTTACATGCGAAAGATTGAAGAATATGCGAACTCAAAGTTGGAATTGTTTTGTCGTATAAAGGCGTTAGAGCAGTCAAAGTCAAAGTCAAATTCAAAAAAACGTCAATGTTCGTCAACGGAAGAAGACGAGAAGGCCCACATGGTCAAGAAGGTGGCCAAAACGGCCGACGTCCGTACACCGCCAGCTGTACCGGCGGTGAGCCAAGACCGGTTGAAGGAGTTCATCGTCAACGAGATGAACGGTTCAGATATGACGTTGGTGATGCAAAAAATGTTGTATAAAACTGATTTGGAAAAAGGTCAGAATAGGTTAAGCATGCCGTTAAAACAACTTTTGACGCAAGATTTCATGACGGCTGATGAGAAAAATTTGCTTTTTGAAGAGAAACGTGATCTTAGGGTTCCATTAATGGTGGGGCCAACTCTTCAAGTGTTTGAACAACCGATGAATATGATGGTTTGGAAAATGTCAAGTACCAGAAATTTAGTGTTGAAGATGAACTGGTACAACTTTGTTCAAGATAACAAGGAGGTTTTAAAGAAAGGTACAAAGGTTCAAGTTTGGTCGTTTCGTGATAAAGATCAAAACTTGTGTTTTGCTTTTATGGGTGATGGTAGATTGGTAGTCATGGTGGTGATCAAAACGACATCGCTACCATGTATCATTTATTAAAGCAATAAGAAGAACAGGAGTAAAGTATACTTAATTAGCTTTTTTTTTGCGATTCAGAATATATAAAATTAAGTAAATAGGGTATTTTTGACATGAGTTTGGTTGATCGATGGTTAGAGAAGTTCTAGGGCGTTCAATATGGTTGAGTTTGCCATATAGTTTTGTAATTCTTAAGTTTTTGTTTCTAATTAGTAAATTTTTAGTTTTTGGGTTGATTAATTAGCGCGAGTTAATATTTGTGTTGATCGTTATATTTGTTTAATTATGCGAGTTTATTTATGTTATGCCTTGTGATCATTGGATTGATCTTATTTGATCGATATGATGATTGTAGGAATTTGATTAATTTATATACCTTTTGTAACCAAAAGATCGAGACATTAGAAAGCATTTAACAAAATCGGAAGCTTCTAACATGAATGAGCCCTAACAATGCTCTCTTACTAACTGCTAATTAACAAACTAATTAAACAAACATTAATAAGTTTACGCTAAGCCCCTTGAACTAATGAAAAAGTGGTGTAATCAGGCTAAATATAGTTATCATTCCTACAACCTACAAATCAATATATATATAAAAAGAAAAATATTAATATAATATCATATTTTTAGTTATCAGAGCCGTGCCATTAATGAGTCGGCACCCCTCGCCGGGAGGCTTCAAAACTTATCGGTAGCTTGACACCACTAGCACCCTATATCAAGCAACTCGTCGGTAGGAACTCTTCCTCGTAGGGAAGAGTTGTAATATATTTTTATTTAGTGATGAGTTAATAATAAGTTGTTGGTACGATCTTATCAGTTCATCGATTGGGAAGATGGTTATTTGACACTGCTGGCGTGTTAGAGAATACGTCACAATCGGAGGAAACCTCATACTAAACACAAATATAGTCGTTATACGAGGAATAAGTCAACATAAAACATTGCCCTTAATTATATGCATGATTATAAAAGGGGGGTGTGTGTGACTTATTTGCCTATAATTAAAAAAAAAAAAAAAAAAAAAAACATTGCCCTTATGATTAAAAATGTACACGTATTTGAAACATAAGCAGATTGAGGTGGTTAGTGATCTTTTATGCTTAATGTGCAATTGTTTAAGTTAGATTTTTTTTTTCTCTTAATCGTATTTGCTATAAGCGCACCTATATATATTTAGTAAAATCCGGAATTAATTTGGAGTAAGAACCTTAATTCCAAATAGCCAGGGATTGTTTTTGTAATAAGAAAAACTATATGGATCAAATTCGCTATTATTCACAAATCACATAACAGTTACTTTTTAGTTGAAGGGTAGTCATTTGTATAAAGTAATTTTTATAGCACGAATAGCAAGTATGTTATTATTATTTTTTTATCACATTTTGTATTTTACTCATCCCACTAAAGATATACTTCCTCCGATTCAAAATAAGTGCAACATTTGCATTTTCACGGATTTTGAAGTAAAATAGTGTAATGGAGATTATGATAAATTAAAGAGATAATTAGAGAAAAGGGTCCCACCATAATTTTTATCTTTATTGAAGAAAGAGAAATTAATGATGTTTAATAAAGTTAAGTAGGGATAGAATGGTAATTTTATAGATAAAAATATGTCAAATAAGAAAAGTGTTGCACTTATTTTAAATCACCTCTTTTTGGAAAGTGTTGCACTTATTTTGAATCGGATGAAGTAATTGTATTTTGATATATAAAATTGCCATATATGAATAAAAATTATTTTGTATGAGTCAACTCAATTAGTTTAATAATTTTTAGGAAAATACTAATGACAGCCCTTAGGGCTGTCATTAAGAAGGCAAAATACACAAAAGACAACCCCCTGAATTTTAAGAATATTACTTTTTTAATCAATGTACAAATTTTTTATGCATGTTAATGACACCCCTAACGGCTGTCATTAGCAAAACCCTAATTTTTATAAGGATTTTGTTAATGACAGCCCTTAGGGCTGTCATTAAGGGGTAGTTAGATGCATAAAGTGTTTATACTTTTGTTAGTGGGGGATGGATCCTAAAATGCAGGGGGCGGTTATTGATTATTGTACAAATTTTGATACATATTTTAGCCTCTTATTGACGAGACTGTCATTATTTTTTTTTTTTTTATAATACAAGATCACATACAAGTTATTGGTTTAATAAACATTTACAATAGAACATCGTGCACAAAATGTTGTACTGTTATGAAAACATGGAAACAAATCTCAGATGTGTATCTTCAATTTCTTATTAATTGTACGGAACCGAATATATCTCCTAAAATTCCGTTATTTATGGCCCGAGTGAATCACCAATAAAAATCTTATCTATTATTGGTAACAAATCTACAATCTCTATAATTAATACATCGCATAAAAATCACCAATAAAAACTCGATCATTAATTACGCAAAAACTGTTTGTAAAATACGATAATTACGGGTGTACAACTTTAAATTAGTTATCTCCTGTCTTCTTGATTGGTAATTAATACCAAGAATTATGTGTTGAAGACTTGAAATGGTACAACTTTAAGTATATTTAGCGACGACTTTAGTATATTTAGACCCGTGCTAACGGCATGTCGTGGCCACCCGTCGTGGCATTTTTTGGCCGTCGCCCGCCGATGACGTTGGCACGGAGGCGTCGTGACTGGCATCGTTGTGCCAGCGTCGGGGTGAGGATGGGTTGAGGTGTTGCGTCGTGGTGCGTGGTGGGTCCGGGGGAGCGTCCGAAATTGAATTCAAATTCAATTTTTTTTAATACAAATAATTAATATATTACCCACAACCTCTATAAAAACTCACATACTCTATCATTTTAAACACACAATCTCATTTTCATCTACTCACAATCACATACTTCCTCACTTCCTAATTTCCATAAATTTTCTCTCATTCAATGGATCCAAACGATGACGCCGATGATTACTGGCAAGATTATGTTAATACAACATCCGTCTTCGATTTGAACCAAACTATTGAAAGACTTGATTATCTGGATCAAGAAGAAGCTGAGAATTCCACCGTGCCAAGAGCACCACGAAGATATATACCAAGAGATCACGTTAGTGCTGCTGAACGTTTATGGAATGATTACTTTGCCGACAATGCCGTTTTCCCCCCGGACTACTTTCGAAGACGGTTTCGCATGTCGAAACCTTTGTTCATCCGTATATGTCATGCTATACATTTTTATAATCCACAGGGTCAACTACCGTCGTATTTTGATTATTTCTGTCAAAAGAGAGACGCTACGGGCTACCCCAGTTTTAATGTATTTCAAATGTGTACCTCTGCCATACGTCAATTGGCGTACGGTTGTGCTGCTGATTTGTTTGATGAGTACCTACACATGGGTCAACAAACAGCGTACGATTGTTTGGACAACTTTTGTAAATGTATATTCCATCTATATCGACTGAGTTTTTGCGAAAACCAACAACTCATGATGTCCAACGTTTACATGCCAAACATCAAGAGATACATGGTTTTCCTGTAATGCTTGGTACGTAGCATTGATTGTATGCATTGGCCTTGGAAAAATTGTCCAACGCCATGGCAAGGCCAATACACACGTGGTGATCAAGGATGTCCCACAATAATGCTTGAAGTTGTTGCGTCATACGATTTGTGGATATGGCATGCGTACTTTGGCCCGACGGGTTCGAATAACGACATAAACGTCCTTACTGAATCAGATTTATTTGATGAAATAAGGCAAGTCAAGGCTCCTGTAGTTCCGTTTACTATTTCGGGTGAGCAATTTACGAAGGGTTATTATCTAGCTGATGGGATTTATCCGGAATGGGCAACGCTTGTCAAGTCGTTTAAATGCCCAATAGAAGAAAAAACATGAAGTTCAAGCGGTTCCAAGAATCCGCTAGGAAGGATGTCGAACGAGCTTTCGGAGTGCTTCAAGGACGGTGGGCAATCATAAAAAACCTGGCACGACCATACAGTGTGAACAAAATACGACGGATCATGTACACTTGTGTGATATTACACAACATGATTACGGAAGATAACGGCCGCGCAATTTGTCCAATTGAAGAAGACTATACAGCTAACCCGGATAATCACCCACAACGTACATGGCATGAACGGGTTGCAGCCCAATTGCGTATTGAAAAGGAGATACGTGATCGAGTTGTGCATCATAAACTTCGTAATGCCTTAATCGAACACATTTGGAGCCTCCCGCCAAACTACCGTCAACGTTAATTATTTTTTTTCATAATGTTTTTTTTTCCGTAATGTTTTTTTTTTATTCGTGATTTTTTTTTTGTTTTTTTTAATATCGTAATGTTTTTATTTTTATTATTAATGTAAAGTTTTTATTTAATGTAATGTTTTTTTTATTAATTACAATGATGATGTGGAAATAATGAGTTTAGTGATGAGTTAGTGATGAATTGGCACGACCGTGTCAGTAGCGTGTCAGTAAGGATGTGATGACGTGACGCTACTGATGGATTTAGTGATGGGTAAAGGTTGGGAGAGGCCTTAGCGACGACTTTTGTTGTCGCAAAAAGGTCAATTTCTTGTAGTGATTTGACATATTATTTTGGTAATTAAGTAATCTTTTCTTAGTTTAAGCCACTTAATATTTGTGTTTCGGATTTTTTTAATTCTTTCTGTTCAGTTTTTATGATTTTGCATTGTGATAAATGGGCTGATCGATTTTTTTTAGTTCTTTAATTTAATTATCTCTTTATCAGTTTATTTTTAAAACATTATAATCCGGCCATGATTTAAATCTTTAATTTAATGAACTCCCATTACATATCCAACAACTCATTCGTGCATATGGTAAGTAGGTAGATAGTTTCCTTATTTATTTACATTCCTATTTCTAATAGGTTTTCTAAACATCGATTACAATACTAAGGCTAACTCATGTCTATATATAACATTAGTTGATCAGGAGTTATAGAGTCAAATTATAATCAGTTTTGAAAGATCGATCGCATGGAGGTAATTCGTTTATTCGGCGCTAGTATCGGCACCAGGACCCAAAAACATGTGGTCGCCGGAGATTCTTCTGTTGACTCTCTTGCTCAGGGAAGGAAATCGACTTCTATTCGATTATTTGGCGTTTGTATCGACAAGACCCAAAAACATGTGTTCGCCGGAGATTCTTCTGTTGACTTTCTTGCTCAAGGCAGGAAATCTGCCTTCACCCCGTGGACTTTAAGCCAACGGTTAGTGTCAAAATCTCGTAATTCCGGTCATGTTTTGTTAGGTTATTATAGCTATACATATATTTTGCTTCTTGCATGAATATAAGACTTTTATCACGTACGTAAATTTTCTAATGTTATAGTCACATGGAAAAAACCCTATAAAACCTATTTAACTTATACATCATTAATTTGTTTGCGTTCTTGCTTGACCAATGATTGTTTTTATAATTTTAGGTTTCAAGATTGTACAATTAATAGCACCAATGTTTGTTTCCCTGCTGTGGGACATGACAAAGATAATGAAGAAGACAAAGTTTATACAAAAAAGATTGAAGAATTAATAAACGAGAAGTCCGAGTTGTGTGCTCCTAATAAGTCGAACGAGTTAGCGCGTGAGCAAGTTATTGGACCAAAAAAGGAGAAGAAAACAAGATCAAGGAAACATCAACGTTCGGTTGACAAGAGCGATGGTATCAAGAACAAAAGGATGAAAAAGAGTAAATTACCACCGGTGATCATCAACGATGTAACGAAGCGGTTAGAGGAGTTTATAAAAAGTGATGAGATAAATGGTAAAGAGATGATGTTGTTGATCCAGAAAAAAGTGTTTAAAAGTGATCTGAAACGAGACCTAAACAGGCTATCGATGCCGATTAACCAACTTAGGACGCTTGAATTCTTGAGAGATGATGAGAAAAAGGCTCTCGATGATGATAAATTAGAGCTTGTTGTTCAATTGGTTGGGCCGACATTGCGAATGTACAACAAACCGATGAAGTTGATTATGTGGGAGTTGACAACAAGCGACACTTATGTTTTGAAGACCAATTGGAACAAATTTGTGCAAGAAAACAAGGATGATTTAAAGGAAAACTCGATTATTCAAGTGTGGTCGTTTCGCAAAGACGACAACTTGTGCTTTGCTATTGTAGTTGTGGAGAGAGCTTGAGGACGTACTGATCGATATTATATATTTTGGTAATTATGTAATCTTTTCTTGGTTTAAGCCACTTAATGTTCGTGTTACGGATTTTATTAATTCTTTTATTCATTTTTTATGATATTGCATTTTGATAAATGCATGGGTTGATTAATTTTATGTTTGATATGATCGATCATGATGGTAGGTTTGATCGATGTTGTAACCTTATTATCATCAAATTAATATGTTTTAATTGAAAAAAGAAAATAGGTTGATTTACAAGTTAATAAACACCAAATTGATTCATAATCATGTATGTAGATGCACTGAAACTGAATATCGCAGCTTTTTGTAACCAAAAGAGACATTACAAATTAAGATATTATCAGTTAGCCCTAATAACCTGCTGTCTCATTAACTACTAACAAACTAAACTATAAAAAGTTTACAATATAAGCCCCTTAACTAATGAAGAATGGTGAATCATCCCTAAAATATAACCATATAGAATTAGAACCATGCGTAAATGTATTTACTGTAAATCAAATTACCTTTTTTTAATCGACCGTTTGTAGAGAATGGGATATCAATTTACCAATTTGCTTGCTTAAAAGTAACAAAAAAGGAAAATGGTCAAATTAATGATGAAAATGTTGGTGATTTTAACATCATATCATTAAATATTTTATTTGATTGTGATTTACTTGAGACTAATTTAAATACAAGCTATGAGCATATGAAAAACACACTTCATTGAACTAACTTGATTCATTTAATTGAAACCTTTTAAAATTATGGAAAATGATAATGAAGTATACTAATGAACTTTTACATCAATCAATAATCATGATTTATCCATGCATTTTACGTATCATTCATCCATTAATAAAAATGCAAATTTCTAATCTATGTAATAATTTTCTAAAAATCGGAACAAAACCCTAGAATTTCGTCACTTGTAATAATATAGTTTTTCAAACATATTAAATTAAACACAACCCATTTAATTAAAAACAAAACCGAATCAATGATCAAAATTCACTCACAATCTCTTTCACTTGCATCTAACTTACCTGACCCATAACTTTCATTAAAAAAGCATATTCATAAGCCAGTTCTTCACACTGCCCGAAGCGCCCGCCTTCCCCAAAGTGGCCCCCACTCATATTTGTCTTCAAAATAACCGAACGACTGCAATTTAAACATGTTTTTTCTCGTATTCTCGACACATATTTTGCAGCTTCCCATACTCCAACTCTACAAATAAAAAAATCATAACTTAATATTAAATATTAATTCTTATATGTATAAATTAATGTACCTTGAGTCATGAAAAGATGACGTCACAAGCATTGCAGGATAACAAATCCCTCCAGATATATTATCATATGGAGAATACTTCATAATTAAATCAAAATATGATTTTATTTTAGGGTTTCCAAATTCTTCATAATCTAATACCGTTAACGGTAAGTTTGGATCCAGTAGCGTATTGCAGATATCAAGAAACGGTACCTGTTTAAAATTATTTCACAAATTAAATTATAAAAAATAAAAATATATAGAATTTAATTTTAAATTTAAATTTAAATTGTTACCTTCAAAACGGCAGCTTTGAATAACTCTGGATGCATATTAATGGCTGCAGCAACAAGAAGACCACCAGCACTATGGCCCACAGCAGCAAGTTGACTTTTACAAATATACCCCTCGTTTATAAGATAATTTCCACAAGAAATAAAATCATTTATGGAATTTAATTTGTTTAATCCACTACCGTTTTTATGCCATAATTCATCACCACCACCACCACCTCTGCACACAAAAAAATAAAAAAATAAAAAAAAATAAAATTAACGGGCAAGTTTAGTCAATATAAAAACGGGTCGGGTCGGTTCACGGGTCGGGTTATGTACCTAACATCAGCAAATGCAACCACCCAACCGCGGTTAAGTAAACTTAACCGTTCAGCAGACCAGCTTTTGTCCAAAACTTCACCATATGACCCGTATCCATGTATGATTCCGGGAGATTGGCCCGTTTTGTGGGCTTTATGGGAATATAATATTGTTAGAGGAATTATGGTACCATCATGTGAAATTACTTCTTTTCTTTCACAACAATATGAATCTGAAATATTAATTAATTCATTTAATTTGTTGTTTTTGGGTTTTGAGGAAATGTTTAATACTTCTTCTTGATGAACGGTTGAGAATGTTCTTGTTGACATATCATAGTCAACAATTAAATCGGGCATCTGGAGTTAATAACAACATAAAATAGTAAAAAAAATTATTATTTTTTTAATTTTTAATATTTAATATATAATATATGAAAATAGTTTCACTATACCACTGGAGATGAAAGCACAACTCGATATATTGAATTTTTGAAATCATGATTTGAACCAGGAACAACGGTACATGAATTTGATGGTATAGGGAAATACCATGGATCAAGTTCATCAAGATCCATTTCTTTCTGCAATTAAAAACATAAAAAAAATTAAAAATCATTTCTTGATAATTTGAAAATAATATTCTTTTATTAATTTAGGGTATCACGAATACCTGATTGTTGGATAGAATGGGCATATTGATGGAGCAAATTACAGGGGAATCTTTTTTGTTGAGATAAAGCACTAAATGATCATTGAAAATGTCCATATCTTGTATGCTAGTACCTTTAGTTGGTTTAATTATTTTCTAGCAAAAAATAAAATAAAATTAAAATTTAAAAAAAAAACAACATGGGTTATGTTTTATCTCTAACGGGTCGAACAATTAAATATCAATAGGAAAATACCTGCCAGTTATTTGATTGTACATCCTCAACACGACATCGGGCCAAATAATAATTTCCATCAATTTTATCACATGAATTTGCATTTGTTAAAATATAAAAGAATCCTCTATGATGTTCTAGAAAGAATTGTACACCCGAAACCCGATCATGAACTTTTTGTAAGCCGTCTTTCGGGTTATTTGCATTGATAATATACACCTGTAATGTATTAACCATCAAAATTAAGGTAATAGAGGTGGCAGTTTCAACCCATTTTAGTTATAAACGGGTCAATTTGATTTCGAATAGTGTTTATAAAATCATAATTAACGCACTAAATATTAATAACCCAACCCGGTTCAACCTAAACGGGTTGACCCGTGACCCGCCCACTTTTCGGACTCTAAAAAGTATAAAATAATCATGGGAAATAGATAAGTTCCTTCCTCAGATGAAGTCCTTGAATTCGAATTGACAGTTATGAATTCTCCATCTTTTGTACTTGTAATATCGACACAAAAGCTCGAATCTTTTTCTGTATAAACGATGACATCATCACTAACAGATTTTGATCCCAATGTTGTGTATTGTACCCTGTCCATTCAACAAATATGTGACATTTTGGTAATAAATGTGTTAATTAAAATAAATGATAAAAAAAGTTACCCATATGGTCGTTGGCTTTGATCACAAATTGTATAAAATAATGTACGGCTATCTTGAGCCCATGCTAAACTAACAACATCTTCAATTCTTAATTTTTGAATAATTTTTCCATTTTGGAGATTTTTAACTTGAAGAAGAAAACGTTCATCCCCAGTTATATCGATGGTGTATGCAAGAAAATGGTGGTTAGGTGATACCCGACATGTACCCACATGAACATACCCTGCAAAAACAGAATTTAAATTAATAAATGTTTTGTATATGTATACAATTAATGTAATTCTGTTTGTTCAAAATTCATATACCGAATTCTTGTGCAATTTGATTCCAATCGAGTAAGATTTGTTCGTATACAAATCCTCTTGTTGCATAATTGACCATATGCTTCACCCAATTTGTATTTTCAACGGCAGGTTTTCGACATAAAACAGGGTATTCTTTGCTCTCTGGTATGTACTGATAATACAACCTAATTAAACACCAAATTGATATGCTATTTTAGCATTAAATTGGACACTTCCGTTTACAATACAAGTAATTACATAATATTTGACCGTACGGAATTGGTATACATCACTCATGTGAAATGTGATATTATTAGTGTAAGTATGGAAGATAATATGAATTTTGAGTTTAAAATTGAGAAATAGGGAATTTACCAGGAGCCCCAAGGTTCAGGTGGGGTGGAAATTTGATTAGGAATTCGATTAATCATCTCTGAAAAGAGAGCCCGCTGCAAGTTGTGCGTATCCGCCATGAAAGCTTGAGAGTAAGCGTTCTCGTGGCGAAGGTAATTTATGAAATCCGGTTCATGGGTATTTGACATCCAGTGATATGGATCTTCCCACGAAACCCCATGAGCTGAGACTTTGAATGGCAGTTTCTTGGCTACTGGTGGATCTGTTTGGTGGCAGAGTGAAGATAAAAAGGAAATGTTAATAGTGGCAAGTAATTTGTGGCTTTTTCTGATTGATTTCAAGAAGAAGATGAACGAAGCCATGGAAATGATAAGGGATTGAAACTAGTTCATGTTTCGGGAGAAAGGGAAGGAAGATGGTTAATTACAATTTTAGTACCTATACTTTCGTCGATGTGCAATTTTGAGAAATCCTTGTAAAAAGGTTAGGATTTGGTCAAAATTAGGGTTGCTATCGAGCATACTATGGGTCAATTGGGAATTTGGGATGCAGATGATTAAGCTTTTGAAGTTGTTAAGTGAAAACTTTATAACTAGGGAAATTATCAAAATCACTAAAATTAAATGGAATCTATCATATGTACTTGTTATAATCATCTAGTGACTAACTAGAATTAGCTTATGTTGACCAGTTGATGGTCAACTTCAGCTATCGCGACCCACACCATTTTTATAGATTTGGAATCTTAGTATAAAAATATATTTTTTCATTGTATATATTATACAACTAGCTACAAAACCCGCCCGATCGGCGGGTATGCTGTAAATTTTAGTATGTAGAAAAAACGGTAAATGAAGAAATGTTACAAATGCTCTAAATGACATAATAATCGATAGATGTGATGATGATTTTGTACAAAAAAACGGTAAATGAAGAAATGTTACATATAGTTATTTGTTTCCTTCGCTGATTGATCTTTTAAATATTTATTTGTTTCCTTGTATGTAGGATCTTTTAAATAGTTATTTGTATGTACGATATTTTAAATAGTTATTTGTTTCCTTGTATGTAGGAAGCCGTATATGGAGCATATGAATGTAGATCGTAAGCCGTACCAGATTCGTTTGCCGTATATGGAGCATATGAATATGAATGTAGATCGTAAGCCGTACCAGATTCATTTGTATTAGTGCAAATGACGTGGACCAATCAGGGAATTCCAAGTGGCATTATGGACGAATAGGAATGCTTGGAATTGCCATGGTGTCAAACCCTCTTCAAATTTAGGCCTCATATATAGGGTAGGATAGGAATGCTTGGAATTGTCATGGTGTCAAACCCTCTTCAAATTTAGGCCTCATATATAGGGTAGGATGTCATAGTGAATACCTACATAGATTTCATTATTTGATACTTTAACAGTTAACCCATACAAAGTGACCAAGAACACAAACTTGAAATAACAACTTAATACATTATACATAGAGTTATGCAAATTTTTTCTGATCCAAAATTTCCTAAAGTAATTTGTACATTATACGTAAATATAATAAGTAAAAAGCAACTTCTCACGGACAAGTACTAGTGGTTGTAGGGAAAGACTTGTTATGCACGGGTTTTCTTTTCCTCACGGGAGTGTAATCCCTAGTAAACAAAAGAGACGGCTTGTCGAATCCTTCTTGCATCGTTAGTACTTTTGACGACTCTTCTCCAAGCTTGTGGGGTTCACCTATACATATATATATGTATACGTTAATTAAATATTGTCAATGGTTAGCTAGGTCACACAAATACTTAAAAATTATTACTCAAGAGCTAGACCATATATAAATGTTGAAACTTTTTCTACCAATTACTAGTAATTGCCAAACTATAAATACATGATGTATCGTTAATTACCTGATGGAGCCTTGTTGATAAGCCCAAAATCCTTGTCGTGCACGCCTTCAACCTATCAATATTGACCGAACCAACCATATTTCAACTCACGTGTAATATATTAGAATCATGTAAAGACATATACTTCCTCCGGTTCAAAATAAGTGATACATTTTGGGTTTCACACTTTTTGAGGCAAAAGATTATAATGAGGGTTATATTAGATTAATTGGATGGTTAGTGGAGAATGGGTCCCACATTTTTTGAATAAAGTAAGGTTAATGATGTTTAAAAGTAAAAAGTAAGGGTAGAAGGGTCATTTCATTTTATTAAAGTATGTAGTTAGTGGATATGGGGCTTACTTTTTTTACCAAATAAGGTAAATTTCAAAGTGTATCACTTATTTTAATACACCCAAATATGGAAAGTGTATCAGTTATTTTAATTCGGAGGAAGTATAATCTCTTAAATCTTATGGAAAGAGGCTTTGTGTATAACATTCATAAACTAAAACTTTCATTTTTCTTTTTTCAAGCTATAGCTAGCTACTAGCTAGGGTTTTTATATACTAACCTTTTGTGCAAACATCAACTTTCTTGGCATTGCATGAGCACCGATCCAGTATTCATGACCATGAGCTGCAAATTAAACATGTTATAGAAACATGTGAATAAAACGATGAAGTATGTGCCAAAGTGGACTTTTAATATTTAAATGGTTCAATTAAACACATCCCCAAACAACCTAGAGCTCAATGTTAATTAACTTCGGATGATTAAAGAGATCGATATAAACATGTACCTAAATCATGAAAAGCTTGCACTTGGTGATCATCTAGAGTAGCACACTTGGTAAACATTAAAAGTGAGTGCAATATAATGACTAGAACTTTGATCTCCATGACTTCTTGCTTGGTAGTATGAGCAAAACATGAACCTTTTTGCCTTTTTGTGGAAATTTATGGCAATCAAGTGACTTTGACAAGATTCTCTACAAAATGTGTGTGTGTGTGTGAGAGAGAGAGAGTGAGTGAGTGAGAGAGAGTGAGTGAGAGAGAGAGTGAGTGAGAGAGAGAGAGAGAGAGAGAGAGAGAGAGAGAGAGAGAGAGAGAGAGAATACACAAAACACAAAGTAGAGAATTCCAAAAAGAGGGCAGTGGAGCAAACCATATTAACATGGAACCTTTCAAGTGAAGGGATGCATCACACGGTAGCACCTTGGTAAATACAACCATTTGTACCCGTCAACAAAACAAGTTGGAAGCGTAAGCGAGATTTGTGGCCAGGTAGGGCCATTGTGTAGTGTGTTACATTGGAACACATCACATGCCAAATTTGTCATGTGTAACAAGTTTTACGAAAGTTCAAGTGGTTCATTACTATATTGGGCAATACTTATTATATACTCCATCCGTCCTAAAAAAAAGTTTTTATGGACACAAGTATTTAGGAGATAGTTGATAGTAGGGTCATTGGTACTATTTTTTATTAAAATATAAGGTTAATTGGAGAGAGAAAGTGTTTTTAAAAGATAGTTGATGGTGTGGTCTATAGAGTTGTGTTCAGGGAGGAACACTAATATTATAAAGTCCCATGGAACAACTTATAGCCATTAGATCAAGCTTAATCAACGATCAAGAATAAAAACAAATATTACACATGGAGGGGCATTATACCCTTCCACGCACATAAAATATTTTATATGAGGATATAATCTAGACCATTGATCTCCTTGATCCAAGGGTCCAAAAGTGTTCCTTAGGACTTTATAATAATTCTGGACCTCCTTGAACAAACAACGTGGTCTATAATAATAATACTGTTTAATAGAAATGAGAATTGGGACGGAGGGAGTATTAATTAATATTGCTAAAAAAAAAGATGCTAACTAGCTAGTTCCATCACTGTTCTTTTGACTTCCTGTTCCTTTAGTTTGGTTGTACTTTGTACAAATGAAAGACCGTGGAAGAGGTTTGGGTCCGGAAAAAATTGAACGAATAAGTTTTGATCTATTGATAAGAGTTATGCATTGTAAAACATTTCATTATGTATCATGAAGCAAAGAAGAGGTAAACTGAAGGTCATCACAACTGGTCCGTTTGTGGTATTTTCAGTTTTAGAACCTAAATTTGACAATTTTGAGTCTAACTCAAGATGCGGTTTATGTTGATGATGTAGTTTTCAGTTCTAACCGGTTCCAAACCCGAAATAATCAGACCAAAACGGAACCATTATTCCAGTTCGGTTTTCAATTCTGGTTTTTTTGTATTTTATGGTTTCAGGTTTTTCGGTTCTAGTACGAGTAGGTCCGGTTCCGGAACCGAACACATCCCCAATTTAGTATTAGGTTTTAAAGTGTAGATCCAACGGGGTTTATGTACGACAATGTGTTTTACAAATACACAGGGGAGGATCTAGTATGGTGCCCGGGGTTGCCAGTGCAACCCCTGAAATTTTTCCGGAAAGCGTTAAAATTTTTAAATTTTCTTTTTATTAGTGTAGGTGCAACCCCTGAGAAAAATTGTGCAACCGGTGACACCCCTCAATTTTTTCTCTGGATCCGCCACTGCAAATACACCCTCTTGAGAAGCATGTGTCATTACTTAATTAGTGAAATACGTTTAATCCATACTTTTTAAGCCTAATCTCTTAAACCCATTCTATAAAATACTTGCAACTAAAAGCCCAATAAAGTTACAACTTTTGAAGTTTAGAATCCCAAAAAACATTTGAAGCCCAAAACGCCAACGCTACCCTTAAGAGGATGTATGTGTTAGTTTATTCCTAAGGTCATGAGTTAATAGTTTATTTGTCCCCTAGGGTACGTTTGGTACAGAGAATGGAATTGCAAGTAAATGGTTGTAGAAAATGGAATTGTAGAGAAAGAGAATTAGTCTGGAGAAAGAGAATTGACTCCTCTGTTTGGTAGCACAGAGACTTCAACATATAATTGCAGAGAATTGCAGTCGGAAATCAATTCTCTTGTTTGGTATAACAAAAAAAACCAATAGAGAATTGTACAAACTTTATAATTAGCAAACATATTTTTTTCCCACAACAATCATTATTTTAACATACAAAATTCATGGATAAATTAATAACGAAAGTGCATTAATAAAATCAATAATAACATCCAAAAACATAAACTATTGTCACTTTCAAAAACATCAATTCAATCAAAATGTAACAAAAAAAAAAAACAGTTTTAAGTACTTAAAATCACAATGTAACCAAGAACAATATTTGAACCATAAACAATCATCCCATAAAGCCATCGTTGTAAGATTCTACCATGCATATTTCTCTTCTTGTGTCAATCCAAGAAATAACCGTCCTAGAAGGACATCCTTTCTAACATATCACAAGTGTTGTAAATGCATTGTATATTCATTCTTATACTAACAACACTCGTAACATCACTTTCATACACCATCCTCTCCATGTTATCACGCCTATTATGGTAACTCATTAAATATTTTGTATTTAACGATCTTGATTCAATCGAACGACGGAAACGATGACTACACATCATCCACCAACGAATCATAACATACATGGCATAAAATGCACCTATGTCAATCATTCTTTTTCTCAATGGTAATCTTGTCATCTCAACTACACAATATTCATAAAACAATCAACTGAAAGTATTTTTCCAAATTATTATAACCCGCAACATAATACTTGGCCCTATTGAAAAATACAAATTTATAAAAGATACATAATTGATACACCAAATCTGTGACAGAGAGAATAAACAATTGATACACCAAAGTATGTGTAATAGATACAAATATGATGGTGTTAAAGAAAAAAGTCTAACTAATGAATTGTTGCTGTACGGAATATGTATAATAGATACAAATATGAATTAAAAAAGTCTAATGAAAAAATTATGTATACGAATTGTTGCTGAACGGAATGTGAAAAAGTCTTATGAATTAAAAAAGTCTAATGAAAAAGTATTATGAATTAAAAAAGTCTAACATGTAAGAAGCAGCAAACGAATTGTTGGCGGACGGAATTGCGGACGAAATTGCAGTGGACGAAGAATGCAGCGGACGAAATTGACGAGAAGGGTTTTGCGCTAACGTATAGAGAAAAGAAGAGGGCTTTATGGGCTTTCTGATTCTCTGTGTTCTTTTATTCTCTTCTATTCCCCTTATTTAGTATGGAATTAAAATTAGAGAAAAAGAAAAGATTTTTTTCTCCACCTTTTTTTCTCAGTGTAACTAAACAAAAGACTTTACCTTTATTTCCCTTTCTCTAGCCTTAAGGCCAGGCGGAATGGGCCAACGCCCAAATGGCGTGGGGGTATGACAAGGCGGCCACGACGTGGTGGTGGGATTGGAACACCCCCACCCCCCCCCCCCCCAACGATGTGGGGGTGGGCGCGGCGGAACCGGCGAATTCACAACGGGAGAGAACGGGCGTTGGTGGCGTTGGTGCGAGCGTTTGTGCGAGAATATAGCCGTTGAACGGCTATATTTTGATCCGTTGGAATTTAAAAAAAATAATAATTAATTGATGTGTTGGATCTAGTTATAAAATAAAGCTCCTAAATACCATTAATCTAGACTACCACATTCATAACCAAGTATACCTAATCGTGGGTAATATAGGTTAGGTATGTATTTTGGATTATCGAATCCACAGGGAACAGTTTATGTAATCCAATTAAAGAAAGTTAAAGAATTAATCAAGAAAAGATTTCTGTTCATGTTTTGACTTATATGAAATGTAACTAATGTTTGAAATGACAAGAAACGCAAATTTGAACGTCTGAAATGATATTTAAGGGATATTCACTATGTATGGATTCATCTAGTACTAAGTATGGTTATTAAGCACCGGCTAGTTTAATGTTCTAGAAGTCACGGTATTAGATTTCTCTCAATTCCATTTAATAAACTAATTACAACTAATAGGAATTTCTTCTCTCAAAAGTTATAACTAATCACACTTCTATTTGTTGAAATTACCGTCTTGAATTAACTAAGACCTCTAACCTAGAATTTTCATTACTAGGGTTGAACTTCTTGTTTAATCTAACTTATTGGAATCTTGTCTCTAATTCCTATTTCTAGTGAATTACCAACTAGGTCATAATGAAAAGTTGGGGAAGTAATCAATTGAACCAAATGTTGTCAATATCTAATTTAATCAATTACCAATGATAAAGAATCGAAAACTCATAAATTAAACGAAGAAGAGTAATTAAACATCAACAATTGTTTTGAACACAAACAAACCATAAAATTAAACCATACTTAATCCTAGAATCATCCAAACATAGCGAATATAAAGATTACTAGCACATAGACATGCTAGAAATCAACAAACAAGAATTAAAGTATAGAATTACAACCATAGACTTAATCCAAAATGTTTGAGAATCAATGATTGCTATAAACTTGACAAATCCCTTGATGAAATGCTCCCAAATTCGTCCAAGGTAACTGCCCAAAAACACACTAGAAGAAAAGATAACTGAACATTTCCCTTTGATCTGCCATAAAATCACGACCAAACACGCATAGTTCACGGCGCGAACTATAGTTCGCGTCGTGAACTTCCCGTTTTGATGACATCCCGATCGGTAACTCTTGATAACGAACGTGAAAACCATACAGGGACTTTGGTGACTGATCGTGAATAGTTCACGATCAGTTCACGATCGTGAACTATTTTTGGCCTGAAATCTTGTATTTTTTCTTCATCTTTTGGCCCGTTTTTGACACCTCTTTCGCTATATCGCCTGAAATGTAAAATAAACACATAATTGAGTAATATCACATGTATTTGCTTCTAAAACGTACTCAAAATAGACGATATTGACGGGTTTGAACGTGTCTAAAAACGTTAATATCATTAATTTATTTAATTTATTTATTTCTTATATAAACACACTCAAAACACTACCAAAACACTACCAAAACACACCACAACTCTACCAAAATACCCCAACTCACAAATAATGAATTATCTTGGTTCATCATCTGACGACGATGACGCGTTTATGCTAACAATATACTCAGAACTCCTCGATGATATATCCTCCGATGAAAATGAAGAAGTCTTTGACACTAGAACCGCGAAGCTAAATAGAAATCGAGAAGCTGGACACGACATGCTATACCGAGATTATTTTGCGGATGATCCTGTTTATGACGACAACAATTTCCAACGAAGGTTTCGTCTCTCCAAAAATCTATTTATGCGCATATGTACCGCATTAGAAAACAGGTATCCTTTTTTTCAATTGAGATATGATGCTAGAGGTAGGCGGGGATTCACTGCTTTGCAAAAATGCACTGCAGCAATTCGATCTATGGCTTACGGGTCATCCCCTGATTCTCTTGACGAGTACCTACGCATGTCTGAAAGAACTGCTAGGGAAAGTATGTATAGATTTTCACAAGGGGTTTTGGAAATATTCGGACCTATTTATTTGCGAAAACCAACAGTAACCGATGTTCAAAAATTATATGAGGCACACGAAGAGAGACATGGTTTTCCTGGAATGCTTGGTAGCATTGATTGTATGCACTGGGATTGGAGGAACTGTCCACAAGCGTGGAGAGGTGAGTACACCGGTGGACATCATGGAGTACCGTCGTTGATATTAGAAGCTGTTGCTTCCCAAGATTTATGGTTTTGGCATGCTTACTTTGGGTTGCGGGTTCTAATAATGATATTAACGTGCTTGATCAGTCACCAATATTCAACGACTTGTTATCAGGAAAGGCACCCGATGCTCCTTTTACGGTGAATGGCAATCCATATAGATTCGGTTATTACCTTACCGATGGTATATATCCTCGTCATGCGACGTTTGTCAAAGCCTACCGACATCAAGTTGATCCAAAAGAGGTCTTGTTTACCAAAAAACAAGAATCCGCACGTAAGGATGTGGAACGGGCTTTTGGAGTTTTAAAGGGGAAGTGGCACATTGTCAAAAATGCGGCCCATTCATATGACCTTGAAAGATTAAGATATATTTTGTATGCATGTGTTATAATGCATAACATGGTTGTCGAAGATACTGGTCGGATGATTTCTCCATATGTGTCGGACGGTCCCCGACATGCTTTGTATGTACCGGGAAGTGCAGAGTATTTGCACAGGGTTGTCGACATTCGAGACGATACAACACATGAACGACTTCGACAGGACTTGGCGGACCATCTCTACAACAACGCACATGCCGACGATGAAGACGCCGACGATGAAGAGTAATAATTTATTTTAATTATTGTAATTTTTAATTTCTAGTATTTTAATGTTTAATTTCTAGTATTTTCATTTTAATTTAAAGTATTGTCATTTTAATTTTATTTAATGTAATGTAATTTTAAATTATATAAAATATTATTTGTGTGAAAAATAAATGGAAATGAAATGATGAGTTGGAAAATAAAATGGTGTGATGTGGTGTGGTGGGTATTTCCACCAAATGATGTGGTGTGGTGGTGGTATGGTGTATGAGGTGGCGATGATGTGGCGGAAAAGGGCACCACCACATGTGGTGCCCATACCCACTAGCCTAAGGGGATGTATGTGTTAGCTTATTCATAAGGTCATGAGTTAATAGTTTAATTATTTGTCCCTTATAAGCCCCAGATAATGTTTGTTTTAGCTTATTCACCCCGAATATGGATCAAGAAAGAAGCATCCTTATTTGAAGAAGTTGAAGAAGCAATGCATTTTCGTAAAATACACATATATGTAAACATATACATACATATATGTATATATACATATATATTCATACGATAGATACACATACGTTCATATTTATACCGTATATATGCATATATATACACATATATATACAGTATGCCTGTGCATTTTCATAAATGAAAATGCAAGTTCCGATTGAAAATGCAAGTTCCGATTGAAAATGCAAGTTACGACTGAAAATGCAAGTTACGTAAAATGCATGTATATATATGTGTGTATGTATACATATATATCAGGCATGAATATGCACATATATATATATATCTATGGTATGAATATATATTTATATATGCATATATGTATGTATATGTATACATATATGTATATTTTACGAAAATGCATTACTTCTTCAACTTTTTCAAATAAGGACCCTTTTCTATTAATCCATACCCTATTCACCCCTAGTAGTTTATATTTCATAGATTTCATAAATCATCAATTTGTGGCTTATTAACTTATTTAAATGAAAATTGGGCTAAAAGTCTAAAACTATTATATACAGTCCGTAATAACCACTTTAGAACTAGCTTATGAACTTATAACTTATAATAAGCTATCAGTATTTATAAATTATAACTTATAAGCTATATAAGTAAATTACAATAAGTTAGTTTCATTTTTAAAGCTTAAAAACTATACATAACAGCGGACCATCCTTATCCAACCCAATTTTCAAATATTGGTACCAGTTAGAAGTTAGAACCAAACTGAACATAGGACCATGCTTAGGGACCACACTCGACCAGACCGGACCGGTATAGCGACGGATCTCTACTTTTATAGCCGCCGTCAAGAGAGACAAAAAATACCCAAAAAAAAAATCTCACAATTAATAAAATGAAATCACAACATGCCTAAAATGACACTGATCGATATGCTATGCTTTGTATATATGTAATATATATTTACTCAAACGAATGTAAGAAGATAAAGATTTTAATTTGTGTAAAGCAACTGATAACCTAAGGGCGAAAACGGAATTAGAATTTACAGCACATAAGTGCCTGCCTCCATCCCTGATGCTTTCGTGTTCCTCTCGGGTCCGCTTTTGCCATTCTTACTGGACTACTGTTCCACTCATTTTGTAGTCTGCATTATTAAACTTTTGAGTAAATTACAGTTTTTGTCCCTGTGGTTTTCCCGATTCTGCGTTTTTGTCCGTGTACTTTTTTTTCATTTTTTTTTGTCCTTGTGCTATGCCAAATTCCTTTTTTTTTGGCCTTCCGTCCACCTTCACGTTTTCAGCACGTGAGGGGTTTAACGGCCAAAAAGAAACGGAAGGTGGACGGGAGGACAAAAAAACGGAATTTGACATAGCACAGGGACAAAAAAAAAATGAAAAAAAAAGTACAGGGACAAAAACGCAGAATCGGGAAAATCACAGGTACAAAAATTGTAATTTACTCTAAACTTTTAAATTTATATACTCGAAAATAATAAAAAAAATAAAAATAAAATAAATATGTTTGTAATTACATGGGAAACGCGAAGGATCTGACACTAGTATTGCTGCCATCTGATCTATGAGATATACTACCAGCAGATGTTATAGGCCCCGAGAATGTTATCAGTCCTGAAACGGGTCCCGCCATTGAGAAACTTGACTCACCACCACCATGTTGTAACTGATTAACCGCCACTGTCATGTTATGGCGGTTAGGTGCAGTTTGTGTGTCTAACTGAATTTCGTGGGGACCGCTAACAGTTTCAAAATTCAAAGTGGTGTTGATTTCAGTTGGTATATTAGCTTCAGATTCAGCAGTCTGTGACTAAAGTAATAATTCAAACATTAGTTATGATAAACATAATTTAAATCAAGTTACATTTAATTTAAGGAATACAAACCTTGGGAAGTTGTTGATTAATTGTTGTTAGTAGTTGATCTTCGTTATTTGTTAAATTTGAATTTGAATCTAATTCTTCTTCACCATTCTGCGCTGACTTTTCAGGACCGAAATTTTCACTGTTTTGTTCATTATCTTTGTAACAATCTTCAATTTGTGAAGATATCAATTGTTTATCAAGATTATCTTCAATCAAGTCTTCATGTTTATCGGAAACGGGGTTGCATGATAACTTATGATGCTCCTTATCACATTCAATCTTTTCCTCACGAGATAATCCTTCATCTACACAAATATCTTTAACAACCTGGAAACCACTTTCTTCATAACATGTCACATTCTTATCAATGTATTCTGAAGTCTTCCCCAAGTTTTCATGTTCAAGATTGTTGGTAACGTTGACTTTTTCACTGTTCCATGACTTGACTTTATCGTTTTCTTCATCAGATAATAACTCTTTCATGATTTCCCTTCAGTGCTGTGGAAAAATCAAAATAGGTCTGTTTTCAGAATTAAATCAAATGCAGTTAACAGCTAATAATAGAAGAAAAAATAAATAAACGTAATTAGATTCCTGATACATAAGAAGGGGAAAACAGTCAAAGAAAACAAGGTTAAGTATTCGATAAGAAAAATTATAAATAAATAAATAAATAATATTTGAAGTTGTTCCACTAGCATTGAATAGTTAAAACAAAACACGAATAAAAAACTGATAAAATACTTAAATGCTTTCTCTAACAAGGCTACAACCAATTTTTTTTATTGTCAGTTAGCTCATAACGTGATAGCAATTGATGAAAATCCCCAATTTTACCTAGGGTTTGCAATCAAACGAAACAGTACTTTACGACCTGATTACTAGATCTAACAAATGATACAATAAAAAATATTCAAAGCAGATCCCAACAAATTCACACATGGTAAATGTCGAACAAAACCAAAAATTGCAAATATTATTAATTCATTACGTTACCTGTGCACAAAATCAGACTCTTATGCCTCTATTATTCTTCAGATAAGACAATTCGCACTGCAAAACAAAAAACAAATACGAATTTTGAGCGACAAAAAATACAACGACAAGATAAGAAACGAAATAATCATTCAAACGCGGATACAATTTTTGCGGAGGAGATAAACAAGCAAAATTACATATTTCATTGCATTAGAATTGCATATACGTGTACCGAGAGGAAAATAGGGCGAAAATTCGAAACATTAAACTCAGGCTATAAGGAATGGGCCTCACCTTAACACCAAAATTTCTGCCACATCATCTGCCACCTCAGCAACCCCACCACACCACACCACACCACTTTTTTCAGGAAATACCCACCACACCACACCACACCATTTTTTTTCCAACTCATCATTTCTTTTCCATTTATTTTAAATAAAACACAAATTACATTATAATAAAAATACAAATAACAACTTAATAAAAATAATACAAATAACATATATTTTAATCTTCGTCTTCATTTTCGTCTTCATTTGCATTGTGATTTGCGTTATTGTAGAAATGTTCCGCCAAGTCTTCTTGAAGTCTATCGTGTGTTGCATTGTCTCGAATGTCAACAACCCTATGCAAATATTCAGCGGTTCCCGGTACATACAACGTATGACGGGGGCCGTCCGACAAGTAATGTGAAATGGCGCGACCTTTGTCTTCCACAATCATGTTATGCATTATGACACATGCATACATCATGGATCTTAAATTATCTAGTTGATAGGTACGCGCCGCATTTTTAACAACGTGCCACTTTCCCTTTAAAACCCCAAAAGCACGTTCTACGTCCTTACGTGCCGATTCTTGTTTTTTGGTAAACAATACTTGTTTTGGGTTTGACGGATGCCGGTAAGCCTTCACAAATGTAGCATGACGAGGATATATTCCATCGGTAAGATAATAACCGAATTGGTATTGATGCTCATTCACAACGAATGGAGCATCTGGTGCCCTTCCTGATAAAATCTCGTTATATATTGGTGATTGATCAAGGACGTTGACATCATTGTTCGAACCTGCAACCCCAAAAAAGGCATGCCAAAACCATAGATCTTGTGAAGCAACTGCTTCTAGTACCAACGATGGTCTTCCATGATGACCTCCAGTGTACTCTCCCCTCCACGCTTGAGGGCAACTCCTCCAGTCCCACTGGGTACAATCAATGCTACCAAGCATTCCAGGAAAACCATGTCTCTCTTCATGTGCAGCATATAAATTTTGAACATCCGTGACGGTTGGTTTCCTCAAGTAAATAGGGCCAAATATTTCTACAACCCCTTGGGCAAAGTTATACATACTTTCCCTAGCAGTCCTTTCAGACATGCGTAGGTACTCGTCAAGAGAATCAGGGGACGCCCCGTAAGCCAATGATCGGATCGCTGCCGTACATTTCTGCAATGGTGAAAATCCCCGCCTACCTCTAGCATCATATTTAAGTTGAAAGAAAGGATACCTGTTTTCTAATGCACTGCATATGCGCATAAACAAACTTTTGCTCAACCGAAATCGTCGTTTAAAATCTTTGTCGTTATAAACACTGTCATCCGCAAAATAATCTCTATAAAGTCGTTGGTGTGCAGCGGCACGATTACGGTTCAGCTTCGCCGTCCTGGTATCGAAGCGGGCATTACTAGTCTCCGCTAGCTGATTCAGTCGCGTCGCGCAATACGCCAACAGAGCCGTATCGTATGTGTCGGATGATGAAGACGATGATGATGATGTAGCCATGATTAATGTAGTGATGATAAATTAGAAATATGGTAAAATGATATATATGTTGTGGTATAAGATGGGTATTTATATTGGTGTGTGATTGGGGTATATATATATATATATATAATATATATTATATATTAATTTTTTTTTTTTTAAGTTCAAACGGTCATATGACCGTTACCCTCGTCCAACGTTCAAAAAATCAAGCTTTTCCACCCGTTGCCGCTCGTTACCGTGCCCCCGGTTCACCACCACGCCCAAACACGGCGTTAAGGGGGGCGGTGTTCCCCTTAGCCCCACGCCGTTGAGGCGTTGCCACCTCAGCTCCACGGCAACGGCCTTTGGCCCATACCGAACGGTCTCATAGCCACATACAATAACTCAATTCTATGAAACCTAATCTCTCTAATTTATGTCTGCATTTAATGTATTTATGCCTGTGTTATTTACTCCGCTGTAGCGCCACCGGGAAAATATAATCGCTGATTAAACACAAATGGAAAGCTCAAAATAAAACAGAGTAAAAATAATCGATATTCAATTTCCAAAAAATAAACAAAAAATCGCTCACCTGCGAACGATTTCCGAAGATCGTCAACTTCTCTTCTGTCGATAGCTTCGTTGTGATAACGTCTTCATCGTCGCCTACAGTATTTTCAAATGATCCAGCTGTGTGTATTTAATTATATATATGTGAGTTGACAACAACTGATCACGAAATTGCAGAGTTTTTGTCGTTTGTGATGAACAGAGGAGACAGGTGGACAAAAAAGTAGCGAGGTTTGCCGGAGGAAGGAGAAGTTGCCGGAAAAGTGATGAATCCGATTAAAACAGAGGTAGAGTCAGATGAGAGCGTGGAGCTTCTAAAACAGTATAGGATATGAACAACTCGTGAAAGCTGTCATTATTACTACTCCCCTTATTACAAAAATGTTTTAGGTAATAATTTAGAGAATGTTTATATCCTTTAATAATATCTAATCAACAATAAATATTATATTTTACAAATAAATCAGATCATAATCAATATAATATAATGATATAAAAATAAAATATGATTTGTTAATGTTGGTAACATTATTGTATTTGTGTGTTTTTGTCATTTCAAGTTAATATAATCCTAAAATAATCATTTAGAGAGATTGATATCTAATTATTATTTAAGAAACTAATCATATGATTGAAAGGTATTGTAAAAAAATAATAAAAATATCGTTAAAAAGGAGTAAAATCTCATTTTATTATATTGCGAAAATCTCAATTTAAAGATTTCTTATCATGCATATTTATGGCCTTCATGAGAAGGTCATCACTTTGTACTTGTGGTCAGTGTGTGTGTGTTGTTTTATATTGGTGTTGAAAAGACTATAGAATCAATGACATAAAGATATAAAAATAATAAAAATTTATTCATATTGCTTTTGTTATAAAACTGAAAACACAATGTTAATTTTGAAGACTTATTCATGTTTTGGGATCTAACTTTCCTTGTTCATGAACATAGTGGAATCGGAATTGTGGACCCCTTTAATTTAACATCATATTTAAGGGTGTCAATAGGTTTTTGTGTCCGGTTAAGACTCTTAGGCTACTAGGTATGGGTATCAGATGTGGTACCCAATTTGCCTACCACATCATCGCCATCTCAGCAATCACACCACCACCACACCACATCATTTGGTGGAAATACCCATCACACCACATCATTTTATTTTTCATCTCATCATTTCATTTCCATTTAATTTTTTAAACATAAAACCACACATATTAATTTATAAGACCTCACATATTATTTATTTTTATACAAAGAGTCCAAATAATTAATTTATAAGACCACATTGTTAAATTTTTGTAATAAATCCAATAAAAAAGCCCAATTAAATTGCCCAATAGAAAAAGGCAGCTCAAACCTAATTAAATAGCCCAACTTGCTTTTAAATACATATTAAAAAAATCCTAAAACCCATCTTCTTCAAAAAAACGGCAGCTCCTTTCCGGCGAGAAGAACGGAAGAGAAGAAGCAGCATGGTTTTTCCGGCAATGAGGTAGGTTTTTTCTAGCCATTGAACGGCTCCTTTCCCCTCAACGATCAAAAATGCTCGCTCCCACGCCGTTTTCTCTCGTTGCCGAGGGCACCCTTCATGCACGCCGTCCCCCCACGCCGTTGTGGGGGGTGGTGTTTGCTTTTTCTTCCACACCGTGGCTCTTGCCACCTCACCACCACGCCATACACCGTTGTCCCATACCCACAAGCCTTATTAGGTTACACCCGTCGAGTTTAAGATAATGAAATATATATAATATTTACATAAATTACAACAATATTTTTAAAGAGCAACCTAATATTTTGACTAATGAATTCAATGTTAGCCACTTACCACATGTATTTCATAGTTTATTTTCTCCTTAAGTATCAAATCTCATAATAATTAGTAAACCTTATTTTAGGTTGCCAATTGTCAAATGATAGAATGTCGGTTTTTAAGGGTGGCGAATCTGATGTGTGCAGGCCCGTTTAGCTATGTGCCATAGAATTGAAGAAGCAAGAAAGGTTAAAGTTTAAAGCTAAATCTTTTTTCCCAAAAGAAGTTGACCAACATATGAAAAGGATTGGAGTTTACTGTGGGCATTTTCTGAAAATATGATGATTATCAAAACAATCATTATATTTGAAAATTTGTTTTTGAAAAAGGATCTTGTATTATAAATGTTTGCTTTTAGAGCAAGGGGTATGGTGGCTTGGGGTCGGATGTCACATATGCGCCACCTATGCGCCACCTATGCACCACATCATCATTTCACATTTCACATTCAAAACCCCCAAATACCCCATCTACCATCACTAACCAATAAAACTCTTTTGGGACCCATTAAAATACCAATCACTCACAAAATACCCTCTAAAAAAAACAAATTATCTTCTCTCTCATCCGTGAGTGATCCGGCGAATGGAGTCACTCACGTAACTTGCGGTACCATGGCGAGCTTATGTGGCAAATTTGATCCGGCGGAAGATGGGGTATTCGTGACCATACCCTTCACTCTTATAATGAAAATGACATACAAAAGCGTATTAGACTATGTGTATATTTAGTGACCGCTACCACATTGACTACTTTTTATTAAATATGGTAGATTTCAAAGTATATCATCTATTTTGAAATTCTTTTTTAAAAAATATCTACTTTTTTTAAAATTTTCACAAAAATATTGTTTTTTTGTTTATCACAAATAGAGTTTATGGATTCCTAGATTCCGGATTGATGCTTAAATTGTACTCACGGAGTCCGAAATGGTACAATAAGTACAGTGATAGAAAAGTAAGTACAGTGGCAGAAAAGTACACGGGGTAAAGTGTCAATTCGGATTCCGGGACTCCCATTTAAGCATCAATCCGGACTCTAGGAGTCCATAAACTCTATTTGTGAAAGAAAAAAAAACCAGAATTTTTTGTGAAAATTAAAAAAATGGCATTATTGTTGAAAAAATTTATATTTTAAATTTTTACTTCAAAAACCACAATTCTTCAAATGTATCACTTATTTTTTATGCGGAGGTAGTATTACTTATTTGGAACGAAAGAAGTATTACTTTTGGCAATCTGCCATATATAATGTCAGCTCTATACATTTTTTGACAATATTATGAGTCATAATTTAAAGAGAAAACAAGAAATATGTAAAAGATTTTTTTTTGTGTGTTCTATAGTTTTTTTTTTTTCTTTTTATGAAAAGAAAAGATAATTAAAATCATTTTCGCCAAAATATCTCTCATGAATTTTCTCCTAAACATAAGAATATTAAAAAAAAGATATTAATTAATTATCTGGAACAAATCCATTCGCCAAACTAACCATGACCTATCCTAATTTAATTTTTTTTTTTATTGAATGTTAAAAATTGTGGGGAGATAACTTTACAATTACAAAAGTATGAAATAATAAGCTACCGAAAAGGTCTACGATTAAGAAGTTAAAATTACGGACGTAAGTGTAAATGCTCTCAAATATGGGAACCCAAAAAGCAAATAGTTTCATATATAAAAATTAAAACCCTGCCAGAAGGCTGAGACGGCTCATAATCATATACGCCGGTCTCGTCAGCTTCGTATCCAAAGAACAATTTGAGGTACTTTCTGTTAATTTGAAATTAGTACACTTTGATTTGTAAAATCGTAAGTTTTCGAATTTTCATTATCATGATTGCTTTATTAATATTAAATTGCACATTTATTTGAAGTTTTTATAAATTGAATAGTACACGTAAATCTACCTCAATTTTTCTTGAACAGTTTATTGATAACACCAAACACTAATATCATTAACTATAAATCTTAGATTTTAAAAAATGTTTAGGGTTTCAAAGAATTTTTATCCTACAAAAGACTCCAACAATTATCATAAATGAAGGGATATATACATTCAGATTTTTCAAAATGGCCACCAATGTATTAGGGCCATGTTTGAGGAAGCTTATTTAAGGAACTTATTAGCTTAATAAACAAGCTTATTTAGTACATGTTTGGATAAACTTTTTGATGTCTAAAAGGACTTTTAGGGGGTGTTTGTGATTGCTTATTGAAAATAGATTATGTGTTTTGAAAATGAATAATCAGATAATCAGCGGTTACAAAACATGATTCTAAAAAGTAGTGTTTGGATTTGATTATGCTGTTTGAAATAGCAATAATCAGATAATATGTATTTTAGTGTTTGGCAAACCTGATTATTTGTTTAGTTAATAGGTAATATTCAAAACTTCATTTTCAAAACGCAAATTTTAAGTAGCTACCAACCTACTTTTTCAAAACTCTATTTTGAATGCTCCAAAACGCATATAAGTGATTATTTCATACCTTTTGCCAAACAATAGTTTTAGATTATTTGCGTTTTCAAAACGCAATAAGCAGATAATCTACTTCAAATCGCAATCCCAAACACCCTCTTAGTTAGACGTGCTTATTAACTTTTTGATTTTGAAAATTAATTTTAAAAGATAGTGTTTATCTTAACTTATTGACTTATTGGTTTTATATAGTGAAAAGTTAATACTATTAAGTCATTTGAAAAGTAAGAGTTTCCTTACTTTTGAAAAACTCTTTTTCAAGGTTTTTTCAAAAGTCATTTAAAAAGGACTTATTACATCAGCCAAACAACTTATTGACATATTAATTTTTTGAAAAAGCTATTACGTCAATAAGGACTTTTTAAAAGCTTTCCCAAACATCCTCTTAATGATCTAATAAGCTCAAAAGTTCAATTAATAAGCTTTCCCAAACATGACCTAAATTAGAATTAGAGGAGTACTACTAGAATGCGGTGGCAGTTACTTTGTAACAATTTTTTGAGTATTAAATTGGTGGGTGGTGGTTGCAATAGTGATGGTGGCTAGTGGTGATCACCTATGGTAGGCGGTGGTGGAGTGGTAATAATTTCAGTATTTTAAAGTTTTAAATATTAACAAAGACAATTATAGTTAAGTAATAAATACATGGTCTAGTATCTCAGTTGGTTAGGACATTATCACCAATGTTTCAAGTTGAATTCGTACACTTTGATTGCATGAATAAATCTACAAGTAAATAATGTTACCAAACTATATATCCTGATATATATATCGATCAACTTTTATTTTCTAGGATGGAAGCTAAAAGTTCACCTTCCGATAGAATTAGCAACCTGCCATCAAGTCTGAAACAAGCAATCCTGACTCTTTTGCCAATACGAGATGCTTTCACGACTAGTATTCTGTCTCATAACTGGCGCTACTGCTGCCTAAAAATACCTAACCTCGAGTTTAACGACAAATTTATAACCGTTTTCAACCAACCTAAGATTTTGCAAGCAATCTACACAGTACTGTTACTACATCATGGGCCAGTGCTCGAGTTCTCTCTCGATGTCACTCACTTAAAAAGCTGTTGTGAGATTGACCAGATCATATTTCATCTTGCAAAGAACAAGACCGTTGAGAAATTTACACTTTACGTTAATGTTTCGCCTAATGACCATAAATTACCCTCGTCTTTCTTCTCGCTGCATAGATTAACGCACCTTAAACTCCAAAATTGTGCTATTCGACCACAATTAATCGCTTTTAAATTCAGTAGGCTGATAAGCTTATGCTTTCACAACGTGAGTATTTGCATAAGCACTCTTCTATATTTGCTATGCAGGTGCCCTCTGCTTAAGAGCTTCACTTTGGTAAGATTCAACTACTTTTAACTATATTTAATTAGTAAAGATAATTAATTTCTACACCACTTTTTGTAATGCTTGTACCACGTGTATCTTTGAGGAGGAGCCGCACAGAGCCCATATTTTATAGGGGCTCAATTTTTATATATATCTTATATATCTTATATTAAAATTTTAGCCAACTTAATAATTTAATAGAATTTTTTTTTTAAAAATCCAAATATTTATAAAAATCTTGTATTCAAGGGACCCATTTTCGTATTTTCGCACAGGGCATTCAAAATCTCGGAGACGCCCCTGCAAAGTATTACTTTAGACTATTCAAACATATAAAGCAACTATAATTGTGGTCATTTATAAAGCAATTATTTAATTAATTTTTGTGCAGATTCAAGGTGAAAGACATTTGATACGAAATGAGTATTGTGACTTTGCTAAGTTTTTCAAGTGTATACCTTTAGTTGAGTATCTGCGTATGAATTGTTGTCCCGTTAAGGTAATATGTAACTTCTACAGCTTTATAAAGTCATGAAATAATTTGGTTCTTGCTAATTAAGATTACTTTTATGTTTAAGTGTTTTGCTTTAGGTGTTAACCCACTCAAGCTCCCGAATGCGATAGTCCACCTCAAAGTTCTTGATTTATCGGGATTGTCCTTTGCGAAAGAAGATGAGTTACATTCTGCTCTTCTTTTGGTTACAAGCTCTCCAAACATAGAGAAAATTAAAATGGAGGTAAATTTGTATTGATGCTATAATGTTACAATTAGTATATATAGCATTCTCATTTTCTTCATTTACTTATTTGAATGTTTTTTTTTTAGCAACTTGGGTTCTGACTCAATTTACATGTGACATTCTGAAAATTTCATTCCTTATGGAGACCAGATTCAACTATTAGACTACCAACCTTTTGGTTAATCAAATGTATTTTGCTTTTCAATAGATGTACTATTCCTCAAATGAAGTCGTGTCAGATGCTACGATGAACCTTGTTGATCTGCAAGAATATTCATACGTTACTTTGGATTGTCTTCGTGAACTAGAGATAACAAACTTTGGCAACAAGAAGCCAGGAATGGATTTTGTGAAGTTTATCTTGGCTAAGTCATCGATGCTAAAAAAAGTAAGAGTAGTGATTTACAGTCAGATTGGTGTTAATGATGAAGTAAAGATGCAACGAGACATGCTAACGTACTTACGGGCATCTACAAGCGCACAAATTATATTTGAGCGTCCGTAATTTTTTCTTCGATCATTTGGTTGGTTTTTGTTGAACTTGTTTTGGCCTTTGGGTTGTATTAAATTGGAGTATAACTTTTGAGGGGGAGTTTTTTAATCATAATTTTTGTAGCTTTTCACCGATACAATAAGGAGGCGTTTGGGATTACGTAATCATTCGTAATAGAATTGAATTCGGTTGTAATTGAATATGGTTACGCGTTTGACTACCAAAATTTTGAGTTGGAATTCAAATCAATATATATGCATTTTTTAAAAACTTTTATTTAGGTTTTTTTCAAAATTTTATTATTCATTATTATATTTTTTATTTTTAAAATTGTTTTTTTAGTATATTTTTAATTTTTTTTTAAAATTTTTTTTGTTTTAATTTTGTTTTAATGTTATTTATTTAATTTTTATAAATTTTTTATTAATTTTTTTAATTTTTTTTAGGATTCTAAAATCTAAAGCATACAAATATTCAAATTTGTTAGTTTACTAAAGGACCGTAATTGAATTCATAGGGTGTTGGGACGGATTTCAATTACAATGAATATCGTATTTCGAAATTACGTAGTAAATTGAATTACCGAAAATAAAAATTCATCCAAACTTCCCTCCATAATGTAATTGAGTTACAATTACGGAGGATTACGTCAAAACAAACGGGACCTAATAGTTATTTTATTCAACCTCTCGCTCTCGGTCTGCACTCTGCAAAACCCTAAAGGGCAAGCCACGTTCATTTTTAATTTTTTAACAGTCAATTACCTGAAATTGAAGAACTATAGATAATCTTAATCGTGATAACTTTTGAAAATGCAACTTCTTTGAAAATATTGTAACTCTTTAATTTGCCAATCCGAGATGCTGCGAGAACGAGCATTTTGCCAAGGAAATGGATAGACAATCTGTATTTAATGACAATCTGGTTAATTTACCATCTAATTGCGGACAATTAGATAGATATAAGCTTTCTTGCTCTCCAAGAATCATCGGGTTTGCACTTTGATCTTCTTGAGGAATTTGATGTGGAAAGTTTCAGTAACTTGGCTATTCAGGTTGAATTTGTGAAAGTTATCATGGCAAACAATCTGACCCGGATCCGTCCCGTTTTTATGTCAGTTTTCGTCGATTTCAACTGCCTTTAGGAAGTTTTCAGTGATTTCAGAAAGGAGGTATATCTCCTGGTTTTGGTCATTGATGTTTCATAATCAGTTGTACTGTTGTGTTCCGAGTTTTAACTTAGAGAGAAATAAAGAGAAGAGTCCGGAAATAAAAGATAACAAACTTTTATGTTAATGGCCACAAATGTAATGAACAACATGATTTTACAGTAGACCTATTGTAACGAATTCTTGTTTTTATGTAATGAATATTGGTTTATAAAAAGCTGTTAATTGTAAATTTGTTCTAAAGTTTTATTAAAAAGGAAAAAAGAGTACAATAAAAGTCTAATTTTTTTTTCTTCATAAATTTATACAAAAATGAAAAGATTTGAAAAGAAAAAACTTATTACTTATTTTTTTAAAAATATATATTTTCCATATTAACCGTGGCCTATCCGGCTATCCTAATTACCTTTATATATACATTTATCATTCAAATTTAGTGTTCATAATTTTGTATATATGTTTTTTCTTTCGAATTGTTTATCAAAAGTATAAGGTGGTGTTTGTTAAAACATAATGGTTTAGCGCTGAATGATTATGCAGCCTGAATGATTAAGATGCTCTGAATGGTTATGCTTCTGACTAAAAAAAAGTTGTTTGTTGATACTTCTGAATGACCGATCTGAATGACAATAATGACCATAATACCCTTTTGTATGATCAAGTGTTAGAATGAAATATGTAATTTGTTATGTTTTGAATGAATGCTACAAAATCATTTTACTTCTTGAAATTTATAACATATTTTTCTTTGTAATATATCAATATTTTTAACAAAATAAATATAGTAACATAAAATATAATAACAAAATGGTTTTACTTTTTATGAAATCAAATACATTACATAATTTTTATTTTCTAGACAAACCAATCCAAAAAATATATACGTATTACCTTGAAGCATTTTGGAGGAAAACAAAAATAAAGTTTTGAACTTTTGAAACTGACTATAGCACGGATATTGTTGCATTCATTTTGGGGAAAAACAATTAAAAGATATTATTAATACGAAGCACATTGTGTTCGAACAGCCCACTATTTTAGACTTTATTTGGAAAACGAAAATAAAGAGCGCCATATATAAATCTGAAAGGATGTGAGAAGTTTATGAATTAATTATTAGAAGGGTACTTTGGTAAATAGCTAGCTGCTGAATCATTTAGTACAACAATTTTGAAAGAATCAATCAGCACCTATAATTCATTCAGAACTTCTATTTTGTGTCAAACAAACTTGCTGAAGCTGACCGATTCAGCACTAAAGTACTGAATTGAATGGTTAAGTGCCAAACAAACACCACGTACCTAAGTTCCCAAGTGGCATTTTTCATGTTGAGTGGAAGTCTTTGCTTGCTTTAGGTCTATATCTCGAATCCTGCTACAAACAAATACTTTTTACTTCTTTTATTTTTAATTACGAATCGTATAAAGGGATTAACATTAAAGAGATATTCCATTATTCCCCGAGCAATTATGAATTCTCTTATTTCATTCATTTTCAATTACATAATTAAATTGTAATTAGTTAAATAATAAAATGTTAAGTTTCAAAATGACTTATAAATACTTAATCAAATCGTATGTTTAAGTTCTTTTTTTATTTTTCTTTCCTTTTATATTTAATTTGCATAAAAAAATTAATATAATTCTTTATTATTATTATTATTATTATTATTATTTATTTTACCATTCCTTAATTTTATCTTATATTTATTTACAATATATACAATTATCAGATAAATTTTAGTGTTCATTATGAATGGCTAAACGGGGTTAAAAAAATAGGAACACATGCGACAATTGTCATGGCTTCACAACATATAATACAAAGTATAAATTTTCAACCACGTGTCTCATTTTTACTTGAAAGAAACCAAGCACTGTGACTCATTTTTAGTTGGTTGATTTATTTGCAAGGTTTTCCAATACCTCTATGTTTTTTGAAATAATATAATAATATGATAGATGATAATCTTTTTTATATTCAAAAATCATTTAATTCTAAAAAGTAACGATTTTATATATTTTCACTTTATGATATAAAGTTTTTACTATTTACCAAAAGAGTTATTGAAACTAATATATAATTCCTCCGTATTAAAATATGTGAATCACTTTGAAGTTTACGTTTTTTAGACAAAATAAGATAACAAGAGATTAGTAAAACTAAATGTAGTCATTAGAATAGATGGACCCCACACCTTTTACTATTTTGTTACTTTTTCTAAATAGTAAAAAAGTCAAATATAAGAAAATGACAAAAATGGATGGGCTCCCACACCTCTAATGATGTTTCAAAAAGGATAAGTAAGAGTAAATGGGTAATTTTAAATATAAAACTTACCAAATAAGGTAAATTATTAAAGTGATTCACTTATTTTGATACTCCCCGAAAACGAAAGTGGTTCACTTATTTTGATATGGAGGAAGTATTATATTTGGTAATTTACTCAACACAAATATATTAAAAACCTTGGATTTGTTATAGATCTTGCTATTCAACATAATAAGTTAATATATCAGCAGCGCTTCGCAGTCCCCATATTAAATCATATAAAAACATCAATCTTTTTAGACCACGAGGCAGCTTGGCCCGTGCGATGCACGGGCTTCGTTCACAATAATGAGTTTTGAGTGCATATCGTGTACAATTTACTCGTGTCACCGGGAAAGTACGAAAAACGTGATCGGTTACATGTTTAACTTTGATTGAGGGTATTCTACTAAATGAACAAAGTTGTCTTTATGTGTATTGATGTTTAGGGTTTGTTGTTCTTTATTGAGTCATATAAATTATGTATGTTCATTGCAATTATTTTTTAGCTTGAAATAGATTTTGTATGCGTAAATAGACCTGTGCAAATTAGACTGAAAACTATTAAAAAGAACTATAATGCATCTCTAATAATACATATAATTTTTTTTTCAAATGTCTCCATGATGCAAAAGCTATAAATATTTGACTTAGTATTGTTTAGTTTTATACTTAATAACAAATTTTTAGCTTTAGGTGGTGTTTATCATACATGAGTTTTATTCGTACTTTGCTTAATTACAAATGGATTTATTGTAGTGCTAATATTTTTATGCAAAAGTTGTGAATAATAAATGCAAATGCTAGCAACGGAATATTTTTTTAATTTAAAACGTTTCAAAGGCAGCATACGTTTGTTAGTTAAATATTGCTAGTAACTGAACATTTTTTTACTTCTTTTTAAAATGTTTAATATTGTACTCTCTCCGTCTCATAAAAAAATTCTTATTTCTCATATTAAAACACTTACATAATGTAAAAACACTAACTCAACACCATTTCAAGAATATAACATTTGCTCAATATAAACACTATTTCAAGAATATGAAACTTGAATCACCGATTGAACAAAAACATAATTAATATTTAAGATAATTGATAAGTTTTAGACGGGATTTGATATATTAATTAGTTTATGTAGTGAGTTATAAGTTTTTTTTAACCTAAATTATGTAGTTTTAAATGGTTCCATACCTAAGCTTAGATATGTAACATCCACACACTCACTTAATTTTCCCATTTAATATTATAATTAATGACACTTAAAAGTAGACAGAAAAAAAAATCACTAAACACTCATGATTAACGTTCACTTTTACTAAGATCTGTTATTAGCATTAAGAACCTGTTTAAAGCTGCAATTCAATCCCAATCAACAAATAGACATAAGAAAAACTTGATGATGATCAGGTGATGAGAAGGCTGTTATTGATCGGCGTCATTATCGTCATGGCTCTTGGACTCTCCATCCACTTGAAGCTTTGGACCATTGATTATCAAATTTCTTCTAATGAAGCCGAATTATTGAGGTATATACTTGTCCAACCCAACTTTTCAATATCTTTGTCCAACCCAACTTTTCATTCCTCGGACTTGAGTGCTACAATGTTTTTCTTTTCTCTTCTAGAACATTCTCATACTCTTCACATACTCTTCAAGAGTCATCTACTAAAGTTTTACCACAACACATTACTTTCAATTTTAAAAACACAATGAATCTATAATCTCTATGCAAAAACTTGATATGATTTAAACAAATTTAGAAGTGTACGATTTATAAAATAAAAAGTTCACCTTCACTTCAGCCTCTTTTTCCCGTGTTTCAGTAATATTGTTCTCTTTGTTGGCATCAACTCCATTCTTGTAACACCTCAATTTTTAATACAAAACATTTGCCCAAATAAAAACATTTTCTTAAATAGAAGACCAGTTCCAAAACACAGATTTACAAAACCTTTGATATGAAAATCAGAGTATGAGGTTCGGTGTTACAAAATATATCAAAACCAAGGTTAAGCACAAATCCGCTCTAATGATCTTCTACTCTAGGCCCCGCATATCTCAATCCATGCGCACCTAATTCCTCGGTCCAGAACCTGAGTACATAGCAAACAAACAAGGAGTACGTGAGACACAAAAATGTCTCGTGAGCTACATGGGTTTAGACCCCAATAATAACAAGTATCACATCGTATATAAATACATATTTATATTTTACCCACACATCTTAGTCACACTATGGTGACTCTATCAGTCATGCTTCCCTAGCATACATATCTAGTACATAAACATATATGCACTAGAACACAGTCATATCTAATACATAAACATATATGTATTAGAACACAATCGAACCTAATACATAAACATATATGCATTAGATTCCTAGATCACCTAGCACGCAAACATATGCGAACTAGAAGCACCCGAGTGCTTGTGTACAAACATATGTACACTCGTCTCAGTGACCGGGAACATTCCCGCGTCACCACCATCTATCTCTAATCATAACTCTATCAGTTATGCCAGTCAAAGCCTTTGGTTATCACATCAATCATCAAACAAGTTAGTTAGTTAATATCGATAGTATATACTAACTCAACACATAATAAGTCTAGACAGACATCAAATAGACCAATCATAAGTAATCAAAATACTTCATATAACTATGTACTCAGTAAAGTCCACACGTACTCACCTTAGCAATAAAGTGCTCCAACCGTATTCTTTACGTCAGTTTCCTTGCTTCACAATTCGGTCAACCTTCCAAGACCTCCCCAAATGCCTAATACAATAATCACAAGATTATCAACATCACATACTACTAACAATGTGTCCATCTATCACTAGATAACACTCTTTGACTCATTTCCCCCAATTATGGTGATTTACCAACCCTAGGTTTGACCAACCCTTAAGATTCTTACAAATCATAACCATACACTTGTTTCCTTTGATAATATACCATCTATTAAGTGTATACATCACTTATCCACTATGAACCATAACCCCCAATAACTAGGGTTTCAAACCCAACCATCAAAATACATAGATCTAAAGCTACAAAGATCAAGGAGTGAAGATATACCTTTAATCTTCACTTAGGAGTGAAATCTACCAAAGATTTGAGAAGGAATCACCCAAGAACAGCCACTATGCTCGAAAATCGCCAAGGAGAGAATTAGGGTTTTGATATGGCATCAAATGAGCCAAAACCCGACTTAAGGCTGTTCGTCCGAAGTTCACGGCGTGAACTATGTTCGCGTCGCGAACTCTCCTCCTACCCGCATTCTTCGCGATCGTTAACTAGTCGCGAACTACATCACGCCCAATGGTCCATTTCTCTGTTAACAGTTCCCGATCGGGAGTCCAAGTTCGCGTCGCGAACTTGTCTATGCAGCAAGGCTGCATTTTTCGTTCTTTGTCTCGACCCGGTTTCGCCCATAACTTTCTCGTACGGTGTCCAAATGACACGAAACCAATTCCTACGTTCTTTAATTGAATTATCCGTATTTATCATATTTTTTTATACAATTTATTTATTTACAAATTTCGGGTCGTTACAACTATCTACTCCTTAAAAAGGATTCCGTCCTCGGAATCACTCAAAAATTCCAATCCACATTCTACCGAGTATCCCTTCTCATTCTCCCGTGGTTATTACCGTCAAACTTTTCTCATCCCGAATTAGTCAACAATATGTATGTAAACATTCAATTAATCCCGTTAGATCCAAACGGGTCAAAATCAATCTTAAGCCTTTAGTGCTCAAACGGGTCAAAATTGCACCATTTGACCATAACGCTTTAAATCTTTCAACCAGTATTACAATACGCATAGAATGACACGACCCAATCATTACAATCAACTAATTGACCAACACGGATGTCAAAGTCTAGCTTCGACCAAGTTGTTGCCATATCCCAACATCGTCTAACCTTTGACTTAAGAACAAAGTCAACTATACTTTAACAATTTTCCTTCTCGTTAAGGATTCCATAAATCTTCATTTCCTTTACAATCGACCTTTAATTTATGATCCATCTACAATCACATACTCGATTCCCAAATTCAATCTTGGAAACACCCAAACGGGTCAAAGTCGCACATTCCGACTATAACTCTTTTAGTTATTCCATCAACCTTTTTACGTACATACAAACAACACATTATGCTCATAATATTCACTAATCGTTCATAATGAGAGTCAAAGCCCATCTTTGACTAAGTCACCCGATCACCAATTGGTCAACCTTGACTTTTACGAAAAGTCAACCATGCTCTTTCAACTAATCAATTTCATTCTCACGGCACCACCATTAATGTATATCACTTCCGGTTCTACTCATTATTGTCCCCTTAACAATTGTCCCCGTTTTCCCACATTTTCATTTTCACCCCAATTATCCGGGAGTCGTACATTCACATATGGTCACATTGACCTTTACTGATTCTTGACCAACATTTGGTCACTCAAACCGTCACCTAGTTTTCTTTCAACTACCCTTGCGTCACATCAATCAGTCTCATAACTCTTATTCTCAATTACCGGAATTAGTTCTCTTATTGCAACAAATTCCACTATTTCATACAAGTTTACCAACCGACAATTTGCTCACTATGAGTTTCTCTTTCCTCCTACTCTATGAATCGTAGGCATCTCCTACACAAGCATGTCCTAAATGCAACCCGCATTTCGAACCAAATTCTCATTTACCATAACATAATAGCAATACTCATTAACCACATGGTTCTACATTCCTCATATAAACACATATAGATATACACATATATATCACGCCAATTTAAATCTAAACACCTCTATTGTGCACATATACAAACATATGTATATGTCACCGAAACCATCTATACATCTCTATTGTGCACATATACAAACATATGTATATGTCACACCAATACCATCTGGTACCCATCTTTTACATCACGTAGCTTTGCTACTTTCTCACTCATTCAATCGCCCAATGATTCATCATGCATTCTAGCACCATTCACATAATATCACATTATCGTTTTCCTTCAATTCACATGTCTCCCAAGGGGCATACCACTTAGCACATTTCACATAATATCGTCTTTCCATTATTATTTGCCCTCCAAGGCCATCACTTAATGCACATGCATTTTACCCCACGGGTAACTAATAACATTCTCTAGTTGTTATCTATCGCTCTACTTACACATTAACCGCCCTTAACCGGTTCATTTCCTTAACAATTCTCCGTGTCTTTTGACACCGCCGGAGTGGTTACCACTACATTCCATTAGACATAATTCACCGGCCAATTCAATCATTCTTGAGTCAAACATTCGACTCCGGCCCACACTTGCAACCCATGACGTAACAACCAATGGTCCAAGACTCGATGTTCTACCTTTTCACATCGTGGGGCTTAGGAATATTATTTTCCCAATCGTAGTATTACACTACACTATGTCACATATTTTCATATTATAATCATGACACTTTAGCAATAATCGTCCTTCTCATCCTTAATGTTGAATCCATCAACCCGTCACAAGACTTGCTATGGCTATATGCCAACCTTTACTTAACCGTTTTCAACGATCAAAATTCGTTACTCCCGACACCTATTCTTTTCCACATATTTTCCATTTATAAATTCTAAGGTATCATCCTACCTTAGTCATTCTTTCCTTTACCATCCACGTATAGTAATACCACATTACTCATCCGGGTTCTCGCCAAATATTCAAGTTCCATCTTCGAGGTTTCTATTTCCATGGTTCTCATCCAAACAACAATTTCCTACCAAGACTTAGTACTTCATTATACTATCATTCGTTTGATACCGATATCCACCGACCTCGCGGTCCGACCTTTTATACTACTTATTAACATCGACCATTATTTTCTTTCCACATACGACACTACGGTCTATAGTTCCTTCCAAACATCTAAATTTCTATACACATAATTAGCCGGGAAGATTATTCCCAAATAAATACTCACACCATACAACTTATCTCAAATTTCTACGATCACTAATTCGCGCGGCAATCCAACCGATAAGCTATGATCACATAATATCTTGGCTCGATACATACTCAACCAATCCACACCGATAACCACGTCAAGTTTCCTTTATCTCCCATTTATTTCAAATTCCCAAATACTAATAACACGTTCTACCATTTAGGTTTTCCCATTTATCTTCGTTTTCACGTTTTTCATCTAACCATTCGATCGACACAATCTATCCTTCTACCAAACTCATGAGATATAAATAAAAAGTAGGACTCGATTCTACGATATATTTAAGTTGACAAGAAGTTAACAGATAAAGTACCTGACACCCCATCGTGCGCCTCCTTTGCTTCCTCTTGGGTGAGTTGGAAGGATCGTCCCTTCACCCTCGCCGGTTCCATCTTCTTTTGCGACGTGGACACAAGTGATTCGGTTTTCTTCTTCGGGCACACGTGACTATAATGCCCTTTTTATGGCACGAGTAACACTCAACCTCGGCCGCCGGTTTGGATCTACAATCCCGGGCCAAATGCCCCGTCTTGCCACAATCATAACAAATCTTCGGTTCCCCACGGCATTCGCCGGTATGATTCTTCCCGCACCTCTTGCACGAGGCTACACTTTCTTGCCTAGAGAAGTTCGACGTGAACTTCCCCTTCTTGAAACTACTCGAGCCACTCTCGGCTTTCTTCTTCTCGCCCACATAGGCCCTCTCGGCAACCCTTGCCTCGTTCACCTCCTCCACACCTCGGGCGGCACTAATGGCCTCATCTAGCGTGGCCGCCCTCTTTACCTCCAATTGATAATCCCAAGGTAGCCCACTAGCATACCTAACCACTCTCGACCTCTCCTCGGAGTAGGTCCTAGCAACAAACGGGAGTAGTCCCGTGAATTCTCTCGAGTATTCCTCGACCGTCATATTGCCCTTCTTTAGGGTCACAAACTTCTCATGCATCTTCTCCAAATCCCTTTCGGGGCAAAACTTCTTTCTCAATCTCGTGGTAAACTCCTCCCACGACATTCTCTCTATCACCTCCTTCCCGAGGGTCTCATAGACTATGTCCCACCAGACCATAGCATCATCTTTTAGCAATTGTGATGCGTACGTCACCATATCGGCTTTCTTGCACTTGCTACTTCCGATGACCCGCTCGGTCTATCGGATCCACCTCATGGTCACCTTCGGGTCCGAACTACCCGTATATACATTTGGCTTACAAGCCATGAAAGTCTTAAAAGAACAACCATCTTTTCCATCGGGCCGTGCCCTAGCATCACTACAACCACCCGTGGAGGATTTCTCCACTCGGGTACCACCACCATCGGTTCTCTCGTCCGACTTGGCCTCGGATCCGCGATCCCCTCCTGACCTCTCACGGTTTCCAATATGCGGTGCACCTCATCGGCCACCGTCCCTTTGATTTGATCAATAAAAGTTTGGAGATCCGCCATGGTTACCGGAGTCCTATTGGCTCCAACCTCCGACTCATCCACTCGATGCATCGATGGTTGACTTTCTTGTTCAACCCTCTCGACGTGATGCATCTCTTCCTCCCGGTTTTCCGGGGCTTTCCCACTTCGAGGAGTGTTCACCATTTCTTTCTACCAAGACTATACGAAAGACATTAAACATTTAGTACTTCTTGTACAATCCAATAGTCGCATAAGACTCAATATCCATAATCACATCAACTTTCATAGGTCCCCTAGGTTCAACCCTAAACTTAACATAAAGCCTCAAGGTCAACCTATCGATCTCAAGGAATCTTACATTCCTAATGCTACAGTCTAAGACTAGGATGGACATCCAACCTAATTCACTTAAACAGTAACTCTGATACCAAGTTGTAACACCTCAATTTTTAATACAAAACATTTGCCCAAATAAAAACATTTTCTTAAATAGAAGACCAGTTCCAAAACACAGATTTACAAAACCTTTGATATGAAAATCAGAGTATGAGGTTCGGTGTTACAAAATATATCAAAACCAAGGTTAAGCACAAATCCGCTCTAATGATCTTCTACTCTAGGCCCCGCATATCTCAATCCATGCGCACCTAATTCCTCGGTCCAGAACCTGAGTACATAGCAAACAAACAAGGAGTACGTGAGACACAAAAATGTCTCGTGAGCTTGTAACGCCCCGAAAATTTGTATAATTAAATTTAATAAATTCTTATTATAGGAAATTAAATTAACCTGATATTCTGGATGCTTTTAATTGAAGGTTAAAACGTCTCGTAATATTTCGACATTAATTAATTTAGACATGTCGGGTTAACCTAATTAAGTAACTAGTAGTTATTGTTATTAATTATCAATTCTCTTATTTAGTTGGGTAAATAAATAGTTAGGCAATTCGTTTGTATTAAACGCTATCGTTTCTCGAGACCGGCCGATTAGGCCAAGGTTTCCGTATGTTCGTTTCTAAACCGAGTCGAGACCCACCTATATTATTTCTTTTCTTTTCTTTTCTTTTCTTTCTTTTTCTCTTTACTTTGTGGGTTCGGTGATAATAGGGCAGTAGACGGAGCCCGAGTTTTAATCATGCAAAGTCTCAAAACTGCTAAGCCCAACCCGATCAAAAGCCTTGTTTCAATTTAATATTGTATTTAGCAAGTGAGCAGCCCTAATCCCATATTTCTATTCGGCCGACATGTACCTTTCTTCCCTAATTCGTTTCTCTGCTATCCAATCCAAGCGCTCGTTCATTGCCTTCCATTCAAAGTCGACTCAGTGATCAATGGAGCAGCCTTGCGAGTAGAGGGAGCCGAACAGAAAAGATTCTTGGGAGCTGTAACGCATCTTGATCGAATTAGGAATCCCTGCTATCGCCCTTGGTAAGAAATTCCGATTCCTTCCCGTTTCTCACATTAGATTCTGCGCTAACCGATTGATATTATGTTGCGGGTTATGGTCCTATGTATCGAGCAGATTGCACGTTAATCATCTGCATTCCATTTCCGTTTGTTTATTGGCGTGTGTATCTTCAATTCTGATTCTGGTGATTCACAATCGAGCAGGAGAGATTGCACAAGGAGTTTGCAAGCAATCTAGTCGGAAACAACAATCGTGCTCGGTTCGGGTGTTAATTGATTCGGTAATCCTCTAACCCTATTTCCGTCGTTTTGTTTTCTCGTTTTTCTCGTTAACCAAGCTGCTAATCTGTTTCGTGAAGGGCGTTTATTAGGGCTGCAGTCTTGATAGTCTTGTACCGAGCCTAGGTTGGCTTCGGTGTTGATTGTATTGTTGACGTTGTTGTTCCGTTTTGATTTAATAGTTATGTCTCGACTAGTTAGATTAGCATAAGATTGTGGTTGGTTATCCGGGCTAAAGTTGTGGACCGGGCAGCCAAGGCTGAGCCTCGGGTCTTCTCGGTGGGTTGGGTTGTTTAACCGTTTTATAAAATTGGGAAACTTGTAACCGAAGGGGAAACCGAACCCGTAGGGTTCTCGGTTTCCCAATCAAACTTTTACCATCTAGTTTTATAGAATTATATATATAAGATTCAAGTAAATAATAGTTTTCAGCTATTGGATAGAAACCCTAACCTACTCGGGTTTTTTTCGGTGACGGGCCGGGTTGCTAAATCGAGTTTTGTAAATCATCATTTTTAACAGAATCTGCCCTACTGTTCTAAATAGTTTTTAACCTGCTTGGGATAACATTTTTGAGTTTTTGGCCCGTGCTGGGACCTGGTTTTCTGAGTTAGCTTTTCAACGCCGCAACCCTCTCGTCAATCCGAATTACGGTTTAAAAGTTATAACTATTTTAGTATGCTGCTGTTAGGAAGATGACCTGTGCAGCATGCCTGTCTTGCAACACTGTTTTGAGACACTTAGATTCTGTTTTGGCCAGTGACCGTCTCACAGTAAATTGTAGTTCTGATTGTCTTCTAGCTGTGGTTAAAATATGAGGAAAATCTAATAAACCGTTTAGGAGTTATGGCTGTTCCCGTGAGACTGACGGGGGCTGCCAGCTTTCTGAAATAGGTCCTCGGGTAGGATTTTAATTCCGGGTTTCACTTTTTGGTTTTAGGATCGTCTAGGAGTTAAGTGCTATCCATCTGATTGTCGGGAACCTTTGGAGCTTGCATATCTCGAGGTGAGTATTCTCACCGTGTATTCAGTTTTAACGTTGTACATGCATGACTTATGTGTTACATTTCTTGCACCATAATTATTATCTGAGCTTGTGCTGTTATCTGAGTTTGATCTGCTATCTGAGTTTGATTTGTTATCTGAGTTTGATATGCAATCTGAGTATCTGAGCAGCTGTTGATTTATTTTAATCTGAGACATTGTGCCTGGGTAACCGAGCTCGGCACAGGGTCATTCTGTGCTATTACATGCTAGGGCAATCTGAGATAATTATGTTAAAGAGATAATAAAACATAATAACACACATCTGAGTTTTGGGATCACCTCCCGTCTGAGTTTTTGGAATTATTCCCGTCTGAGTTTTTGGGATCATTCCCGTCTGAGTTTTTGGGATTATTCCAGTCTGAGTTTTGGGATCACTCCCGTCTGAGTTTTTGGCTTACGCCTATCTGAGGTGTGAGGAGGGGCGAGGTTGATCTCTCGTCCCAAATCACACAAGCGCGCTATATAAATTAAAATCTGAGTAATAAAATCTGAGAAATAAATCTGAGTAATTAACTGAGTAGAATCTGAGTAGGAGTACACCGATGTGCCCTCATGTGTTGTATGTTATGATTGTATGCATTTTGAGATATTCACTCAGCTTCTCCAGCTGACCCCTATTTTCCCCCACATTGTTTCAGGTACCAGCAGAGGAAAGGAGAAGGTGGACGGTTGATCGCTGTATCTTACATTACCGATGTGGACGACATTTAATATTTTAAAAGCACTTAATTTTAACTATTTCCGTATTAAATATATTTTTAAATGAAAATACTATTATTGGAATTTAATTATTCAAGTTATTGGGACCTTTTAATTTTAATTTCGTTTTTAAAAAGTTTTAAAAATCTTGTAATTTTTAGGGTGTTACAAGTTGGTATCAGAGCTCTGACTTGAGGGATTTGGGTTCGCAAGGGGCGAATTCAAACTCAAGTTCGAGTTTCGAGTTTTTAAACGAGAAATGAGTAAAATATTTTTTCTGAGAAAATTTCCACATCAAACATACAGCATGTCACGTCGACCTCTCGTTTCCTACTGCCGGTAAAATTTAAGAGCTTTTAATTATTTGAGAATTTTGTGTATTCTTAGTTTCGAGGAATGACATATATGAGGATTGATGTTAGTATTTCGATTATAATTCTGATTTAATAATGAGTATATTTTTCCGAGTATAGTTTCTGAGTGCATCTCCGATATGAATGTCGAAAGTTAATGCGAGATTTTTATAATTATGAGAAATTTTAACTATAGTGTAATAAAATGGGAATTGATTTATGATGTGAAGGTAATGAATTTAAAAAGAGACTGAAGGAGTCCTTAGTAATTACCTAAGGGAGTGATAAAATGGTCATATTGAGAAATATTAAAAACATACATTTTAGAGAAACCACTTAATATAAAGAGTTATTAAAGCGGGTAAACATTGAAATGAGTAAATCAGAGATTATTAAATCAAATTGATTAAGAATAAATTTTAATGAGGGGTTTTGTTAATTCAAGAAAATGAGAAATAATTACGTTGGAGCTAAATGAGAAAATATTTAAAATCATTCGTTTTGAAAAAAGCATTAACTAGAGAGAGCTATTGAAATGAGTAAATGAAAGATATTTTTATTATCAATTAATTTAAAGAATATTTTTATGATGGCTTATCAAGTGGAGTAAAAGTGAAAATACCGAGAGCATATTTTTGTTGTGTTAAAACTTCAGTTGGCTTAATCATGTTTTTTTAATGTTAAATTATCATTTGAGATTTTATTTAGTGAAATCTTTTTCAGTTATTCATCAAATTTAGAATTTGTGAAATTTTTAAAATTTCGGGTGTTATAAAATCTTGGGACAATTAAAAGGGAAAATGTTTTATAAAGAGGTGGAACACGAGTATTGAGGAAAAAAAAAATTATGCTAGAAAATAATAAACTGAGATTTATTAAATTGAGATCAAATAAGGAAACCTTTAAGGTATGTGAGTTAAAAAGCTGAGTATGAAAATCTTTCAATTTTCTTTATGTGATTAATGAGTTCAACGAAGAATTATTAAATTAACGCAAAGTTATTGATTAAACTATATACTTTTGTCATATTAATTCATTGAGAATTTCCGAGCTAAATTAAAGATAAGTTATTCAAGTTTATCTTAAATGGTATTTATTAAAAGTGAACTAAAGAGAAACTATCATCATTAATCCGGTGGTGACCTGTTCAAAACAAATTAAAAGTGTTTATGAGCTATACGATGTTCTGAGTTTAAGTGTTGAAAACATAACAAAACACTTTTGCTGAGTGCCTCTTTGCCAAGTGCCTTTTGATGAGTACATTTCTGAGTAATGGTTATGAGATTTTGAGTACCCACAGCTGAGTGCATATCTGTATTTATCAGATATTGAAAGTAAACTTTTCTTTCTTCTGAGTGTGATTTGTTGTGGATTATTTTTATGTGTGGGAAGTTGTGAACTTTGGGATTGACTCGTGACCAAACAGAAGTAGGTGTCGAAAGTAATAGAGGGCCCCTATTATCGTACGCACCGAACTTGTGGTTGGTTATGGGGAGATTTTGAAGGGAACGATGGACCAATGCTTGTTATGGTGAATTTAGTATGTGTATCCTAATTGTTGTGTGATTACAAACTTGCTTGGTTATTTTGGTAAACAATATTAGTTTTAAACTCGAGGACGAGTTTTTCTCCAAGTGGAGTTGAGTAGGGGTAAAAAGGAAAATTGTCAATAAATAATTATCATTAATTATCATTTATAAATAATATGAGCATGATGCTTATGCAGAGAGATTTTGTTGGTATGAACTTAAGTGCGAAATATAGATACATATAATTGATCAAATAAACTATAAGAGTAGCTATCAAATCAGGCAGTTGAAAATAATTAAATTTATTCTATGGGTAATTATAGAGTTTACATCATAATGATAGATCGGATTTACTGGAGAAATTAACAAATCAAGTTAATTGGGTTGAATAAATATCGTGCAAAAGGAAAGTAGTAATACTACAATTATATACAAAAATAAGACAGTATACTTACTCTTGGGTGGTTATAAATGTGATAATGAGAAATCATTAAATTAAAGTGAAGAAAATTTATTAATGAGTCGAATATGAGAAAACTGCTACCATGAAATTTTGTGAAAAATGAGTTAAAATGAGATCGGTAATTTACTGGTAATGAGTTATTATTAAAACGAGCTAAATGATGAAAGTCTATTTTGAGTAATTAAGGAGTAATTTTGAGTTATAAGAAATTTACAAATCGAGTTACTTAAGCAAATTAATAAAGTGAGTCAAAAGAGAAAAGTATTAAATTACCGGAAAGTTTTATTTAAATTTTTGAAGTATTATAAAGTGTTATGAGTTTGAGGTATTATAAAATTATATGAGAAAACATCTATTAAAATATTATCGAGAAACCACTAAATGTAATAGAATTGGGACCTATTAAAGAGAAGTAAATGTCAAGATTGTTAAATTGAGCTAGTTAAAGGTTATCAAAATGAGTAATATACAAACCTTATGGAGTGAAGTAACGATAAATAGTTAAAGAAGAGTTATTTTGTGAACCAATAACATGGTTGAGGGAGAGTATATCATTCCAAGTATTATAAGCTGGTAAACTGGAACCCGCGAGGAATCATAAAAAAAATGAGTAAAATGTGATTTATATTTAATATTATTACTAGTAAATATTAATACCTTCTGTGTTTATTCCTGAGTTTAGTTCCGAGCAAGAATTCTGAGTTTACTATTGAGTTATATTTCCGAGTTTATTTCTGAGACCGATATCCGAGTTATACTCCTGGGATTTGTTTAGAGTTCAATTCCGAGTTAGACTTCTGAGTCATATTTCTAGATTATATTTCTGAGTTATATACCTGAGTATATGTGAATTATATGCGATATGTACATCTTTTGTGAATAACTTTCCGTTTTTGTATTAACTAATAACGGTGTAAACTACTAGATTGCCTCTTTGCCTTATGCAAACTGGTGTCCCATAGGGGAGAGGACCTTTTTGGAGCCATTTCTAATATGGAATTGTCAATAATAAATTTTAGAATGTTGCAAATATGTATAAGTGATTATTATTTGATGGAGTTGTGTGGGAAGTTATGTCCCATATATTTAGTGTTATCGCCATAAGAGGGTCGTGTGTGGTCATGGAGCTGGATTGAATGACCAAGTTCCACGCCGAGATCACCTAACATCATCATTTGAATCCATAACAAATTTCCAAGTGGAGTTGAATCGGTGATTCAACGCAACGTTTACCACGGGGTGCAGGAACTGTGTCTGACCACGAGAACAAGAAGATGTCTACATCCGAGTACCGTGAATCACTTTTGTGCCGCTATTGATATTCCTTTGCATCAATAAACTGAGATCCTTCGAGAGCATTCTGTTTGTATCTATTTTAGCCTTATCCTGTTGCGTCGTTAGAGTCAGCAGATAGTGAGAGTAGCTGCAAGAACTGGAATTTATTTTGATCGCGTAGGTCGCTTTAAAGAGTTTCACTCCATTCTTAACTTCTGTAGGATTTCATTCTATTCTTAATCTTGGAGACTTTCGTTCTATTCTTAACCTTTCGTTATTTCTTCGTTGAGGGCATGTGTCGTTGCCGAGCATGATTTAGATGTGAGATTACCTTGAATTTCTTCTGAGCTATGACTTCGGGGACGAAGTCTATTTTAAGTGGAGTTGAGTTGTAACGCCCCGAAAATTTGTATAATTAAATTTAATAAATTCTTATTATAGGAAATTAAATTAACCTGATATTCTGGATGCTTTTAATTGATGGTTAAAACGTCTCGTAATATTTCGACATTAATTAATTTAGACATGTCGGGTTAACCTAATTAAGTAACTAGTAGTTATTGTTATTAATTATCAATTCTCTTATTTAGTTGGGTAAATAAATAGTTAGGCAATTCGTTTGTATTAAACGCTATCGTTTCTCGAGACCGGCCGATTAGGCCAAGGTTTCCGTATGTTCGTTTCTAAACCGAGTCGAGACCCACCTATATTATTTCTTTTCTTTTCTTTTCTTTTCTTTCTTTTTCTCTTTATTTTGTGGGTTCGGTGATAATAGGGCAGTAGACGGAGCCCGAGTTTTAATCATGCAAAGTCTCAAAACTGCTAAGCCCAACCCGATCAAAAGCCTTGTTTCAATTTAATATTGTATTTAGCAAGTGAGCAGCCCTAATCCCATATTTCTATTCGGCCGACATGTACCTTTCTTCCCTAATTCGTTTCTCTGCTATCCAATCCAAGCGCTCGTTCATTGCCTTCCATTCAAAGTCGACTCAGTGATCAATGGAGCAGCCTTGCGAGTAGAGGGAGCCGAACAGAAAAGATTCTTGGGAGCTGTAACGCATCTTGATCGAATTAGGAATCCCTGCTATCGCCCTTGGTAAGAAATTCCGATTCCTTCCCGTTTCTCACATTAGATTCTGCGCTAACCGATTGATATTATGTTGCGGGTTATGGTCCTATGTATCGAGCAGATTGCACGTTAATCATCTGCATTCCATTTCCGTTTGTTTATTGGCGTGTGTATCTTCAATTCTGATTCTGGTGATTCACAATCGAGCAGGAGAGATTGCACAAGGAGTTTGCAAGCAATCTAGTCGGAAACAACAATCGTGCTCGGTTCGGGTGTTAATTGATTCGGTAATCCTCTAACCCTATTTCCGTCGTTTTGTTTTCTCGTTTTTCTCGTTAACCAAGCTGCTAATCTGTTTCGTGAAGGGCGTTTATTAGGGCTGCAGTCTTGATAGTCTTGTACCGAGCCTAGGTTGGCTTCGGTGTTGATTGTATTGTTGACGTTGTTGTTCCGTTTTGATTTAATAGTTATGTCTCGACTAGTTAGATTAGCATAAGATTGTGGTTGGTTATCCGGGCTAAAGTTGTGGACCGGGCAGCCAAGGCTGAGCCTCGGGTCTTCTCGGTGGGTTGGGTTGTTTAACCGTTTTATAAAATTGGGAAACTTGTAACCGAAGGGGAAACCGAACCCGTAGGGTTCTCGGTTTCCCAATCAAACTTTTACCATCTAGTTTTATAGAATTATATATATAAGATTCAAGTAAATAATAGTTTTCAGCTATTGGATAGAAACCCTAACCTACTCGGGTTTTTTTCGGTGACGGGCCGGGTTGCTAAATCGAGTTTTGTAAATCATCATTTTTAACAGAATCTGCCCTACTGTTCTAAATAGTTTTTAACCTGCTTGGGATAACATTTTTGAGTTTTTGGCCCGTGCTGGGACCTGGTTTTCTGAGTTAGCTTTTCAACGCCGCAACCCTCTCGTCAATCCGAATTACGGTTTAAAAGTTATAACTATTTTAGTATGCTGCTGTTAGGAAGATGACCTGTGCAGCATGCCTGTCTTGCAACACTGTTTTGAGACACTTAGATTCTGTTTTGGCCAGTGACCGTCTCACAGTAAATTGTAGTTCTGATTGTCTTCTAGCTGTGGTTAAAATATGAGGAAAATCTAATAAACCGTTTAGGAGTTATGGCTGTTCCCGTGAGACTGACGGGGGCTGCCAGCTTTCTGAAATAGGTCCTCGGGTAGGATTTTAATTCCGGGTTTCACTTTTTGGTTTTAGGATCGTCTAGGAGTTAAGTGCTATCCATCTGATTGTCGGGAACCTTTGGAGCTTGCATATCTCGAGGTGAGTATTCTCACCGTGTATTCAGTTTTAACGTTGTACATGCATGACTTATGTGTTACATTTCTTGCACCATAATTATTATCTGAGCTTGTGCTGTTATCTGAGTTTGATCTGCTATCTGAGTTTGATTTGTTATCTGAGTTTGATATGCAATCTGAGTATCTGAGCAGCTGTTGATTTATTTTAATCTGAGACATTGTGCCTGGGTAACCGAGCTCGGCACAGGGTCATTCTGTGCTATTACATGCTAGGGCAATCTGAGATAATTATGTTAAAGAGATAATAAAACATAATAACACACATCTGAGTTTTGGGATCACCTCCCGTCTGAGTTTTTGGAATTATTCCCGTCTGAGTTTTTGGGATCATTCCCGTCTGAGTTTTTGGGATTATTCCAGTCTGAGTTTTGGGATCACTCCCGTCTGAGTTTTTGGCTTACGCCTATCTGAGGTGTGAGGAGGGGCGAGGTTGATCTCTCGTCCCAAATCACACAAGCGCGCTATATAAATTAAAATCTGAGTAATAAAATCTGAGAAATAAATCTGAGTAATTAACTGAGTAGAATCTGAGTAGGAGTACACCGATGTGCCCTCATGTGTTGTATGTTATGATTGTATGCATTTTGAGATATTCACTCAGCTTCTCCAGCTGACCCCTATTTTCCCCCACATTGTTTCAGGTACCAGCAGAGGAAAGGAGAAGGTGGACGGTTGATCGCTGTATCTTACATTACCGATGTGGACGACATTTAATATTTTAAAAGCACTTAATTTTAACTATTTCCGCATTAAATATATTTTTAAATGAAAATACTATTATTGGAATTTAATTATTCAAGTTATTGGGACCTTTTAATTTTAATTTCGTTTTTAAAAAGTTTTAAAAATCTTGTAATTTTTAGGGTGTTACAGAGCTACATGGGTTTAGACCCCAATAATAACAAGTATCACATCGTATATAAATACATATTTATATTTTACCCACACATCTTAGTCACACTATGGTGACTCTATCAGTCATGCTTCCCTAGCATACATATCTAGTACATAAACATATATGCACTAGAACACAGTCATATCTAATACATAAACATATATGTATTAGAACACAATCGAACCTAATACATAAACATATATGCATTAGATTCCTAGATCACCTAGCACGCAAACATATGCGAACTAGAAGCACCCGAGTGCTTGTGTACAAACATATGTACACTCGTCTCAGTGACCGGGAACATTCCCGCGTCACCACCATCTATCTCTAATCATAACTCTATCAGTTATGCCAGTCAAAGCCTTTGGCTATCACATCAATCATCAAACAAGTTAGTTAGTTAATATCGATAGTATATACTAACTCAACACATAATAAGTCTAGACAGACATCAAATAGACCAATCATAAGTAATCATAATACTTCATATAACTATGTACTCAGTAAAGTCCACACGTACTCACCTTAGCAATAAAGTGCTCCAACCGTATTCTTTACGTCAGTTTCCTTGCTTCACAATTCGGTCAACCTTCCAAGACCTCCCCAAATGCCTAATACAATAATCACAAGATTATCAACATCACATACTACTAACAATGTGTCCATCTATCACTAGATAACACTCTTTGACTCATTTCCCCCAATTATGGTGATTTACCAACCCTAGGTTTGACCAACCCTTAAGATTCTTACAAATCATAACCATACACTTGTTTCCTTTGATAATATACCATCTATTAAGTGTATACATCACTTATCCACTATGAACCATAACCCCCAATAACTAGGGTTTCAAACCCAACCATCAAAATACATAGATCTAAAGCTACAAAGATCAAGGAGTGAAGATATACCTTTAATCTTCACTTAGGAGTGAAATCTACCAAAGATTTGAGAAGGAATCACCCAAGAACAGCCACTATGCTCGAAAATCGCCAAGGAGAGAATTAGGGTTTTGATATGGCATCAAATGAGCCAAAACCCGACTTAAGGCTGTTCGTCCGAAGTTCACGGCGTGAACTATGTTCGCGTCGCGAACTCTCCTCCTACCCGCATTCTTCGCGATCATTAACTAGTCGCGAACTACATCACGCCCAATGGTCCATTTCTCTGTTAACAGTTCCCGATCGGGAGTCCAAGTTCGCGTCGCGAACTTGTCTATGCAGCAAGGCTGCATTTTTCGTTCTTTGTCTCGACCCGGTTTCGCCCATAACTTTCTCGTACGGTGTCCAAATGACACGAAACCAATTCCTACGTTCTTTAATTGAATTATCCGTATTTATCATATTTTTTTATACAATTTATTTATTTACAAATTTCGGGTCGTTACAATTCTCCACTCCAACAGAAAGTTTCAGTAACATTTGTGCTGTCAGTTATAGCATTACTCCTATAATTGTCCTTGATGAAGTTGACATTCTTCAACATGTTATGCAAAATCAACTTTGACAATAATGAAAAACAAAAAAGAGCATTTGTACATACTTGTTTCAAGCACGTGCAAAAAGAAAAGAATGTAAGCGTGATTTATTTAATTACACAACAGTGTAAAACTCAACAATTTAAGACTAATCTCGTAAATATCAGATGATGGCTGCGATGGTGAAGGAAGTAAGTGGGCCGGTGGTATTCAGTAATTGCAGACCAAGTTTTTTATATGCAACACGCTCCGTAACTGAAAGGATATAAAAGGCTTTTAAGATGGTATTTAACTTAATTGTTGGTATTAATGGTTTGCATGTTTCGTTTGCTAATAGATGTAAAAGGTTTTTAACATTATATTTAATTCTTGGTATTTAAGTTGCATCTTTTCATTTGCTAATAGATTTAAAAGTTTTTTAGGAAGGCATTTAATTCTTGATATTTAATTCTACATCAAACTTGGAACTCATTTTTCAAGTATATATAGATGTGTAACGCAATGGTCGCAAGCAATCGGTCGTCCCATGTGGCATGCTCACTCGACGCGTCCCCCCCTTACGCCCACACCAACCCGACGCGTCCTAAGGGTGTATCGGTCGTCTATCGGTCGTCCAGACGACCGATCAAATTTCAAAGGGGAAAGGTTTTTTCAAAGGGGAATGATTTGGTCGCCTGGTTACGTGTGTTTGGTCGAAATTATTATGTGTTTGGTCGGGTTGATGTGGCGCAGAGGTGGCAAAGGTGACCAAACTTAGTTTGATCACCCATTACGGGTAGTCTATAGATATGATCCTACTAATTTTTTAACATAAGTATGAAAAATCAAGATCTGATATAAACCTAATCTTTATTTTATTTTTATTTAAAAATGAATGCTTTAAATCCCGCTGCGGAGCGCGGGCGGTATTATGCTTGTTTTATATATTTTCTATTGAATGCAAAAAATTGTGGAGAAATAACTTTAAAAAGTCATTTTCCATTTGCAAAGTATCAAATAAGCAACCAAACAGTTAAGAAAATAAAATGATGGACCTAGGTGTAAATGCTCTCAAAACTAGGGACCCAAAACTGCAAATATATAGTTCCATATATAAGAACATGCCAGAAGGCATAAACGGTTCATAATCATATACGCCATTCGTCTTGGTCTCTTCATCTTCTTCCACGGAGAAGATCCAAAGAACCTTTTCAGGTAATATTATCTGTTAATTTGAAATAAGAACACTTCGATTTTAAAATCAACATTTGAAGTTTTCGAATTTTCATTTGAGCTTGCTTTATTTGAAGTTGAATTGCATGTGCACTTATTTGAAGTTTTCAATAAACCACATTTGCATTTTAGGGCCCCGATACTCACAACTACAGGAACATAAATTTAAAAGTAGATTAGAGCACAAGGTGCTTTGAGGCATGTTAAAGCTAACGCTCTAATAGATGAATTTTGGATCTATGAAAGACTTTAATTTATTTTTTTTGCTGTTCAAAAAAAATTATTCAGATTTTTTTCAATAAGGCCACCAATGTATTAAACTAAGGTTAAAATACATTTTAATACACTTAATTTGGTTGTCCATTTAATTTCCTGCTATCATAACTCACTAATTTGGTCTTATATTCTCTCGTTATTTGCTTCCAATTTCAATATATTGAGATTAACATATGTATTTTAGTTTGTCAAATTTATAAGGGAAATAAATCATTAAAAAAATAAGGTCAAATTAATGAGCCGGAATACTAACTTGACTATTTTTGCAAGTTAAGGTATCATGTTGTACATTTTATAACTAAGTAGAGTAGAGGGACTAAAATAATTGTAATGCCTAAAATATATATGTATGTTGTTCACTTATACCTATTTCCAATTATATATGTATGGAGTGACAGAAATGTTTGCTTCGGTTTTTATGTTGATAATCTAGTTTTCAGTTATAAACTTGAAATAACCAGACCGAGCACATCCCTACTTCATATTTTTGGGTGACATGAGTCATCCTAATAAAAAAAAGTTCAACACCTTGACAGCCTCCCGTATTTTATAAAAGATTTGGTGGTCTCCCCATACATTATTATCTGTGGCATCTTTTTTTTGAATGACTATTAATAATGTGATTGCATAAACAAATTTACAATAATCATAATTCTTACCAAACTATATATCCTGATGTTATAATCAACTTTCTAGGATGGAAGCTCAAAGTTCACCTCCCGATAGAATTAGCAACCTGCATTCAAGTCTGAAACAAGCAATCTTGAGTCGTTTGCCAATACGAGATGCATTTAGGACTAGTATCCTGTCTCATAACTGGCGCTATTGCTGTCTAAAAATTCCTAAGCTCGAGTTTGACGACAATTTTATAACCGTTTTCAACCAGCCTAAGATTTTGCAAGCAATCTACACAGTATTTTTACTACATCATGGTCCAGTGCTCGAGTTCTCTCTCCATGTCACTTACTTAAAAAGCTGTTGTGAGATTGACCAGATCATATTTCATCTTGCAAAGAACAAGACCATTACGAAATTTACGCTTTATGTTAATTCGCCTAATGACCATAAATTACCCTCGTCTTTCTTTTCGCTGCATAAATTAACGCACCTTAAACTCCAAAATTGTGCTATTCGACCACGATCAACCGCTTTTAAATTCAGTAGGCTTATAAGCTTATGCTTTCACAACGTGAGTATTAGCATAAGCACTCTTCTATGTTTTCTATGCAGCTGCCCTCTGCTTAAGAGCTTCACTTTGGTAAGATCCAACTACTTTTAAGTATTTAATATCTAGTAAAATTAAGGCTTCTATATATATACAAGGAAGTTCATTCGATAAAACTTGAGAACAAATAACTTTCATATAAAAACTAAAGAAGGGCTGAGATTGAATGTGTTCAAATGTGAACCTAATATCGCTTGTGAACTAAATATGAATGGATGCAAATTTGTGAGGTTCACATGTGACTTCTCTTTGGTTACCTTGGTTTCTGGCTTGTTTTGCGACCTGACTAGTCTCAGTGCAACCACCCATTTTGTGGGTAATCTGGAGTCGTCACGAGTTAAGTATCCATGTTGATGCGAGGGGGTATTTTTGTTGCTCCTATATATGGTTTAAACTCAGGACCTCCAAACATTTTTGCCAATGACATGTGAACGTTCGGTTATCAAGTTTTTTCGTTTTCAAATGAACTCACCCCATTTGCCTATAATCTATTTATTACTGCAGCTTCAAGACGAAAATCATTTTACACGAATCGAGTATTGTGACTTTGCTGAGTTATTCAAGTGTATACCTTTAGTTGAGTATCTGCGTATGAATTGTTGTCCCGTTACGGTAATATATAACTTATACAATTCTATACCACATCTCTTGCATGCAAGTGAAATAATTCTTGCTAATTATGATTACTTTTTGGTTCAAGTGTTTTGCTTTAGGTGTTAACCCACTCAAGCTCCCAAATGCGCTAGTCCACCTCAAGGTTCTTGATTTAACGGGGCTGTCCTTTGCGAAAGAAGATGAGTTATATTCTGCTCTTCTTTTAGTTACAAGCTCTCCAAACATAGAGAAAATTAAAATGGAGGTAAACTTTTATTGATGCTATAATGCTAAAAATATATGATTCTCAGTTTTACTTATTAGTTAACTTAATCGAACGTTTTTTCGGCAACCTGGGTTCTGACGAGCCGACTAATCCTAGCGGCCACTACTTTGTGGTAGCTTGGAGTTGGCGCGGGTTAACCTCCGTGGCCACAAGGGGGTATTTTTTTTTGCTGCTAGGATGAAACCTGAGACCTTTTGGGAATTTCACCCTTTATGGAGACCAAATTCAACTATTAGACCACCACACTTATGGTTTAATCAACTGTATTTTGCTTTTAAATAGATGTACTATTCCCCAAATGACATTGTGTCAAATGCTGCGATGAACCTTCTTGATCTGCAAGAATATTCATACGTTACCTTGGATCGTCTTCGTGAACTAGAGATAACAAACTTTGGCAACAAGAAGCCAGGAATGGATTTTGTGAAGTTTATCTTGGCTAAGTCATCGATGCTAAAAAAAGTAAGAGTAGTGATTTACAGTCAGATTGACGTTTATGGTGAAGTCAAGATGCAAAGAGACATGCTAACGTACTTACGTGCATCTACAAGCGCACAAATTATATTTCAGCGTCCATAACTTTTACTTAGATCACGAGGTTGGTTTTTGTTGAACTTGTTTTGGCTTTTGGGTTGTGTGATGTCTTTTTTACGTTGTCTATGGAACTTCTAAGATCGCCATATAACTTGGTACTTAAAATGTGGTGTTGATTGTGTTTTTGAACCAAAGATCCAATGGCCGGGTTTGTTTGTATGGAGCATGCTTGCTTTTTGTTTGATTTGCGAAGCTTAATTATGTTTGGTAATTGATACGTATAATTATACAACTTTTGAGGGGGAGATACGAAATCCTCCCAATTATAACGGGGCAGCTGGTAACTACGTAGAAATTAAGCTAAAATTTTCAATAGCAAATATTAAATGTAATATAAATTATTATAAGTGGAGAAGCTGATTACTAAAAAAATTCCATAGCATTAATTTTTGTTAATTATTATTTTTAATTGTTATCCTATGTTTTAAAATCCGGTGAACCGGAATTGGAAAGGTAGTATGTTGGAGTTAGCAAGTTAGATTGATCGTTATAGTTCTGTTGTAATCGGCTGCTTGGACATAAAAAAAACTGGTTGAACTAGCTTGTCCAACTATAAAACGAATTTTATATAAAAACTTAGATAAATTGAATAGACATAGGATTTTATATTGGTTTTTGAATTAATGATAAATTTAGTTGAAAAATAAGTTGAATTTTTTCAATGTTGTATGATATTTATAATATACATTTTTTTAATTTTTTTTATATTTATATACTATTTATATAATTACTGCATTATAACTATTCAATAGTCTTGTCATTCAGTTCAACTAACCAGCTAGTTCAGCCCGACCATATTAACCGTATTTATGAAGTTAGCCGTTCAATATAAAAAATGGTTTTTAAAATATTATGTTATCTTTGCTAAATGAGATGTTATACTATTTGAAGTATTGTGTTATTCCTCATTTTGAAAAGGAAGTTGATCACTAACATCACAAAAACTTATTTGCATGTAACAATATGTGTTTTAGTATTTTTTTTATATAGTGTATTTAAAGAACTAGAATAATTTGATGTATAAATAAGTTTTTATATCGTGGATATCACTTTCTTTTAAGAAGGTATGTGTGAAATAGATTTTACATTTTACGACATAAAAGCAAACACCTAAAGCTTCTATTAAAAACAAATCTATATTATAATAAAACAAGGTTTATATGTCCACATGGCATCTTTTTAGACCCTCCTTTGTACATGTGGCAGCATATTAAGAAGCCTCTAATTACATTTCCAGACCATTAACAAATTTATGTTATTAATCCCGATTTTTATGCAATTATCAACAACATATTTTGAATTTCAATTTTAAAATATCATTATTTAGTTTCTTAAATTATGGGATCTATTAACAAAAAGTATCTCAACTTCCCGATTAAATGCTGAAATATGCTATTTCACAATTTTTAACAATTAGTCCGTAATTAATATGATATATTATATTCCTTATTTATCAACAAATATTTCAGAACAATATACTATTCCACAACTGATATTGATTTTATTTAAAGCGTTTAGTTTATAAGTGTAAAACATTGGATAGAAGCAGCTTTCAACATTACCTTCAACCAGGTAAATCTTACGTATTTTCTTATAAAGTGTTTACGTAATTCTGTTTATTTGTTCATGTTACTGTTAATTTCACATTGATATCTTTCCGTTTTTTATTCTTTCCGTTTTTTAGTATATTGTTAATTTCTGTTAATATTTAATCCATTTGTTAATATTTCAGCATATAATATTGCTGCAGCCTGCAGATTATATTACTGCAGGTCACAAATCATACTTAGAAGTTAGAATTGAGGTAACTGTTTATTGTAGCAGTTTGTATTACTGCAGATTGTGTTTACAAAAACACATCTAAAATTGAGAATGAAAATGAACAGTTTTTATCAACTGTTAAATATTATGTTATTGTTAATTATTTAATTTTTTTTGTTTTTCATTATTTAATTCGAATTAGGGTTTAGGGGTTATTTGATATGATGTAGGTTTTATTTTTAAGCTTTTAGGGTTGATTATAAATCCTTCAATTTTTTTAAACACAATATGCATATCGTTTCATAAATCATATCTTTATTGACTCCAATATTTAAAATATTTTTTTCAATTTTTTTACTTTTATGAAACGATGTTGCATATACCAATATGATATTAAGTATTAACAATATAATATTTAGATGTATGTATGTATTCTATGTATGTCATTATAATAGCACAATCTCTATTTTTGTTTTTTTTTTTAATTTTCTTTTATTTATTGCAGTAGCCTCTATTGTATTTCTAATCTTATTATATACTGCATTTTATTTTTTAGAAAAATTAATAATGACAACCCTTAAGGCTGTCAATAGCAAGGCAAAATCAATGTAAAAACCGCTCCGGTACACTACTCCATCAATGAATGTACAATATTCGTTTTATGCATGTTAGAGACTGCTCTAAGAGCTGTCATTAACAAAACCCTGTTTTTATCGCATCAGCCTCTATGGTCAAAACCGTTTCAATTGATAGTTTAACGCAACATCGTTTAGGGTAATGGTCTTAAATTCAACATTGACCAAAAAAGTCGAAAAAATGTCTTACGAAGTAAGTAAAAAAAAAATAAAACTTAAAAGATAATAAAAATAAATATAAGATCAGAATAATTGTTTTTTTGGTCAAAATTGTAGAAATGACTTTACAATTAATTATTGCAAGGGTTTGTATATATTTAGGCTTAGGGTTCTTAAATTGTAAAATTGACTAAAAAGGTCAAAACACGCTTCAAAATTAAAAACAATATCAGATCATAATAATTGTTTAATATTTTAAAACTGTACAAATTAATTCTAGGAAGGGATTTGTTAAATTTAGGATTAGAGTTCTTAAATTCTAAGTTGACTAAAAACTCAAGCATTCCTTTATATGAGATAATAGTATCTATGCAACATTATAACAAACAATCAATTTAAGTTATTAAAGTAGAAAAACCCTTTTTATATAACCTGATTTTATCTTATGATACTATGTAATACAATTTAAAAAAATAATTTTTTGATTAAAGTTTGAACTATTTTTGAAGTTAATAAAAAAATTGTATGCAGGCTACCACACTGCATATTTCAAGGCTGCTGCAGTGCATTTTTAAGTCAACTTCGTTTTTGACTAATTTTAAAGTCAATTAAAGAAACTGTTGCAGTGCATATTTCAAGGTTGCTGTAGCCTGCAGTGCATTTTCATATACTCCGTACTAATTAATCCTCCATTGAAGGCAATTAATCCTGTATTTAATGCAATTATAATATTAAGGCCATAAGAAAATTTTGAAGGCAACTAATAGTTCAACCCAATGTTTTAAAACCCGGATTTTGAATTGAACGGGTCGATGATTCAAAAATGGTATATCGTAAATGTTCCAATTCGCTGGAGAGTTGTTTGATTATAGCTACATGGCATAACTAAATTGTTGAAACAATAAACAGTCGTTAATTCAGTGCACTTTAGGGATTTAATTTCAACATTTATTGTATATCTTAATTAATCCATGAGTAATTACGAAATAAACAATCGTCCATCCATTTACCATATTACGGAATAAGCATTTATGCAGTAATTATGAAATAAACAATAAAGGGGTAGTTACTGCATTTACGGAAACAATGAGTAATTTTTTTTTCTATTTAAATCCATCGATATACGAATGAATTATGTAAATTGAAGATATACCTCACAATACAATTTCAGTCCGTCTCAAGGAGTATCAAGCATCCTCAATAAACGAAGTATGTTCTTCATGAACTTTCATTGTTCTTAATGTTTTTCATGACATATATAATCAAATATGGTGTAATACTGTTTTTTTAATGTATAATTGTATTGTAATTCAGTTTACTGTACTACGTAAATATTCATTTTAATGTAAAATTGGTATTCAATTTACTTTAAAAATTGATATATAGTCAAATGCAATCACTATATAGTCCACATATAGTCATGTAGCAGTAATACCTTTATGTTGATATTTTTATGTATTGACTTTTAATTTTGACCGTTTAATTTGATATATAGTAGTTTAATTTGATACATGGCAGTAATACTTTAATTTTATACATTAATGTTGGATACATATATGTATTGACTTTTGATTATGACTGTTTTATTTGATATATAGTCAAATGTAATGACTATTAAAATTTGATATATTATAATTCGTTAATTTGTATAGTTAAAATGTCATTAGTGTTTAATTCTCCGTATGATATATAGTCAAATGCAATGACTATTATAGTCAACATAAAAACATATAGCATCAATATAATAATGTTAACTTCTTTAATTTTGACTTTTGATTATATGAAAAGCAATGTCCTTAGATAAAAAAAATGCTATGAGTAATTATGTTTCGCTTGGTATTATGAAATTAGGTAGTATTGCTGAATTAGGGTCATATTTCTTACATAATACAGTAAAAAAATTAGTATATTTATTATATAAATACAATGATCATTTAGAAGGATTTATGAGATAAATGATCACGGATACAATGACCATTTAAATTACAATCTAAGATAAATAAAATGCTAGGAGTATATTTATTCCGGTACCAAAACAGTTTTGGTATAAAAAAATTACAGTTTTAAAGTCAAAACAATTTTGTAACCAAAAAAATGTTTATGATTCGTCTTTGACTTTTGTTTTCATCTTTATAGTCAAAATAATTTTGTTCATTTTTAATATTGTGTTATTATATATAGTATATTAAATTAACATATGCCTTTTTAAAATTATTTTGTTAGATCTTGGTATAATATCTACAAACGGAGTATCATTCATTAGAGATATGAGGTTAAACACGACTTTACATTTAAAAGTCAGAATTATATGGTTGTGTATTCAAAATGATCACAATAATAAAACACAAATTTATTCAGTGAAAATGATGTTAATTTGACTCAAAATTCTGTTAATGCTTTGTATTTATGGGATAATGTTGGATGTCATACTTTTATATTACGAATTTACGATTGTCTTTGACATTATCTGACACCAAGATTCCATTGCGTTTTATTAGCATTATATATTTTCTCATCCTTGATGTAATAACCATGCAATTCATGATACAATTTTCTATTCTATAAAAATTATGTTCGGCAGAATAATTTATAACCCGTGATTTTTCACGGTTATAACCTAGTAAAAATAAATAAGTAAAACAAAATCGATGGGTTTAACTTTGTGTCTTTGCTTAACATACGAAGTAATTTTTTAATTGAAACCCATAATTTTGGGGATTTTCCCGCTCTGAGAAACTTTTAGTATAAATATTGTTTTCCCTCAATGACTCTGCATTCCGTTTGCATTTTTGGGAGAAATTCAAACACTCACAGGTAAACCCTACTCCCAAAATTTACTTATCGATTTCAAAATTACTTCACTATATCTGTACGATTCTGCTTTGTTTTGTTTCAATTTCTCCCAAATACAATAACCCTAACAAATTACTTCAACTGAGATCATGTTTTTCTCAGTTATATATCGCAATCTTCCGTTTAGATCCACTCCATTTCTTCCAGAAATGCTTATTACTATTTGGTTTTTCAACCGAAAACAGATTACTTACATGCGATTAACACGGTTTCAATATATGTAATAAACTAGAAAATTAAGAAATGAATTTAGTGAGAAATGCTTATCACTCATGTATTATTAATTTTAATTTTGCAGCACTGTCTCTAAAATGGAAGGTCAAAGTTTACCAACCGATATGATGAACAAACTTCCTGCAAATATACTACAAACAATTTTGACTCTTATGCCAATTCGAGATGCATTCAGAACAAGTATTCTATCTCATAACTGGAGAGATTCTTGCCTAAACATTCCAAAACTCGTATTTGATGATGAAACATTTCAAGGACCAGTTTATAGAAATTTATCCATCAAATACAAACTCTTACAAGTTATCTATCCACTTTTGTTGCTAAACAAAGGCCCAATTATCGAGTTCTCCCTTTGTCTCTCTCAACTAAGTAGTTGTTGTGAGATTGACCAAATCATACTTCACTTATCGAGGAATGGTACTGTTAAGAAATTTACTCTTTGTGTTGAGGTTGGTAATGATCATAAATTACTGCCATCATTCTTCAAAATGGAGCAATTAGTGATTTTAAAACTCAAAAATTGTGCGTTTCAACCTCCTTCAACTTTTAAGGGATTTTGTAAGCTGATTAGCTTAACATTTCATAATGTCAGCATAACCTCAAAAGTTCTTCTGCGTTTTGTCCTCAATTGCCCACTACTTAAGGGCTTCACTCTGGTATGATTAAAGTCATTAAACTATAATTATTATTGTATGCAGGAGTTAATTGTTGTTTATCTTAATTTAATCTGGATGTTTTGTATATGCTGCAGATTGGAGATGAAAAACATCTTACTGGATGTTGGAATTCTGACTTTGTTGAGTTATTCGAGTGTTTGCCATCAATTGAGTATTTGGAGATGAGTTCTTACCCAATTAAGGTGATACAAATTGATTGCTTATTGGAAAAATATTATGCATATTGAAAATGGATAATACAGATAATCAAACGGTTGCAAAATGTGATTTTGAAAAATTACTACTTTCGATTTGATAATGCTATTTTAAAACTGAAATTGCAATAATCAGATTATCAGTTTTTTTAGTGTCTGTCAAACCTCATTATATGATTAGTTTACATGTAAATGCAAATAATCAGTTTTCAAAACGCAATAAGCACCTCCACACCTGATTTTCCAAAACTCCGTTCTGTATACCCAAAAACGCAAATAATTGATTTTTTTTCAGAATTTTTGCCAAACTCTAATTTTAGATTATTTATGTCAACTATATTTACTAATTTGTGTATTGAATTTTGGATAAAGTGCTTTGCTACAGGTGTTATGCCACAAAAACTGCCCACCTCACTAATCCACCTAAAATATCTCCATTTATCCGGATTATGCTTTGCGAGAGAAATTGAGTTACATTTTGCTCTTCTTTTGGCTACAAGCTCTCCAAATATAGAGACTATTATAATAGATGTAAAATTATTTATATATATACACATAGCGTCCGGATCCGGTGAGGACTCAAAAACCGGTGAGGACTCAAAAACCGGTGAGGACTGCGAAGACTCCAACAAAAAACTCTGAAAATGATCCAAAACAAACTTTTTTCAAAAAATTTCTTTTTTAAACATAAAAATCGCAGTCTATAAGATCCAAAATATAATAAAAAATTTCAAAATTGATCCAAAAAAATAATAATATGGATCATAATTTTGATCCACAAAAAAAATATGGATCATTATTATGATCCACAAAAAAAAGTGGATCATAATTTTTTTTTCAATTTATTTTTTCGTCAAATGTAGTTAATAACTTAATATACATGGGGAGTTATATATATTTTTTTGGAATTTTTTTTAAATTTTTTTGAGGTGTCATCGCGAATCTTCACCGTTTTTTGAGTCCTCACCGGATCCCACTTCTATACACGTATATATAATCTGATTCCATAATGTTATGTATATGATTTGAAATTGTTTTGATTTTTTTTAATAGATGTGCTATTACCCGACAGAAGCTGTGTCACAAAATGCTATGAGCCTAATTGATGAACAAGATTACTCGTGTGTTACATTTGATCGTCTTTGTGAGTTAAAGATAACAAACTTCACGAACATGAAGCCGTTAAAGGATTTTGTGAAGCTTATATCGGACAAATCACATATGCTAAAGTTAGCAAATATAGTGATTGACAAAAGGGTTGATGTTAATGATGAAGTTAAGATGCTAAGGGAATTAATACAATATCCACGTGCGTCGACTAAATCAAGAATCATATTTGAACGTCCATTGTAAAAGGTTTATGACCTTACATAACTAATCTGTTTTGGACAGAATTTTGTGTTGGTAGTCATGTTGACCCCCACGAATACTCTTTGAATTAAATGAATTTTGGAGTTTGTATGCATCTTTACTGCATTTCAACTTTCCTATATTAGCGAATCTTAATTTTCAACCAACACATGTTTTATTTCGAGATAACTTTGTGTTTATAAAAAACGGGCAGTCTAATATACGACCTTAATGATATTAGCAATGAGCTGTAACTAATTAATTTCGAGATAACTTTGTGTTTATAAAAAATAGGCAGTCTTGAGACTCGAATATACGACCTTAATGATATTAGCAATGAGCTGTAACTAATTAATCCCTCCGTCCCATAATAAGAGTCACCATTTCTATCTTGCAAAAGTTTTTAAGAGATAATTAGTGATGATAATTTTGATTAAAATATAAGGTTGAAAGAAAGTATTGACATACATTAAAAAATATCATTTTAAAGGGGAATGAAAATTTTATTTTAAGTGAATAACTTAAATGATAATTAGATTGCACATGCACATTAGGACTGTCAAAACCTGACAGGACACGACAAAAATACACGAAACGAAACGAAATTGGGACGAAACTGAAATTTGAATTCGTGTTCGTGTCGTGTTCGTGTTGTGTAAAACAAACACGAAGTCGTGTCGTGTTCGTGTTCAGAGATTAACACGAAATTGACACGATAGTTATGATTTTGTCGTGTTTGTCGTGTTTATCGTGTTTTTAGCATGTAATAAGTAAGAAATTTGTTATTTATTTTGTGTTGTCGTGTTTGTCGTGTTAGCGTTTTTTTAATCGTGTCGTGTTCGTGTTAGCAAAATAAAACACGACTTCGTGTCGTGTCGTTTTCGTGTTGAACGTTTTCGTGTCGTATCGTGTTATCCAGAAACACGAAACGATAGCACGATTTGACAGCACATGAGGTTTGATAATTAGATTAGAGTAAATTACACGGATAGTCCCTGTGGTTTGACAATTGTTTTGGATTTGATCCCTAAGTATTAGAAATTACACCCGTGGTCACCGTGGTTTGGACTTCGTATTGGTTTTGGTCCGTAATACCAACATCCGTTAATAAAATTTGCTGTTAAACTTTTTTAATTGACAATTTTACCCTCACCCTCTCAATCTCTTTCCTCTTTCCTTAACCCTAACCAGACTGATTTATGATAAATCATCATCTTTGCCAGAAACGTTCTTAATCATGCTGCCTCCATTGAAGGTACATATTAACGTCTTCATTATTCAACAACAATTAGATTTTTAGTTATACAAAATGTATGTTTTTTTCTTCTTAATTAGGGATTGGATTTAAGTTCAATGAGAAGCTTATGGGAGGTGTTGCTTTGAATTCGACTGGAGTTCTGTTACCGGAGGAAACTCTGACTGCTGCAAAGCAATCTGATGTTGTTCTACTTGGTGCTATTGGCGGGTGGGCCCACTTAACAATCTTCTTTAATTTTTTAAGTTTAAATTTCACAAATAAACTTGTTTCTAAAAATTATGATTGAAAGTATAAATGGGATAAAAATGAGAAACATTTGAAGCCGGAGACCGGATTGCTTCAGCTTCGTGAAAGTCTCATGGTTTTTGCAAATTTAAGGCCAGCAACTGTTCTAGCACATGTACTCATATGTTTCATTTCCAGTACCTCATCTTTTGATTTTCTGTCGAATTAGGGCATAATATAGTTATTAACTTTATGCTTAATTCATCATTTTATTGCTTTTAGTTAGTGGATGCTTCGACTTTGAAGAAAGAAGTTGCTGAAGGTGTTAACTTTATCATAAATCAGTCTGAAATTAGGGGTTAGGGTTTTGATTTGGGTATGTTTTTGTATGTAGAGATGAAGGAAAGAGGAAGGAGATTGTGAGTATAAGGGTGAAATTGTCAATTAAAAAATGTAACAGTAAATTTTAACGGCTGTTAGTATTAGGGACCAAAACCAATACGAAGTCCAAACCACGGTGACCACAGGTGTAATTTCTGATACTTAGGGACCAAATCCAAAACAATTATCAAATCACAGGGACTATTCGTGTAATTTACTCATTAGATTACCTCTCAAAATTTATTGAATAATTTCTAAATTTTTATTGAATAATTTCTATTTTTTTTAAAATTATTTTACTGTAAGTGATATCACTGAGTAAAAAGATATGCTAGCGGGTGTTACTGGTTTAAAGGACTTTCCAACCTACAGTTTTTTTTTTTCTTTCTGAGTCCATCTCAATTTTTACATATAAAACAATTTATTTTTATTGTTAAAAGATTGGGCGATTGATGTTTCTGACCGAAGTATCACCATTTAGGCTTATAACCATAAAAACCATTTTAAAATACAACGTCAAGACTGTTTATTGACAAAACCATTAAAAGTAATTATATTAAAATTAAAGTGCGGTTACCTTTTAATATACCTATATAATAATAAATTAATAATTCCCTTTTGATTGGTGATGGCTAAAATATCTGAAGTTCTCGAAAGACAGACATGCGCGTAATTAAAGCCAATTTTTGAAGTCAAAGAAAGTCTTCGGTCAAACCTTCTGGTCTGTAAGAAAAGTCAACATTGCCAATTTGCCTCATCTTTTCCTATCTACTTTTCGTTCTTCTAAATTCTAATCCCCTCATTCATATATAGACTATTATTCAGTTTCCAATTTATAAAAAAATCAATTCTTTAATTCTTTTTCCACAAATATCACACTTTTCTTCATTTTCACACCAAAATCCAAGTATTCATCATCTTGAATTTTTCTTTCTGGGTTTCACTTCATCTGAACCCCCTTCAATTAAAGCACCAAACTTTCTTTCTGGGTGTTGGTAAAAAACAAATCTTGGTGAAATAATTTTCAGTAAAAATGGGGAAAGATAGGAGAAAAAAGATGCATCTTAGCAAGATGTACTCACTTAGAAGAAATGAATTTGAAGAAGATCATTCACAAATTGGTGGGCCAGGGTTTTCAAGAGTGGTTTACAGCAATGAAATTGGTGGTGGATTAGAGGGTACTAATCAAAATTATGCAGATAATTATGTGAGGTCAACTAAATATACACCAGTAACATTTTTACCAAAATCATTATTTGAACAATTTAGAAGAGTGGCTAATTTCTATTTTCTTGTTACTGGAATATTAGCTTTTACACCATTAGCTCCTTATTCTCCTGTTAGTGCTATTCTTCCCCTAATTATTGTTATTGGTGCTACTATGGTTAAAGAAGGAATTGAAGATTGGCAAAGACAACATCAGGTATATTTAATTTTGTTTTTAGTTTCGTTACGTAAGTTCGAATTTTGAATAAATAATGATTAATTTCACGATACACGTTTTTGTTGTTGGTAATGTTCATACACACAATTTTTTAATTATAAATTGTTTGACCTATGTCATTATATAAATTTAGTACTTGGATTTGACTTATGCCATTTCGATAAGTTTATGATATAGGCTAAAAATGAGATAAATACAAATCGAATATGTTTATTTACACAAATACTAGGAGCAATTCTTCTAATTAGTGTTAAACGAATAAAGATAATCAGAGTAATTTTCCAATCAAATATAGATTATGTGAATCGAAAGAAAAACAAAGTTTTCTTTTAATAAAAACTGAAGCATCACAATCGAAACAGATCCCAAATTTCTTATATTCCGGATTTGATTATATATATTTTCTTGAAATTTCTTTGCAGTTTTTGATGAGAATCATATGATGAAAAGTTGGAATTTTTTTTTCCTACTCTTGAGAATAATGGTAAAAGTCAACCGTGCTTAATTCTGAAATTTCGTACCTTTTTGTAGGATCATCAAGTCAACAACCGAAAAGTCAAAATCCACAGTGGCGGTGGAAAATTCGAAACAAGCGAATGGAAAAAACTGAAAGTAGGCGATATAGTAAAGGTCGAAAAAGACGAATTCTTTCCCGCAGATCTTTTACTACTCTCATCCAGTTACGATGACGCAATCTGTTACGTCGAAACCATGAATTTAGACGGCGAAACAAATTTGAAGTTAAAACAATCGTTAGACATAACGTCGTCAATTAACGACGATTCAAATTTCAACAACTTCAAAGCTACAATCCGATGTGAAGATCCAAATGCAAGTTTATATACTTTCGTCGGAACAATTATGTTTAACGAACAACGTTACCCACTTTCTCCACAACAGCTTCTGTTACGAGATTCAAAGCTCCGAAATACGGATTATATTTACGGTACGGTTATTTTCACGGGTCACGATACAAAAGTTATTCAGAATTCAACCGACCCACCTTCGAAAAGAAGCCGGATCGAGAGACGAATGGATTACATTATCTATTTCTTGTTCTTCGTCTTGTTTTTAATGGCGTTTTTGGGGTCGGTTTATTTCGGGATTGTAACTGAAGATGATTTAGATGGAGATGTGATGAAAAGATGGTACTTGAAACCCAACGATTCGGATATTTTCTTCGATCCGGATCGAGCTCCAATGGCGGCTGTTTATCACTTTTTAACGGCGGTTATGCTTTACAGCTACTTGATCCCGATATCTCTATACGTATCTATCGAAATGGTGAAAGTGTTGCAAACGGTTTTCATAAACAACGATGTTGAAATGTACGATGAAGAATCCGACAAGCCGGCACATGCTCGAACATCGAATTTGAACGAAGAACTCGGTCAAATCGACACGATTCTATCGGATAAAACCGGAACTTTAACGTGTAATTCGATGGAATTTATAAAATGTTCGGTTGCGGGGACCGCTTACGGTCGACGTGTCACGGAAGTCGAAAGATCTATGGCTAAACGGCAGGATCGATTCGTTGAGAATGAAAATGATATGTATTCGCATTTATCTGTCAAAGGATATAATTTTGAAGATGAAAGGATTGTAAATGGACAATGGATTAACGAACCGAATTCGGTTGTGATTCAAAAGTTTTTTCGGTTATTGGCGATTTGTCATACTGCTGTTCCTGATGTTGATGAAGAAACAGGGAAAGTGACGTATGAAGCTGAGTCACCAGACGAAGCTGCTTTTGTTATTGCTGCAAGAGAAATCGGGTTTCAATTTTATAAAAGGACGCAAGCGAGTGTTTCTTTTGTCGAGTTTGATCCTAAATCTAAGAAAAACGTCGAAAGGTTCCATCTTTTTTTAAAGAAATTTTTCGGGTAATGTTTAGTATCGTGTGTAAAGTGTACTTATGTTTTTTTTTTTTTTTATCGTATTTTTCAGGTCGTACCAACTTTTGAACATTTTGGAGTTTAATAGTACACGAAAAAGAATGTCGGTTATAATAAGGGACGATGAAGGAAAACTACTTTTACTTTGTAAAGGTGCTGACAAGTAAGTAAATTTAACCATTTTTTTTTTAGTTTTTTATTGTTTTGTTAAATTTACTAATGTTTTATTTGTTAATTTTTTTTTGTTTTTTCAGTGTTATGTTTGAAAGACTTGCGAAAAACGGGCGAGAATTTGAAGAGAAAACACGGGACCATGTGCATGAATATGCCGATGCAGGATTAAGGACTTTAATCCTTGCATATCGTGAACTTAACGAAAAAGAATATGAAGAATTTAACGAGAAATTTACCGAAGCCAAAAACTCGATTAGTGGAGAACGAGATGATATGATTAGTCAAGTGACTGATGAAATCGAGAATAATCTGATACTTCTTGGTGCAACTGCTGTAGAAGATAAACTTCAAAAAGGGGTGAGTTGAAACTTAAAACGGGTATTTTTAATGCGGGTTGGATTGGGTTGACCCACGGGCTTCTACAACTTGTGTTGTACTCAAAGCATTATTTTTTCTACTTTTAGGTCCCGGAGACTATTGACAAACTTGCTCAAGCTGGAATCAAGATATGGGTTCTAACCGGTGATAAAATGGAAACAGCCATTAATATAGGGTATGTTTTTGTTGACTTTACGGAGTCAAACTTTGACCTTTTGAGTTTTGACTTTGGACATTCAAAAGTCAAAATTAAACTCTATTTTTTTCCTCTGCAGGTTTGCATGTAGTCTACTTAGACAAGGAATGAAACAAATAGTAATAACCTTAGAATCACCAGAGATTATCGCAGCAGAAAAATCCGGGGACAAAAATGTCATTTCCAAGGTTGTCATTCTATCGTTATAAATTTATAAGTTGAAAGTTTCTTGACATGAAAATTTACTAATTACCAATTTGCCCTTTTAGGTTTCGAAAAACAGCGTCCAAAAACAGATATCAGCAGGAAGAAATCAAATTAATGGTGCAAAATCTGAGGCATTCGCGTTAATAATCGATGGAAAATCCCTTGCGTATGCTTTAAATGATGATATGAAAAATGATTTTCTAGAACTTGCGGTTGGCTGTGCTTCGGTTATTTGTTGTCGTTCATCACCGAAACAAAAGGCATTGGTTAGTCTTTGTTACCCCTACAAATTGTATGTATTATTGATTTATAATTAATAAATAAACATATATAAATTAATTTCAGGTTACAAGACTTGTTAAAGAAGGAACTGGAAAGACTACTTTAGCCATTGGCGATGGAGCAAACGATGTGGGAATGCTTCAAGAAGCCGATATCGGAATCGGAATCAGTGGTGTTGAGGGAATGCAGGTACTAATTAAACCATTTCAAATTATTATATAAATATTACCCATTTTTATTCTAACAATAATTTTATTTTTAGGCGGTTATGTCGAGTGATATTGCAATTGCTCAATTTCGGTTTTTGGAACGCCTACTATTAGTCCATGGACATTGGTCGTACCGACGAATTTCTTCAATGGTAAGAATATAATTTATTTTGTTCAAAACGATCGAGCTTTCATCCCTAATTTATTGCATATTTGATTATCTTATTTATTAATTTATTTTTGCAGATATCCTACTTTTTCTATAAAAACATAGTATTTGGAACCACAATTTTCTTATACGAAGCTTATGCGTCATTTTCTGGTCAACCTGCTTATAATGACTGGTTTATGTCACTTTACAACGTCTTTTTCACATCGCTTCCCGTAATTGCATTGGGAGTGTTTGATCAAGATGTATCTTCTCGATTTTGTCTCAAGGTAAAAACACGCAAAACAAACTTATACATTTATTGTAACAAAATCCTGCATTTTAGGAAAGGGTTTTGCTAATGACACCCTTAGGGCTGTCACTAACATGCATTAAAAGCTTGTACATTGATTAAAAAAGTAATATTCTTAAAATTCAGGGGGTTGTCTTTTGTGTATTTTGCCTTCTTAATGACAGCCGTAAGGGCTGTCATTAGCATTTTCCTTTAGGAAATACTCCCTCCAAAAAAAATTGTACAACTTTTAATTATGCACTTATTGACTACCCTTAGAGCTGTCATTATCAAAATCCTTATAAATAATACTTTTTTTTAATTAAATAAATGTAGTCCTATGAATATGTTAGTTTATAAATATGATGTGTATTTTTATAAATTTGGATTATGTTTAAATTCTAAGGGTAAAATTTGCAGTTTCCTTTGCTATACCAAGAAGGTGTACAAAACACGCTTTTTAGATGGCGAATAATATTCAGTTGGATGGTCAACGGTCTTATCAGTGGCATAATCGTCTTTTTCCTATGCATAACAGCGTTAAACCCAGAATCATACGACAAGAACGGAAAGACAGCCGGAATGGAAATCATGGGAGCCACAATGTACACGTGTGTTGTATGGGTTGTTAACTGCCAAATGGCGCTAGCCGTTAGTTACTTCACGTTGATACAGCACGTGTTCATCTGGGGTGGTATAATCCTGTGGTACCTGTTCCTCATAGTATACGGTGCACTCCCGGTTTCCATTTCGACCACTGCGTATAAAGTGTTTGTAGAAACACTTGCAACTTCGCCTACTTATTGGCTCGTGACTCTTTTTGTGGTGATCGGTTCTTTAATTCCGTATTTTTGTTTTAAGGCGATTGAAATGAGGTTCTTTCCTGGGTACCATGGGATGGTTCAATGGCTAAGACACGAGGGTCAAACCGATGATCCTAACTATTGTAGCATGGTTAGACAACGCTCCATTAGGGCTACAACCGTCGGGTTCACGGCTCGTTCGATAGCACGGGATAATAGATTGTATAATTTGGACCGACATCTTGAGAGATGATTTGGGATCGATCGGATACCGTATTTGTTTTCTGTTGTTTGTAGAAAGTTTCTTTGTAAATTTAGATGATGTCTTGGTTAGTTTTGTTAATTATTTATGGTTGTATAAAATGGATTTAGGATAATTTGTTGTGATTTTTTGTAAATAAAGGAGAATAAATTTAGTCTTGTATGATTTGGGTAATCACCAGCCATCCTCTACAAGAGGTGCATGTGCTATTTTATTTTATTTTAAAAAGGTTTTTTTTAAGTGGAACGGATGATCGAGCTTTACACGTGATTTACATAATTTAATGATGCAAATGTTGATATGGGTGATGAGGTATTGGCACTAGATGAAGGGAGGCCCAAGATCATGCATGTCTACTCAGTTGGAGTTGAGAGAGGGAGTTGTTCCCTGGAACCTTGTATTCTTTTATGTATTCCGTACTACCGCACCTTCTTTTTGCATTGCTTGTTCATCACTGTTTGCTATTTTTCACCATTGTCATTCATACTTCACTATTACATTTATCCATCATCTCCATCACTGGTCCGACCTGCAACGACCTGCTGGTATCATGGATCCCAATGCCGTTCAAACCCGTTTCACGCAACAACATGAAGATATTTTACACACACTACAAACAAATGTCACTAAAATGCAATCTGTTTTACAATCCTTGGAGGCAGATCGTGTAGAGAACATGGAATTTCGAAAAGCTGTTCTGGGATTGTTGAAGCACCAAGAGAAACAACCTCAGTTGGAAGCTGGCGAGGGTTCCGGCTTCGCAGAACCCTTCTCCGGTGGGCCGTTTGATACTCCGGTCGGTGGTTTCCAGGGTCTGCCGTTGTTTAATACTCCACGACCACAAAAGGAAGGGCAACCATGGGCAGTCAAAAAAATCAAATTACCGGAATTTTCAGGTTTCGATCCTCAGGGATGGATTCAGAAAGCAAAACTTTATTTCGACATCAATGAAACACCCCCTACAATGCGTATTCGTCTCTCTCAGCTTAGCATGGTAGGAGTTGCACAACATTGGTTCACGATTGTTCAACAGGTGCACGACAACCTCACCTGGGAACAATTCCAATTAGAGCTCCTTCAACGATTTAGTGGCTTGGAAATTCAGAACCCATACGAACAGCTCGCCACAATCAAGCAAACCTCGTCGATTCACGATTACATCGATGATTTTGAATATCTTATGTCGCTTGTTCCTCAATTGCCGGAATCTCAGGCGCTCGGCTACTTCGTTGCCGGCTTAAGGGACGAGGTTAAACGGTGGGTCCGCCTTCACCGACCGTCGTCGCGATTGGATGCCATGTACCTCTCCAAGGATGTAGAAGAAATGCTCCGGCCGTCCTCCGAAGGAGCGTCGCAGCTGCACTTCCGCTATCAACGGCCGAGTAGGCTAAGTCTTACTAACCCAATGGATCAATCAGTGGGCTGAAATGACAACAGAAGCCCATTTTCAGGTAATTCCAGAAACTTTAATAACCCATCCCGCATTGAGCCCAATATATCATTTAACCCAATACGCAACATGGGCTCTACTTCTATGGAGTCCACTAACTCCAATAACAGAGAGCGTAACACTCGTTCCTTATCACGTACATAGTGGGAAGAAAGGAGAAAAAAAGGGTTATGTTTTAGGTGCGGCCAACAATATGGTCCGGCACATCGTTGCCCGGAGGGGAAATTACGTATCTTATTACTCGGTGACGACGAGGATGAGGACACAGATAACATCCAACAGCGTCTCGAGGATTGTGACCCCATTGACGAAAAAAATACGGACCCAATTCCACAAGGTTCGTGTTCGGTGTTGGAATTCTTTGGAATGCAATCTCCAATTCCGGGGGGCAAGACCTTGAAACTCGAAGGTACAATGGCTCATATTCCAATTATTATTTTGGTAGATTGCGGTGCTACCCACAACTTTCTCTCCCGTAAATTGGTTGAGTCGTTGGGACTTCCGATTATGTCCTTTACGGGTATCTGAATTAAGTTGGGTGATGGGTACAAAGTGTTGATCACACAACTATGTCGGGATGTTGCGGTGTCAATTGGTACATGCTCTTTTCTCATTAATGCCTTGGTTTTTGACACGGGTGACCTAGATTTGGTTCTTGGAACGGACTGGTTACAATCGTTGGGTGATGTAACACATAATTGGCAGGAATTGTGGATGCGTTTTTTCTATAAAAATATGTGGGTCACACTTCAGGGAATTAACAATACAAAACAACACCAAGTCGCCTTTCAACAATGGCTCTCTTGCTCGAATCACCCTCTTCCGGGGAGCTTCTCTCAGTCCCTTAGCATTCCACGTATCGACACACATTTAACCCGATCCCAACAACAGTCTTTACAAGAGGTTTTGACGACGTGCAAGGAAGTGTTCAATAACCTTACCAAGTTACCGCCTGCCCGTGCTCATGATCACTCTATTGTTCTTGCAAACCCAAACGAACCTATATGTGTACGACCCTATCGTTATCCTCATGTTCAAAAAACTGAAATTGAGACTCAGGTTCATGAATTACTCTCCACGGGTATGACCCGATCAAGCCGTAGTGCTTTCTCTAACCCGGTACTTTTAGTCCGTAAGAAGGACAACACGTGGCGTATGTTTGTCGATTATCGGGCTCTCAACAAAGCCACGATACCGGACAAATTCTCCATACCGATGGTTGATGAACTTTTAGACGAATTACACGGATCAAAATTTTTCTCAAAATTGGATCTTAAGTTCGGGTATAACCAGATTCGAATGGACCCGGATAGTATTGAAAAGACTGCATTTCTCACTCACGACGGTCACTACGAGTACCTCGTGATGCCTTTTGGTCTCATGAACGCCCCGTCCACTTTTCAAGCAATCATGAACGATATTTTTTGACGATATCTTAATTTATAGTTCGAGTTGGGATAATCATATGGCAGACTTGCAAAGTGCATTGGATATTTTACTACAACACCAATTTGTAGTAAACAAAGACAAATGCTATTTTGGTCAACAAACTGTAGAATACTTGGGTCATGTCATCTCGGGAGATGGAGTATCAATGGACCCAATCAAATTATCGGCGGTAATTGATTGGCCAATACCAAAGAATGTCAAGGAGCTTCGGGGGTTCTTAGGCCTTACCGGGTATTATTGTAACACCGCAAAATTTAGAAAACGTTTTTTTTTAAATGCCCGAAGGCGATTTAGGTTATCCTTTAGGTTAGTTTAGTTTAGTTTAGTTACAAACAAGGTGACACAATAAGTTTCCAAAATAAACATTGCTTAAACAATACAGTAACGGTGTCACTTAAACGACATGGCTCACTTTACAAACACAACCCCTTGAGCTTGGTCAATCATCCCGTCCAAAGCACCGATCAACCTGAAAAGATTCAACGAGGGAGGGATTAGCACAAAGCTAAGTGAATGAACATAAACTACAAATTATACAAAGCTCGACAAGCAAGCACCACCATCTCCACGATTGTTACTACTCCTCGTAACCGCTTAACCGTTGTTCCCCTGAATCATTGTTCCACCGAACCAGTAACCGCTAACTGTCTAATCACTAAGCACGGAAGTAACTCTACATCTCCGCCTACTAACCTCGGAAGTAGATTCTACATCTCCGATTGCTAACACGGAAGTTATAAAACATCTCCGCGTTGGGTAAACACTATCACTGAGGAACGGTGGCTTTGCGGGCCTTAAACCGTGGTTGGCCAGAACCACAGTAACCGTTGGCGCTTCGTATCCAACACCCCGGGAAACTCCCTCCCCTTAACCATGTAACACATACAGGTAAGGTCGGATACCCTATTAGTCGATACCCTTTGCCCAGCCGTTATCCATCCGACACTGACCTCTTACCTATCCTCGATTTCCACTAACCGAGTAATTGCTACCAATCAAGCAAAACCTTTCCATCTATGTGCACATATCCTATTTCGTCTAACCCGATCGAACAGGTACCAAACAAGCAAACTGTCAAGATTCGCGCCCGAAAACGACCCGAAAAACCTGAAATCTGAAGTTCACGATCGTGAACAATAGTTCACGAACGTGAACTAGAGTTCACGCCGTGAACTAGAGTTCACGATCGTGAACTCCCTCTACAGGGAAGTTCCCTGCATTTTTCCTGTATTTTCCTGCATGTTTCCTGTATTTTCCTGCACCTTTTCCCAAACAGACAATACCAAACCGATTGTAACCGAACACAAGTTTGAGGTTAAGTCCACTCACCGTTACTTCCACTTGTCGAACTCAGAGGTCTAATGTTTCTGAGTCTCGATCCCAGTTCCTGTACATCAAAGGAATACCGAATCAGTAACCGGTATTTATCAATAATTACCAATATTGACAATTATAAACACTAACTGTCAACCAAGTGTTATAACACCATTTCTAACACATAAGCATATTAAAACTACTTATACATCCACAATTTAACAATTGAGTCGTTCCACCACTTAATCGCCCGAACGGGTCAAAACCGGATTAATAAACAATAATACCTTCTATAACTACAATCATGTCATCCACTTACAATTCACCAATTGTTATCAATAATATTTCTAATTACATAAACCTAGCAAAATGCTAATACCTTCACAATCCAAGTTCCTTAGTCATTTTACTACCAATTGGCCCAAACGGGTCAAAAAACCCGAACATGACTACAACACTTCCAATTTCCATCAATTAGCACAAATTCTCTATAACTAACAAGTCATAATCATGTAACAATTCATCACGTTCGAAGTCACCAACAATCCATGTTTATAACTTCCAAATTACTAGTTCATCATTTTAACCAAAAACATCCAAACACTAGTTAGCATTTCAACAATCTCAACATAATCCATAACTAACATATCCAATCAACAAAACCCGCAAAAACACACCAACGCCATGTTTCCACCAACTAGTCATTTAACACAATAATTGGTTCATAATTTCTACATAAACTTAAACAATTGTTTTAACTAACAATCTCACCCAAATCAAGTCATAAACCACCAAAACATACAATACTTGATTTCTCAACATCCATAACTTACTAAACATGATTTCCCAACCTAATGAACAATTCCAAGCATTCAAACAACAAGAAATCCAAGGTTTGTCAAAACCCATAAAACCTACTTTTAACATAAACCCACCAACTTGTACACTTTGCTAAAAATGGTTGTACCTTGTGCTAAATTACTTGTACTCATATAACAATACATGTCAAATCTTGTATAAACACTTAGTATAACATTTAACACAATATACACTAACAAGACTTCAAGAATCATAAACCCTAATTTCACCAAAACTCAAGAACTTCAAAACAAACACATATAGGTCGAAGCTTACCTCAAGAGCTACTCAAAAACGGGTTCGGATTTATGATGGAGTAAGAAACGAGCACAAGATCCTCAAAAGAGCTCAAGAACATCAAGAACACAAGGTGGGTTTTAATGGAGTTTTAGAGAGAGGTGGGAGAGATGCTAGAGAGAGAGAATGAGATGGATAAAATGAAACAAAGTGGGGGATTTCCCCACTCCACAACCGTCCAAACAATTAGGTGGGGGACCCACTTGACTTTTTCCATCTTTTAGCAAATACAATATAAAAATCCCTTTCGTAGTTAATTTATTTAAAATACCAAACGAACTCTGTTTTCGCCACGAAAATATATTCGGAAACGCTATTAAAAGGTGAATCTACAGATATAAAAATCATACAATCCTTTAAACATTTCAGAAAACGGATATTTTAATCCCTTGATTAAAATATCACAAAAGATCCAACAATTCACTTAACATTTAATCAATTTATTCCATATAGGGTCAAATAGATATTTTTCAAATATCAACATATACCCAAAACAACTAGGCCAGTTTTAGGATGTTACAATTATAGAAAATTTGTTAAGGATTAGGGGAGCATAGCCCGACCCCTCACTTCATTAACAAAAAAAGACGCTTTCCTTTGGAATGATGAGGCACAACATGCATTTGAGGCTCTAAAACAAGCTTTGGTGACTGCCACGGTTTTCGTTCTTCCCGATTTACCGTTCCTTTCGTGGTGGAATGCGATGCCTCGGATTCGGGTATAGGGGCCGTTTTAATGCAACACGGGCAACCCATCGCCTACTTTAGCAAGGCTTTAAGTGAAAGGAACTCGCTAAAATCAGCCTACGAGAGAGAGATCATGGCTTCGGTATTAGCGGTCCAACATTGGCGATCGTACCTGTTGGGCACAACTTTTGTGATTTATACGGACCAAAAGAGTCTCAAATTTTTGTTACAACAAAGAATTACCACCCCCGATCAACAAAATTGGGTTGCTAAACTATTGGGCTACAATTTCGAAATCATGTATTAACCCGGACGAGAAAGTCGGGCTGCAGATGCCCTATTCCTTTAGGCCGATACGGGTGAAAATACACTATACTTTCTTCGCCATTATGGCTACAGGGGTCTCAATTAATTGAGGATGCCAAGTCAGACAAAGAAATTTCAAAAAATTGTACAATTGTGTTTGGATGGGACCACCACTCCACCAGGTTACTCGGTTACACACGTGGTCATATACTACCGAGATCGAATCGTCATTGACAGAAACTCCAAGCATATTCCAGCTCTCTTACGGGAATTTCACAGCTCCGCATCCGGCGGGCATTCAGGTTACTATTGAACATATCGCCAGTTGGCCGCCAACCTTTATTGGCCAGGCATGATCAACGATGTTAAAAAATTTGTGCGGAAATGCTGCAAATCTAGCTCCACCGCCCCGGGTGGGCTCTTGCAACCGTTGGATATTCCCGAGGTGGTGTGGGAACATATTTCTATGGACTTCATTTTGGGTCTACCTAAGTCCAAAGGTCACGATGCCATCCTAGTAGTGGTCGACAAATTATCCAAATATGCTCATTTTGTGTTACTAAAACACCTGTATACCGCTCGAACATTTGCTGAATTGTTTGTTCAAGACGTCGTTTGACACCATGGTATTCCTAAATCGATCATCAGTGACCGTGATCCACTATTTATTAGCAGGTTTTGGCAAGAGATATTCCGTTCTCAAGGTACGGAATTAAGAATGAGCTCCGCCTATCATCCCGAGACCGATGATCAGACCGAGGTCGTTAACCGTTGTTTGGAGACTTACCTCCGGTGCTTTGCTACCGACCAACCCCGAAATTGGTCATTATGGATTCTGTGGGTGTGATTTTGGTATAACACAACATTTCACGGGTCAACGGGAGTATCACCATTTGAAATCGTTTATGGGCGGAAACCAACTTCGGTGGTCCATTTCATTCCTGGTGAGGTAAGGGTGCAAACAGTAGCTCAAGATTTACAAGACAGAGACATGGCATTACAACTATTGAAACAACAACTAAGCATTGCACAATCTACTATGAAAATACAAGCTGACAAAAAACGTAAAGATGTACAATTTGAAATTGGGGAATAGGTCTATGTGAAGTTGAAACCATATCGTCAAACATCGGTGGCAACCCGCATACACCAAAAATTGGCTGCTAAATTCTTCAGGCCATTCAAAATTGTGGATAAACTAGGCCCAGTCGCTTACAAGTTGGACCTTCCACCCACTTCTATGGTCCACCTCGTGTTTCATGTGTGTCTTCTCAAAAAAGCGGTTGATTCCCCCGCTACACAAACCTTACCACCGGAACTGGAATTAACCTTCACTGAAACTTTTCAACCGGCAGCCATCCTAGCCCGTCGCATTGACTCCCGCTGGAGACAAAACGCAATGGCTGATTCAATGGGCGGGCCAGTCAGTCGACGCCGCCACGTGGGATGATGCGGATAACATCCAAAGCCAATTTCCTAACACTAGTCTTGAGGACAAGACTATTTTTCAAGGATGGAGTAATTATGCAAATGTTGATATGGGGGATGAGGTATTGGCACTAGATGAAGGGAGGCCCAAGATCATGCATGTCTACTCAAGGAGGAACAAAGGGGCAGTACCATAATTGCAGTTCACTAGAATAAATAGGGAAAGGCTAGTAGTTAGTGGGCAGATTTTATTTTCTATTTTGGATATTAGTGGCTCTGAGCATTGTTGCTTTTAATAGAGGGAGTTGTTCCCTGGAACCTTGTATTCTTTTCTGTATTCCGTACTACCGCACCTTCTTTTTGCATTGCTTGTTCATCATTGTTTGCTATTTTTCACCATTGTCATTCATATTTCACTATTACATTTATCCATCATCTTCATCATTTAACAGTTGTTGTGACTGTTTTCAAATCTTCATTTAACCATCTTTTATTTAGTGAAAGAATTGTACACCTTTAAAGATTATTTTAAACATTTTTATCGTTACACAGTCACCACGTAATTCACAATTCTATATACAAATTTATTATTAGATTTATGTCCCGTAAGAATATAATTTGTGTCATAGCTTGAAACAAGTATTGTGCATTCACCGCACTTAAAAATGAAGTTGACATATATTGATCTTAATTTAATGTCACTTAAATTTCTTAGTTGTGCCTTTTTGACTAATAGTAATGGGCTTGAAAGTAAAAGTTGTCATTATGGAGATAATTTCACCAAAACTGTATTTTATATTATCTTCAATGATACGATTAAGTGATGTTTAGTTAACTTGTTTTGTTTTTATTTAGAACTTTCTTTCCTTAATTTATAAAAACTTGTCATCTCATTATCTTTAAATGTATACACCATTTTTTTCTCACACGATCTTAACATTTAATAAAATAATTCATTCCTTCACATTTAGGCATGCATCATCGGATGCTAATAAGATAGACGTCTATTGACGTAAAATAATAAAAGTAAGCAAATGTTTAAACATATGCTTTAAGAGAAACAAAAATATAAATTGTTTCAAAACAGACTTAAACTTACATACTTACATGATGTGCGTTTCATAAAAGTAGGATATAATTGACAAAATTCACTAACCTCAACATCAACCTATAAACGGAAATGAACAAAAAAATCAATATTCTGGAAGTCTGTTAATGTTGAATTTATAGCCTTGAATTGGGCCTGGCAGCTAAGCTAAACAGCCCAAGGGTGTGCCATAGTCATTTTTATTAAGATTTAAGATCTTTCCGTGGATGTTTAGGAACTTCTTAACTTGAAGTTATACTAATTTGAAGTTAATTACACTAACAACCTATAGTCTTGTAAACTAACAATAAAATAAAACCAAAATCATCAATATCATATGATAGAAAAGGATTACTATTTGTGCAACTAATTACACAAGTTACGTACACGCATTAAACGGTAAATTGAATGATTAATTATGTGTATGATTAAGTTTGGGGCGTCTTTCTTATGGCTGCAATATGTATCTTCTTTTATTAATGAGATTGTATTAAAAAGTTAGGTTAACAACCTTAAAAACCAATTATAATTCTAACCACCCATATGTTTCTTTTGGACAAGGGGCATTAAAACAAACTAAAGGTTGTTGTTAGTATACTAGTTTTTTCTTTGTTACAAAAGATAATTAAGTACTTCCCTAGTTACCTAAGACATTGTGAGCTAGATGTATATTCATAATTTTAAACGATGCCACAATATTTAATTCCTTCACATGATCATAATGGCCACTAGAGAAAAACACAAACAGAAAAACACAACTCTTATAAATCATTCATGCATATATACATGCTTTACCGGATCCACCACCGATCAAAATCATCTTCACTCGAGCTATTAATTGAACCGAAACTAAAAACAAGTAATTCACGACCGAGCTCACAAACCATCCGTGGACCAGCCAAAAGATCCCGACACAAAGGGCAAGTTGTGTGTCTATATTCAACGCAACGATCCAAGCAACTTTTGTGAAAAAGATGATCACATCTCAGCGCTCTAATCTCGTCATCTTCTTCGATATTGGACAAGCACACCGCACAATTAACGGGTTCTACCGAGCTCATATTTTGGTGAAATTGTTTCACACTGAGCCCGTGTTGCCTTTCGTCTTCCCGAAAGTGTACCCTTTGTTGATAGAAAGATATATGAGTTACGAAATCCCATGCCCATTTCAAATAAGTAGCCATTGATGAAAGATAACTTGATAAGTTTGATTTAGGGAACATTTTCAAAACTGGTGTGTGGAGAAGTGATTAGTTATGTATAAGTTATTTATTCATATAGTAACTATATATAAGATGTAGATATAGACATGGCCGCCGGAGGGGGTGGACAAAGAGATGTTGTGACGACTGATGGCGTATTTTTGTTGACTAAAAACAAAATTCAAATTAATTAACATAGAAATTAAGGCGTGGCATTGGTTGAGCCCAAAGCTAGAGCTATATATAATCAACCACAAATTAGATGAAAGCACATTTTTCATGACGTCTTAGTTATCATTAAAACTTTATATATTGTGTAAGTTCATGTATGGTGCACTTTTATTAGCATTTGCTACGAGATGTATATGTCTAAATTAGTGTTTATTGACTAATGGTGGGCACCATATATAAAGTGGAGGAATTACCATGATGGCATATTTACGAATGAAATAACCATTTCATTTTTGTTATCTAGATAGATATTAAGGATAAAAAAAAATATATAAAGAAACTGAGGATAAGCCCAATTAATAAAAAAGTAAATTAAATCCATTTTTTACGTACTTAAGAAAACATTGGACTTTCAATTTCAATCTTAAGCGATGAATTTATATTTCACATATAAATTATGTTTATTCATTAAGCTTTTAAGCTTAACCCCTTAGTGTTGTTATTGTAGGTACACATACGGGTCAAATTGGTAAATAAAAGTTAGAAGCTTGATCAAGTGTGGATGAAGCTTGAATTTGGGTCTTGAAGCAAGTGGTACATTTCTGAAACATTGTGTATGATACACATTGTAGTTTAAATACCCATTTTAAAGTGTTGGAAAGGATGATTTTATTATGTATAATAAATATAAGTCGTGGATGTTAATGATAAGGGTTTTGGTTAATAATTGTGTAGAAACATAATAACTTTAAAAAACAATGTCTTGTTGTTGGTTGTTCAAAAAAAGAAAATAAAAGAAATTAGGGTGTTTCATTCATTGTGGCTACAAATGATTTTTTTTATTATATATTATACGTAGATTTTTATATATTATCTTTGAAATTAGCGTTTGGTAATATGGAATCAGAGAATGTATCAAATAATCCATCCAATCCCAATCCAAAAAGTGGCGTCAATCGATGTTTTGTCAAGTGTACCGTAATGATACATATATTCGTGTAGACGATTTTTGGTTTTAAATCAATAGATGTAAAAGAAATTCTTTTATATAAATCAAGTAATCAGACATTCCCACAGGCTACACATATATTTTCGTACACATTTTCACACTGATATGTATTTATTGGCGCGCATGTTTTAATAGACATACACTCACATATCATATACATATATAACCTCTTATTCACATTTTTGTCGGAGGTCTTTCTGAAATTAATTTCTCTACCTCTGAATATATAGATGCACGAGTGTTTTACCTCTCATAATCCTCATTTGAAGAGATTGAGTATCGTTGCCGTTCTAAATAAATGGTGGTTTTATATACCAATTTTAATAATTTTGCATGAAAGAATGTCGTTTTATTCAAAAACTTCCAATAATAAGATAATGTATTATTTGTAAAGTAGATATGTAATTATTCGTTGTCTTATATACTAATACTAGGTTATGACCCGTGAAAAATCACGGATTGTGATAATTTTGCTGAACGTAAGTTTTTTTAATAGAAAAATGATTAGTTACATGCATGATTATTAAAAATAGTTAGTTTTGTTTCAATATTAATTACAAAATGTTGTACTTATGTGATTGTATTGACAAATATAACATAGGTGTAATAGATTATAATCGTTGTAAGAATTATGAGAGGCATAAAGAATTTGCAATTATACCCTCTATAAAACTCTTTTTATTTCTATAAATTGTTCTTTAAATAAAATATCAACTTCAATTATACATTCTATTATTCCTTCAAAACCTTCAAAATTAGTGAGACTCGCATTCCACTAAAATCTACACTCACAAAATATGCGTGAGATCCATGAATAAAGGGATTACCCTCTCACTTCAAATATAGAGAAAATTTTCACTCCATCTATTTTGAAGGGGATAATAGAGATGAATTGAAAAAGAAAATTACTTCAAAATAGATTAATAGAGTATGATTGAAGATGCTCTTATAGAATAATGAACAATGATTCTGAGTGTGAGATATAAGGTTATAAAAATAAAAGACTAAATGTTATGTTAAGTATATAAAGTTGCGTTCAAGGAGGTCCATCATTTTTACGAAGTCCCGAGGAACAAATCTCAACCATTGATCAATAATATCTAATGGTCAAGATTAATCACATATTTATACATGGAGGGTATTTTGGTCATTTTAAAAAAATAATTTTTTTATTATTATTTTACTTTAGAATTATTATTATTTTTTATTTTTTATTTATTATTATTATTTTAAAATTCATTAATAACATATAATGTGATTGCATATTGAAGCACATGTGATTGTGTACTCAAATGTGATTGAACTAAAACATCAAATATGATTAAATATATAATCACATGTGATTCTACACTAAAATCACATGTGATTAAATATTACACGTAATTATCAAATAAATATTATTGTTTAACGAAAAATATAAAAAAAATAAAAAAAATAATAAAAAATAATAAAATGGAATTTTTTTTAATTGCCAAATGACCAAAATACGTTTTCATGTATAAAATATGTGATTAATATTGACCATTAGTTCTTATTGATCAATAGTTGAGATTTATTCCTCAGAAATTCGTAAAATGATGGACCTCCTTAAGCGATTCTATAACTATATATTATGCTAAAAAAGAATTTTTGAACATTAAAATATCTTAGAAAATATGAATGTATTAAATGTTTAAAGAATAAATAAGATTATAAAAATAAAATGTCTTACAAAATATATATATATCTATTAAATGTTTAGGAAATAAAAAATGTATGAGTAATTTCGATTAGTGGTGTTAGCTCATATGGTAAAGTATGAAAAAAGAAAAAAAAATTAAAAATTACCAATAATATTCATAAAGAGCTTCCAATATTAATAAATTATGTACAACATAAAAATTGATAGTCCGTAATTTTTCACAGGTCATAACCTATTACTTGTTATATATACACCAATAAATTTTTAATATTCTTCAATGTAAAGATTGAAATTTAATTATTTATTAATGTTATAAATATTTTCTAAAGACTTTATAGCCTAGTAGTATTGATGCAAATTATAAGATGTTGTTCATGACCTATGGGTCATGGGTTCAAATCCCGTTATAAGCAAATGAATAGATCAGGTGCTGTTAAAAAAATAGTATAAACATTAACATCTATTATTAAGACTAATAACACGTACATACATAGTATTATGAAAAAGTCTGGAATAGTAATCAAAATCGAAAATTGAAATATTAATACAAAAAAATCAGTATATCCATAGTGTTTAAATAGAAGAAAATTAAGCGTGATCCTTATGGTTTATTCCGTAAAATTTATTCTGGATTTAAGGACTGAGTTAGTTATAAAAAACGATTTTTTAAATTTAAATAAAAGATTACATATCTTTTTTAAATGTATTTATATGTTGATATAAATAACGTGATATGAATTAAATCTTTCATTAAAAAATTCCATAAATTTCACCTAAATATGGATTTCCAATAAATCTCATTAAAAAATTTGCCATGTTAGTTGGCAAGTAAATTGCTCATTTGATTTTTAACTTTTAATATGATAACCACTAATTAAATTATTTTATTTTACTTGGGGGGGGGGGGGTTGGGGAGAATTATTTAGAGTTAATAAGATGTTGCCACGTGTTATATTTGCCATCTAAGAAGGCGCCATATGGTCATATAAGCTTTGATTTATTATAGTAATAGATAAATCTTTGTATATATGGAACTTTTGTAAGATTGTCGATTCCGTTAACTTGTCTATTCCAATCTTTTATGTTCATTCCATTTAATCCGATTAAACAAACTTTTCGGTGTCTGTATAAAAACATTTTTTTTTTTTAATTTTTAAAGTAACTTTCTAGGTAATAAGTTCCTAACAAAATGGTCACTGAACATATATGGTTGATTGCAACATCAACCTTTTGGTGCAGATCGATCATGATCGTACACTAGAAGTTGTTTCAAGAGTGGCATTATCTATTTTTACTTTCTTTCGTTTTTGACGAACATAAACCATGGATAAATTTTAACATTTTAATTAATCGAAATTTATGGTAGGGCATGCCATGCATGCACTATATTTTAGATCCACCAAATTCGATCGAAAGATTACCGAATGTGAATAACTAGTGAGCTTTAAACTAAATTAGTACTTTCGTGGTGATCTTAATCCATATTCAAATTCAATATTGTTTCAGTATTGTCATTAAACGTACAAAGATCATATAATACCTGAATTTAACCAGAAAACTATAATCATATATTTACCATATTTCCCACAAATGAACAATCATAATAATTAAGCTCTCCCCAACTCGGAATTTGAGTACAATAGGGGTTAATCATAGATATTGGTGACACCAAATTATCGCGACACAATGGACATGTGGTGTGTCGATTTGCAACCCACATATCCAAGCAATCTTTATGAAAGAGATGATCGCATCTCAACTCTCTAGTCTCATCATCGTCCTCAATTTTGCTTAAACACACCGCACATTCCACCTCTTCATCATCAGAAACTGGTTTCCCGCTACAAAACCACTTCATTCCCAACCCGCCACCGTGTTCCTGAAAATGGAGCACACGGTGGTGGAAAAACATATGGTTGATTAAGACATTAAGAACCCATTTCAAAAGGGTAAGAAAGGATATCAAGTAATTTGACATAGTTTCTTGATAAAAAGATTGAGAATCAATCAACAAGGATACATAGAAAGTGAGTGTGGGATAGCATCTTAAGGTTTTGTGCATGTATATATATAAAATGGCATGCAGCCAACTCACATTAGTATAATAATATTTAATTAAACCAACAAAGATATAACAGTTTTTCATTTTGTTGACCAGGTCAAACCTTTCAGTTGGTTTATAATGACATTTGGTCCACAAATGTGCTATAGGTGCATAATTCTAATTATAATATAGTTTTCTTGTACGGCATTTTATCAATATGATTAAAAACTATTTGTAGTTTTGTTGTTATAATAAGAGTAAATTACTGTTTTTGTCCCTGTGGTTTGCCCGATTCTGCGTTTTTGTCCCTGTGCTTTTTTTTTCTATTTTTTTGTCCCTGAGGTATGCAAAATTCCGTTTTTTTGTCCTTCCGTCCAACTCTGTTAAAATTCCACCGTTAAGTTGTCTCATGTGCCAGGCACATGAGGGCATTCTAGTCTTTTTACCATCTTTCTTCTATGTTCTTCCCCAATCTTCATCTTCTTCATCCCAATTGAAACCCTAATTATAAACTAATTGTTTATAACAGAAAAGAAATACGCAGCCTTCTTACAGATCTGATTCATCTGAATTCATGGAATAAAAAGAACCACCGCCACCTGAAACCACCGTAAACCTTGTTACAGATCTGAAATTCCGGCGAATTTTCGGTTCACCCGCCATGAGCATCAATCTTCTTCGTCATGAACGCAAACAACACATGGAGTCTCCAGAAATCTCTCTCGCAAATCTTGACGAAGGGGTCTGAAACCCTTACAGCCACCATTCTTTTGAGGTAACTCCATCGTTTTAATTTGGTCGCCGGTGAAATACAAACGTCGCCGGAATCCCCAAACATGGATTCGCTGGAATCCTCCTCCACCCTGGTCTTCGCCGGAGATGAAGACCGTCACTTGAGGTCTGATGGTGGTTTGAGCTAAGCTATGAATATCTTGAAAAACAAGCCTTCAAATTTTGAAGCTTACTTGCAGCACACTTGAGCGTTAATGGCAGAAACCAAATACCCATACATGAGATCAATTAAGGATATGAATCAATTAAGGATTTCAAGTTTTTGCTTTTGATTTTCAGATTTAGTTTAATAGAAATGAAGGTGATTTTGATTTAGTTTTTACTTACGAAGAATTAGGTGACTGGTTATAATCATAAATTAGTATTTCAAGATATGTGTTCGTTCCCAAATATGCATATTGTGATTTTGATTTGGTGTGGTATTTGTTTCTTTTTCTGATTCTGGAAGAAGAAAGATGAATTTTGGAGAAGGAAGATGAACATAGGACAAGTAGGAAGTTGGGGAAGAAGGGTTTAAAAAGACTGAAATACCCTCATGTTTTCAGCACGTGAGGTCTTTAACGGAAAAAAAGAGACGGCAGGTGGACGGAAGGACAAAAAAACGGAATTTTGCATACCTCAGGGACAAAAAAACAGAAAAAAAAAGCACAGGGACAAAAACGCAGAATCGGGCAAACCACAGGGACAAAAACAGTAATTTACTCTTATAATAATCATACATTTAGCCATGGAAATGAAAGCAAAAGTTAAATGGAAATAAAGGCAACATACGTAGCAAATTTTCCAAATAAATAAGCCTGCATGGAATTACATGGGTATTTGTTTTTAGAGCCACTATTTAAAATTCTATATACGTCAACAAATGCAGGTTCCAAATCTTTCACAAGATCACATAATTTGAATTAAAAAATAAAGGGCCCAATAAACTATATATAATGCAAAGTGACAACATTGGATTAATCAATAAATTAAATGAAGTAATATTATATTGTGTTTTGCACTCGAAGAATTATATATCAAGTAACGAACTTCAGCTTATTAGACTTTTCAAACTTATTGTTTGGGTTTACGTTTGGGTTTAACTCGAGCTTAATAAAAAGCCGACTCGACTATATATAGTCCTGCATATATCTACAAATTTTAATCAAAATGAGTGGTATATATTAGAATAATATAACGATTTTGCTAAATATGTTCTTAATGTTATGATTAATAAACATACTAAGTATAAAATATAAATGTTAAAAGAAATTTGTTGCTAATCTTTAATCATAACTTTAAGAACTATTTTTAGTAAAACCAATAAGTAAAAATACACATATACTTCTATGAACGATGAAAAGTAGTTTAAAAGCTTAATCGAGACAAAAATTGAAGTACAAATTTCTACAGCTGGGAATCTAGGATTATAACCATATTAACCAAATAACCAATTAATCAATCATGTCACATTGTGAGATTATAATTTACATACAGTATTATTTTAGTGGCCAAAATGATAAGTTTAAAACCACCATGGTCGTATTATAAAAAGGTAAAAAAAAACCATTGTAAATATTTATTTATTTTTTCACATGGGATTCTCTCCATTGTCAATGTCCGTCACTTGCGTCTAATCTATGTGTTCTTATCCTACACCCAAACGTAAAATGATAATACTTCCAAATTCTTCAATTTAAGCAAATTTCTCAGCAATTCAACTCTAATTCAAGGTAACAATCATCTCCATTACCCTTCATTTAAGCTGAAAATGATGCACGCTACTTGTTTGAATTCATCTCTATCACTTAGATGTAAAGCTTCTCGATCTTCATATTCCGATGATCCTAATTACTTCTTCGATGCTCGATTCGTAACCAGTCCTCAATTAATTTCGTCGTCAATTAGTAATTGCTGCTGCTGCTGTTGCTGTTGTGCTAATAATAATAGTAATTTGTTTTACAATAGGTTACCTAGAATAAACCCTAGTTTTTCATATAACGGGTTAAGGCAATCCACTTTGATTCAGTTTTCACCTAGTAAGAGATCAATTAATCATGGTAGAAGAAGACAGTACTGTAATATTACTGATTCTGATAGAAATTATTATAATGAAAAACTTTACTCTTTTAATGAAACGAGGAAATTAGGTACGAAATTAGGTAAGGGTACGTATGCTTGTTCGAGTTATGAAGATAAGAAGAAAGAACAGTTTGTTAGCAATGAAATTGATGATGATTATGTGAATGATGTTGAAATTTTGCTTGATTTATTGACTGAGGTTGGATTGGAGAATATTAGTGTTAGAAAACAAAAAAAAATCGAAAAGAATTCTCGTTACATTAAGGGTAAAACAAAAAGTGTGAATTCGGGATTTGTAAAGAAAGATTTAAAATGTGAGAAGAAAATTGTGGAAATTCAGTCTAGGAATGAAGAAAAAGAAGATAGGGGTATTTTCGTCAAAAAGGTTAATCGTGAAGGGAAGAAAGAAGGGTCTAGTTGTTCATCTTATTACTCGGTTTCTTCTTCTAAGGGTGAGTATGACAGTGATAATGATGTTGAAATTAAACATGATGAACGGTTTTATAAAGGTGAAACATCGAGTGAGTATAAAGATGATCAAAAAATAGATAATTATAGGAGACTTTGTGATGAGGAAATTGTCGATAAGCAACAGGAATTTTGTAAAGAAGAAAACGAGATATTGAAAAGGAATACTGCAGAAATGTATTACGGGAATCAAGAATGGCGAAAGAAATCTGAAAAGAAGCTTAATGTTGACTCTAGTCAAAGTCAATCGCAACTTTCTTTAATTACTGAGCAAAATAGTCAACAAAAAGCAGGTAGAATCACCGATCAATCTCAGTCAATGAAGTATAAGAGATTCACTGAAAAATTAGAAACAAATACGAATGTTGTTGAATCGAGCACAAATATCCAAAAACGATATAATGATACTGAAAACAAGTTAATTATTGATAAAAAGCAAAATGTTGATCGTGTTACTCGTGAAGATGAAGATCGAAGAGAAGAAGAACACCAAAGAGTTGACCAGTTGACCATGTTAGAAGATTCCAAACTAAAATCTCAACAATTTACAGAAATTTCAGATACCCAAATCACAAGTATCGAATCTAATATCAGAAGGGAAAAACAAGAACTGAATTTAGAGACTTCAAGTTCATCAGAGACAGTTACAATCGATCAGCAGGTTGATTTAAGAAGAAAAAAAACTGAAGATAAATATTCGTCTTTTGGGGTTGAATTGGAATCGGGACCCACCAAATCGGTGAAAACGGGTCGAAAAACGACTAAAGCTTCGAGCTTTAATGTCGGTATGCAAAAACAAGAAACGGTTCCCTATAAAGCTTTGAGATTGAACCCTGAACCTAATTTACAAGAAATTGGTACTCAAATTATCCATGAAAATGTTACTGATTTAGCTGATGAACAACAGAAATCATCAAATCGTTATGTGGGTGAATTTGTTAAAAAAGCAAAACACGAACTCTCGATTTCTGAAATTCAGAGTTCGGGTGAATCGGGTTCGGGAAATTTTGATCAAAAAGATGGACCGTCGGATGAAATGTGGCATGAAACGGGCTCGTCTAGTCAGCAGCCCGTGGATGTAGAGATAGATGCAACTGATTTAACTGAAAATGATGAATCTGTTAAAAGAAGCGGGAGATCGTTATGGAATGTTATTGGTGATGTGGTTCGGTTTAAATGGGTTTCTCAACGGGCTGAAAAAAGTTCATCAAATCAGTCTACCAGTAGTGAAAGATGGTTTTCGGGTCACGATTCAAATGACGAAAACGTGAAAATCGGAAGTAAAAAAAGTCAAAAAGTCAAATTAATTGAAGAATTGGATTCACCATTATTATCATCATCATCATCAAAAAGTCAAAAAGTCAAAGTAATTGAAGAATCATCAGTTACATCTCCTGCAATTCGCATGAGAAGATCACCTACAGTAGCTGAAACGGGCCAACTTGACCCGAACCCATTAACCCAAGTTCCATTGCCTGCAATTCGCATGAGAAGATCACCTATTGTGAAACCGGGCAAAACTGACGCATCCACTAGTGGTGAAACGGGCCAACTTGACCCTAACGGGCCTGACCCGTTAACCCAAGTTCCACAAACGGACAGGGGCAAAATGGTAATTATGGACCAACCGATTCGGAAACTTGCACGAATAGATCAATTTTCTAAAGATAGATTTGATGAATTGGAAGAAGCTTATAATTTTGAATCTAAACAACGAGAAACCGATGAATTTTTTATGAAAGAAGCACTTTTGGAAGCTAAAAAAGCTGCTGATTTTTGGGAAGTACCTGTTGGTGCTGTTCTTGTTCAAGATGGAAAAGTAATTGCCCGTGGATATAATCTGTAAGTATTTGACCGGACCCGACCCGTTTTTGACCCGACCCAACCCGTACTAATATGGTAAATATTTTTATTCTTAGGGTAGAAGAATCACGTGACTCCACTGCTCATGCTGAGATGATATGTATACGCGAAGCATCAAATAATCTTCGTTCATGGAGACTTTCGGTAAAGATTACATTTTTATGACTTATTTTAATTCTTTTTGATTTATGGAATTTTTTTTTAATTTTTATAATTTCAGGGTACTACACTTTATGTTACACTTGAACCGTGCCCGATGTGTGCTGGAGCAATCCTTCAAGCCCGAATTGACACTGTTGTATGGGGAGCTCCCAATAAACTACTTGGTGCCGATGGTAGTTGGATCAGGTGATGAAAATCTTTGACCGTTTGACCCGTTTGACTTTTGGGATTTTGAATTTTGACTTGATGAATTTTGCAGGTTGTTTCCTGACGGTGATGGAGGAAACGGGTCGGAAAAACCGCCCGCCCCGGTTCACCCGTTCCACCCAAACATGGTGGTGAGAAGAGGGGTATTATCGTCAGAATGTGCAAATGTAATGCAACAGTTTTTTCAGTTGAGAAGAAAGAAGAAAGACAAGAAAACAGAAACTGAACCACCAACTACACCACCACCTTCGTGTCTTCCAATCGCACATCATCATAATTCTAAGTTTTTGAGTAAAATGCATGATGCATTTAGCATCATGTTCTGTTTATAAATCAAATCTTTTATATTATTTGTATTTGTTTTTACCCTTTTTTCACATTTCATTTGTATGGTTTATTTTGTACATTTTGGTGTTTCAAAAGCACCATATTTTTTATTGTTAGTGTGAAGAATGTGTGACATATAAAACATGAAAAACAGTTGACACATGTAAACTTAGGTGTTGTTTGGTAAGCCTCTTAATGATTCAGTTAAGAGGTCAGCCTCTTAATCGGACATATATCAAGGGAAGTCTGAATCATTCAGATCTCTGCATCATTCAGATATTAATCATTCAGTAGCTACCAAACAATACCTTACATTTGTAAAAGATCATGTTAGACATAAAACACTAAAAGATCCAAGTAAAAACTTTCAAATATTATACAATTTAACATCATTATAATTTATAAAACAGATCTAAATTGTTAAATCAAGACAATATATATATAGTATAAAATAATGAATCAAACTTGGTCTTCATTAGGGCTCGAATTATTTTCATCACAAAACCTGTACTCCACCACAAGACCAAGATTATCAACAAGGTTGTGATACTGCAAACACCCTGCACACTGCATACAAATTACAATAATGCAACTTTTATTAAATTTATTCATAAATAAACCAAGGAAAAATAAAGAAATTCAAATACCTGAACAAAAACCATCCCTTTTTCATAAGCTAATCTGTTTATGAGCCTTTCTGATCTTACACCACAAGCATCACAAGTAAACTGCACTAACAAACTTCTTCTAGGGAGTTTAAGGTCAACGCTAGCTCCCTTTTGGTCAAAGAAAGAAAAACTTTAGTCAAACAATAAATGAAATAATTGGCCGAATAAATGACAAATGATTGCAGTGATTGACAATGGAATTTGAAGTATGTAAACTTGTATCTAATTCCATATAATGATAGATAGTTTTCATGGAATTCGAATTCTATGGGGAAACTGGTCAAATGATCAAACAATAATTAGTATCCTTATTCGTTTGATTCGACATTATAAACGTAAGTATTCCATTATCTTGAAAATATTCCTTTATCTGACATAACATGGGAAGTGAAATTGAACGGAACGGAACGGTGTTCTATACAACTTAATCCCTCGATCCTATACTAAAAAGTGACCTAGTTGTAAAGTAATAAAATTGTATAAAGTTACTAAACACAAAAACACACAATCAGACATACAAAATCAAATCTAACAACAATAATTACCGCAAAGTTCCAAAATTTCATTGTTAAAGAACAGTAAAGAGAGATGTACATACGGAAATCGATTCTTCCGGTTCGTGTTTCGAATCATCTTCAGCCAAGCTGGAAATTACAACTGGAAACACTTGTTTTGCTGCTTTTGCATAAGAAATCCCCAATCTGAAATTCGAAATTTTAATCAGTAATCGAATCAACGAGCACTTAATTGACAGGAGCGAGGGTTAGTATGGAAACATAAAAACCTAGAAATTAATTAGAAAGATAAGATAGAATTGAAAGACGTACCTGGGAATTAAGTTCGATTGACAGAGATTAGGGCATGGAAGATGAGTGGGTTTAAGCGGTGTGGTTAGAGAAGGCAGAGAAAAGAAGGAAGAAGGTATGGTGGCCATTGCAGACAGCGTTTGAAGGAAAGAATCCTAAATAATGACAGCAAGAGACAGTGAAATTTAAACCTGCAGAAAGGGGAAAATATAATTAAGGAAAATTCAAAACAAAAATTACATTTCAAAGAAACCATTTCTTTAAACCGTATTATGGTATGGTCTCTCTGTTTTGACATGTCATATGCGGCTTGAGCGGATTGGATTCTCAGTTGTAGTTGTGGTTGTGTGAAGATTGGAGTTGGATGTTGTTGAAGGTGCTCAAATTGTTAGTTAAACATTTGATAATGTTGTTGCAAAAAAGAGTTGTTCGGGTGCGAGATTCGGCATCACGAATCGTTTGGTGGTTGACATATTTTCAAAAAAAGAAGTATGGAGAATACATCCAAAGTCAACTCAGTCAACACGTCCAACCATCATGTACATAACTCATACACACCGCCCAAGCATGTTAACCTTCAACACAAAATATGCCAGCTGTCAAGAAGCTTCTGGAAGGTTCCTTAATATAACTAACTTAACAACTTGTAACGGTATTAGTTAGCATAATACGTATTAGTGGTGTGTATATAAATAGATTCCTCATATGTTCATAAATTCAGATTTGAATAATAAGAATATGCTCTGCATTTCTCTCAATATCCTCTCAATTACTCCATCTTGATTTGTCAATATGGTATCAGAGCTACACAATCACACACATCAGTGATTGATTACAGCTCATACTTGATTCGATTTCATTTTTATTTCTTCTCTGAGGAACCCTAATTTCTCAATTTCGAATCCTTTCATCTCTGAAATGGCACCTGATGTTGCTACTTCATCAACAAACACTGTCAATGATGTTGATTCTGTTCACCATCCCCTATACTTGCACAAAAACGATCATCCTGGCTTAATTTTGATATCGAATAAGCTTACATGATCAGACAATTATAGCTCATGGAAACGATCGATGATAATTGCTTTAAATGCCAAGAACAAGATGAAGATCATTAATGGTGAATTTCCAGAACCTCTTCTCAATTCACCGATTCGAGCACACTGGGAAAGAACATATGATCTTATTATCTCTTGGATCCTCAACACCATTGCAGACAGTGTAAGTAACAGTTTAAACTTCATTAATTCTGCATCTGCTTTGTGGAATGAATTATCAGAAAACTATGCACAATTAGATGGACACAGGATCTATCAATTATCTCATGATATTTCTTTTCTGAAACAAAACAATTGCACTGTTGAGGTTTATTATAGACAATTAAAAGGACTTTGGGATGAGGTTGATGCATTAGAAGCACCTCACATATGCCAATGTTCCTGCAATTGTGAGATTGGACGTAACAATGACACACGTGAGCAGAGGAAAAGGTTAATTCAATTTTTAATGGGCCTAGATGAAAGCTACACAAATATTAGAGGTCAAATACTACTTCTGCAGCCTCTTCCTATTGTGGCAAAAGCCTATTCTATGATACGTCAGGAAGAAAAACAAAGGGAATCAACTAATCAACCTACAAACATACCTGTTACACCTACTCAAAAACCAATGGAAAGAAGACATCCATTCAGAAAAGGCGTGTACTGTGATTATTGCCATAAAGAAGGACATGTTCAGGAAGAATGCTACAAATTAGTTGGATATCCACCAACTCATCCTCTATTCAATAAACCTACTGGCTATAACAAACCGAAACAAAACAGTCACCAAAAACAAACCTATTCTGCTCAAAGTCATGATCCAATCAAAACAGTCAATGTTGCACACTTTGATCCAACAGACAATACACCTACCCCTACATCACAAGGCTCAATGGCTTTCAAAGTTGATCAATTATAAAATCAATTATATCAAGTCATGATGCTTTTACTAAACAAATCAGAACCAATTCATTCAGTTCAGATGCAAATGGGAGGTAAATTTATTTACTCTCCTGACATCAACCTGACTTCTAATAAAGTCTGGATAATAGACAGTGGTGCAACTGACCACATTTCTATTTCTTTGTCCCACATGCATGATATTAAACGTCTTGATATTCCAATACATGTTTTATTACCAAACAAACAAACAATTGCTGTATACTTCACTGGTTCTGTCCATATCAATCCTGCCTTAGTCCTTCATGATGTGTTTTTCATTCCTTCTTTCAAATTCAATATCATCTCCATTAGTAAACTCTTATAGAAATCTATTTCAGCTGTAACCTTTACTAAATTCTGGTGCTATTTTCAGAACCATCACAAGAAGATAGTCCTTGGCACCCCTTCTAGCGGTTTATTTCTTCTCCCCTACATCTATTCAGATAACTCTTTTCCCTCAATTCATAATTGTCATTCCATTAACACATTTGTTACTGATTCTGAGTTGTGGCATTACAGGCTTGGCCATCCATCACCTCAAATTTCTCAGAAAATTCAGTCTATTCCAGCTTTGCATAAAGATCCTGCTCATCCATGCTCAATCTGCCCATTCTCAAAACAGCATGCTTTACCATTTCAACTCAGTACTTCCGCTTCTACTCATTCATTCCATCTTAGTCACATGGATGTGTGGGGACCATACAGACATACTACAATAGATAATTGTACTTACTTTCTTACTATTGTAGATGATTACACTCGTGCTACTTGGACTTACTTACTTCCTAGTAAGCACCATACAATTTCCACTGTAAAACACTTTTGTGCTTATGTGATGAACCATTTCCATGTTTCTGTTAAAACTGTTAGAACTGAAAATGGCCTTGTATTTGTTAACAATGCCCTATCTACATTTTTCAACACTCATGGTATCATGCATCAAACCACATGCCCATACACACCCCAACAAAATGGGCGCGTTGAGAGAAAACACCAACACTTATTACAAGTTTCTCGTTCCATCTACTTTCAGTCTCATCTTCCCATTCAATTTTGGGGTTACTGTATCATGGCAGCCACCCACATCATTAATAAACTTCCTTCCAGTGTTCTTAACTTCAAAAGCCCACATGAAATGTTATTCAATAAAACTCCAAATATTGAATACCTAAAAGTCATTGGTTGTCTGGCTTTTGCTCATCATCACCCCCTGGATAAATTCCAACCTCGTGCCATACCATCGGTTTTACTTGGATATCCATCAAATAAAAAGGGATATTTACTGTACAATCTTGATAAAAGAACCACTTTTGTCAGCAGGCATGTTGTCTTTCATGAGACAGTTTTTCCCTTTGACAAATCACCTTTTACTTCCAACCTATCACCTACAACTCCTTCTACACTCAATCTTCCTACTTTTCCCATTCCATCACCAACCCAATCAGTTCCTTCTCCACCAACTACTTCTTCTGAACCATCCTTAAATACCTCCAACTCACCTAATATTACACCACCCTCTTCATCACCCTCTGAGGAACATCATAGTTCCTCATCTCCTTCTGATACATCTTCCAACACTACACCACCTTCAAACCCTCTTCCTACACGTCAATCCACTAGAACAAAGAAAATTCCTTCCAAATTACAGGATTTTCACTGTTCTTCTCTTCCCAAACATCATATATCCAATTTTCTAAACTATTATGCTCTTCCTCTTCACACCCAATCCTTCATTAATTCCATTGATTCTGCCACTGAACCAACCACTTATAACCAAGCTTCCAAAGATCCCAGATGGATTACTGCTATGAATGCTGAAATCCAAGCACTTGAATTCAACAAAACTTGGATCATTACTGATCTACCTTCAAATAAATCTCCTATTGGTTGTAAGTGGGTGTAGAGAATCAAATATAAACCAGATGGCTCTGTTGATAGATTTAAAGCCAGATTGGTTGCAAAGGGTTTTACCCAAAAGGAAGGTGTTTACTCGCGTTTCAAAATAATGGCTTTCAAGTAACTCAGCTTGAAACCCGTTTCTCAATGATTTCATTGGTTGAGGGGGAGCAAATAGCTCTTAATTGATTGAGGGGGAGCAAATAGCTCTTAATTGGTTGAGGGGGAGAAAATCAATATTCACTTGTTAAGGGGGAGAAAATTGACATTCATTGGTCAAGGGGGAGCATTTTTATGAACCTTCATCGATAAAGGGGGAGCATGTTCATTGTTAACACATTTTTATTCATTATTCAAATCTTTCAGAAACTCAATCTCAATATTTTCAAAATTTGTTCAATTGAGTTTCATTATTTTAGTTCAAAAATGCTTTCCTCACTTATATGTTGTCTACGTAGGATACAAATTTTTGTCAAATTCGTCGATCTCTCTACTTGTTTCGATTAGTCTTGATTGCATCTGTATATGACATACTTTTGTCTCTTGCGTTGATGACATCATCTCCTCAGTTTTGTTTTCAAACTTAAACTCAATATCTTTCAAAACCTATTTGAGTTTCGTTGTTGTCATACCGTTGGCACAACTTCACACTATATTCAAAATTTTTACTTAAACTCATATGTTACCAATGTAGGATACAAACTGTTGTCAAATTCGTCGATCTCTTTACTACTTTCATTAGTAAAGATTGCATCTGTTTATGGCACCTTTTTGTCTCTTGCATTGTTGACATCACATTCTGATTTTTCATATTCCTGTGAAACTCAAATTTTTCTACTAAATTCAACATTTTGAGTTTCGTTGTTGCTACAACTTTAGCACAACTCAATCTTAACTGTTATATTTTTTTCCTCAAATCATGTGTTAGTTACGTAGGATATAAGTTTTTGACAAATTCGTCGATCTGTTTACTAATCTAATTAGTAAAGATTGAATCTGTTTATGTCAAACTCTTTTATCTTGCGTTATTGACCTCACGTTCTCATACAAAGTTGACTTTATATGCTCAACATCTGTATTTTCCTCACAAAAGTTTTACTCATACTTTGTGCTCACAATGATGTGTTCACAACGTAGGATATAAATTTTGGTCAAATTCGTCGATCTCTTTACTAATCTCATTAGTTAAGATTGCATCTGTTTATGACCAACTTTTTTCTCTTGCGTTGCTGACATAATTTTTCAAATCATTTTTCTGATTTTGCACAATTTTTAAATTTTTCAAAATATCTGTTTGTAACAATCAACACAAGCTGTTGTTAAATTCGTTGATCTCTTTACTAATTTCGATTAGTACTGATTGCATCTGTTTATAACAACTTCTTGGATTGATTGTTCTTACCATTTTTCAAACAATTTTTACAAACATATATCACTGGAGAATGTATTTTAATTTTTCTCCAACTTGTTCAGATTAGATTCTGAATTATTCATATGATCTCACACACATAAACATCTTTGTGCACCGACCTTTGATCCACTTCAAATTGATTTCTTTTAAACCTCAAATCTTTGCTTAACAATGTCTTCAATCATCCTGTCTGTCAAATTCGTCGATCTCTTTCCTGAAGTTCTTCAGTAAAGATTGCATCTGTTTATGACTTCCGGTGATTCTTGACACTGTTATTCTCTATTTTTCAAATATTTTTCTCAAAGATTCTGGAAAATCAATTTTAGCTGGATACTTCATGAGTACTACATGTTACTGGTTCTCGATTCCGAAATTGACCGTACAACTATCCTATCTTGGCTCTTGTATTACAAAGACATTCAATTTCCTCTCTCCGTTTTCTCAACGCATTTATTCATCATTAACATGAGGCTCCTTTTCATGATCCTCATGAGGGGGAGAAATGAGCAAGAAATAAATGAGCAAGAAATGTACAACTTTAAGAAGAACCACAAACATCTCATCAACGAAGAAAATTCATGTCTAATGTACTCAAATTATCGGCAAAATCAGATATAGTATATATATCAAGAAATTCAGAGGAAGAGAAAGTGATAAACAATGTTTTAAAAAGAAAGACAAGTGAAGAAGAAGAAGAAATCGACATATCTACAGAAATCTCTCTCAAAAATCTCAACCATTACATTAAAAACTCAATCATTTCAACCAGAAACTTAATCGAATAAATCTTTCTATCCAAACCACAAATCCACATCCATTTCCATCCGAATCTTAACCGTTAAAATTTTTCTTTTCAAATTCCGTAACGATCACATACATTCAAAAGCTTAACCGTTTAAACCATTCTTTCCAAAATTCCATAACATTCATTATCCGTACAAAAGCTTAACTGTACAAACCTTTTGTTCCATATCAAATACAAATTATCCACATTCACCCAAATCCTAAATCTACATATCATTTTTCCATACATACTAAACATACATACATACTAAACATACATACATACATATTCAGAACTTTAACTGACAAATCATTCAAAAACACTATCATTATATCCTTATCCTCCTCTACCACAAAATCCAAAACCAACCTCTCCATTATCTGAAAACCCAGTCAAATCCTTACTTAACTGATATTCTCTTTCCTAAAATTTTCAAATCTTTAGTAAATCAGTTATAGGATTTCCTCACTCAAACAGTATCAACGAAAAACATATCCACTTTGAGTATCTTAAACTTCCAGATTTCTGAAATGTTTTAATCTTGAAATTCAGAAAAACATTTTCTTGCCAAAGACAGATAATGAGAAGAATATGAAGTTTGAAGACTGGGATGACGTGTTAAAGATCAAAAAGGGGGAGATTGTTAGGACTAGTTTTGTAATAGTTTTGATCTTTAAAGTTCGTTAGTTAACTTGTCCTTTGTTAAGTGGTAGGAGTATATAAGGTTGTTTCTTTGACTTTCAAGTCAAGCTTTCCACACAATTACTGAAATACACATTTTGTGAAAGTTTCATTCATCTCATTCTCTCTCTTTTACACACACTAAATACACCAAGAACACACACACTAGTTCTTCAATTTCTCATCATTTCTTCATGGATTAGCTTGTGTAACACCCAAAATCTTACAAGTATTTAAAACTTTTTAAGTACAAGATTTAAATAAAAAGGTCCCAATAACTTGAATAATTAAATCTCAATAATAATATTTTCATTTTAAAATGTATTAAATGCGGAAATAGTTAAAATAAAATAAAGCGTTTTAAAATATTAAACGCTGTCCACATCAGTAATGAAAAGATACAGCGGTCAACCGTCCACCTTCTCCTTTCCTTCGCTAGTACCTGAAACAATGTGGGGGAAAGTTTGGGTCAGCGGGGAAGCTGAGTGAATAGTCTCAAAATGTAAACAATTATAACATACAACACATGAGGGCACATCGGTGTACTCCTAATCAGAATCTACTCGGTTAATTACTCAGATTTATTTTCTCAGATTTTATTACTCAGATTTTATTACTCAGATTTTAATTTATATAGCGCGCTAGGGTGACTTGGGACGAGAGATCAACCTCGACCCGCCTCACACCACCTCAACACCTGTACTCTTCGGTGTGAGTCAAAAGGCCTGGCACCAGTACTCTTCGGTGCCAAGTCAAAACGTCTGACACCAGTGCTCTTCGGTGTCAAGTCAGATATATTATGTTTAATGTTTTAACTCAGAACTCAGAAACTCAGAACTCAGAAACTCAGAACTCAGAAAGCTCAGATAACAGTTAACTCGGATAACAGCTCAAACTCAGATAACAAATCAGTCTCAGATAACATATCAATCTAAGATCATAAATCAATCGCAGATAACAGATCAATCTCAGATGACAACTATAGTGCAAGAAATGTAACACGTAAGTCATGCATGTACAACGTTAAAACTGAATACACAGTGAGAATACTCACCTGGAATACGTAAGCTCCAAAGGGCCCTTGACACTCTAAGGCGCTGCTCGGTTACTCCTAGACGATCCGCGGAGGCCATAACTCTCAACCCGATAACCCGGTGAATGTCAACTCTACGCTGTGACTAGAAAACAGTCTACTCTACAACTTTGCAGAAGAACTCGAGACCCGAAACAGACCCGAAGGGCCCCGAAACAGACCTGCAACACAGCAGAAATGTGCAGCGTTTCAGCACTGCAAAACCATACTGCAACAGCTATAACTTGTACACCGTAAATCCGACTGACTCAAGGTTAGCGGCCACGGAAAGCTAACATATAGAGCTACATTTGTCCAGAATACCCGGAACCCAAATTCTGATCCGAAGGGCCTCAAAACAGACCCGGAACAGGGCTGCACAGTGCTGAAACTCAGCACTGCAGCCTTATATTAATCGGCTCGGTATCTCGACCCCGCGACCTGCTCAGCTACACAACACCACTTGAAGACCACAACCTCTACTTGACTGCTGCCAATTCCCACAATTTCCAAAACAAGGTATAAATCAAACCCGAACCAACAACTCTAGAAATCAATCAATGGAAACAACAACCAACACGACCCTTCGGCCCCAATCAAAACTCAGTCACGAATTGCTCTGCTGGATCACAGTCCTCGGCTGTCATACCAATCGAAATCATCACAAGAGTTACGAAAATCAACATGAGGAATTAGAAAAAGGGGTTAAACAACGAGTGAGAAGATCATTACTACCTAAAATCGCAGCCTTCATCTCACACCTGCTCGGATTTGGACACACAACTCACACCTTTCTTTGTTGCTTAATCCCGATCATGGACTTCTCCCTCTGCTCTCGACGAGTGGAAGCCAGAATCGGATTGGAGCTGCTCTAGGCGGCTGGACAAAAAGAACGAGAATTGGAGATGCTTGAATTTAATGGCTGCCTTGGTTTTCTGCTCACGAATTGGTTCAATGAGAGTGTTCTTCGGTGGCTAGGGGATTATCAGCGATGGAATTAAAAGAGGGATGATGGTGTCGGCTGTTAGGGTGAAACAATAGACGAGTTCCAGCTAATACCCAAACAAATGACGTGATATTCTCCTAAGCTTGAGCCTGCCATTACAATTGTATGGGCCTGATCCAGAATTTTGCATAAACGAGCCCACGCCTAACTCTTCACTTATTCGGGCTCAACAACAATAAAATGATTATCATATAACCTAAATTAATATAAAAGTAGTATTTAATTATTAAAAATTTCGGGGCGTTACAGCTTGATTATAGTGTCATTAGGTCTTACAATTGGTATCAGAGCAAAAACTCTCTGTGAGTGGATCCAAATTCATGCTAATTCGATCAAGATCTGAGAAAAAGTGAAGAAAAGTTGATGTTCGTCATGAAAATTAAATGTTGTAATTTTTTATTCCAAATCGATGGATTGAGTGCAGAATAGTGTGTCTCCATTGTTTCTAAGAAGAATAGAATCAATTTCAGATCAATTCCATCAACAATCGACCTTCAATTTGATGATTTTAGAGAAAAAGTGAAAAAGTTCAAAAGTCACTGTAAATCGAAGATTCGAAGCTTTTGTGTAATGGATTGAAGAAATTGATCGGATCAAAGTGTTAGCAATTGGATTTCGAACGTTTTAGCAAGAAAAATCATTGAAATCGGTGAAGAAATGAGCGAAATTGAATTGAAAAAGTGAAGAAAAAATGGCGACTGTGTTTGTACGTAGAAGTTCGGCTTCATGAACTACTTCGGCATCTATACTTCGGCATCTATATTTCGGCCCGAACTATATAGTTCGGCCCAATAGAAGAAATAGTAGTTCGGCCCATTACTGATTAATAGTTCGGCCCGAAGTTGTACACCTAGTTCAGCCCACTTCAAATTTACACCTAGTTCGGCTCTTGATCCAACAACAATCTACACAGAGTTCGGTTTCTCCTGTTCTGTCTTCACATAGTTCGGCACATAGTTTGGCAACAGAAGTTCGACTATTGATGCTCGGAAATCAACAAATCGATCTCAACAGCAATTCGGTTTTAACAATCCGATCTATCAATTATATCAACAAGTTCAGCTAATCAAAGATCAAAGTTCAGCTAATCAAAGATCCAAAATTCGACTTTATTGTTCGACCAAAGTTCGATCAGATTCATCTTGTTCATATAATCGATTTCGATTCTGACGATTATAATCAATTCCAGCAACACATGAACATTAAACATTGATTTCAATAAACTGAAATCATCAAAAATATCAAACTTTGAAAACAAAATCATCTTGTTCGGCATCAATTGATTTCTCAATAATTGATTCAGTCTTCGATTTCTGATTTCACCATTTGGCTTCAATTGATTCGATCCAGTGTTATTATTTTGAGTAATCGATCTTTGTTCATCCTGCGTTATCCGTTGTGATCGTCGACTGGAGAAGATTGCGTAGAAGTTTTGTGTTATCTGTTTCCGTCAAGAATTAAAAGGCCCAAAATCTTGAAAGCCCAATTCGCATAAACATCATGTTAAAAGTTTAAACCCAATATTGGATATACCAAGTTCACATTAAAAGCCCATCAACAGATATTTGTCTTTAGCCCAACAACCATTTTCAGCCCAACAACCATTTTTAATACAACCTCTTCAATTTAGATTTAAACAAATTTTCCGATATTGTTTTAATACAACCTTTTTAATTTCATTTTAAATTTACTCTTTTTTCAAAACCAAATCTTTTTCAAAACGTTAAGAATTTGTTGACTAAAACCAAAACGTTAGGCCCAATTTCAAAACTGCCAAATCTTTTTCAATACAATTTTTTTTTATAACAATTCGGTAGGCCCAATTCGTTAATACAAAACCTGTTTCAGCCTAATTTTTTTTTTAACTCATTAAATTCTCAATTTTTTAAAACTTTCTAAACACTTTTAAAATTTACATTTTTTTTTAAAAAAAAGAAAAGAAAAAAAAGGGTTTTTCAAAAGAAAATTTTCACATTTTAAACACACAAGAACTTTTACCCAAAATCCTAATAATCGCAAAAAATATGGATCCAAACCTTGCCAATGCGAGAAAAGCTGTCGAATATTATAAACAAATGGAAAAACCTACACCAGCTATCAATGATGATTTGGATAAAGAACGTCAAGACGTACTACGAGTTATGGCAAAAATTTCAGACTATGAGAAGAAATATAATTCAAAGCCTACAAACAATAATCTGAGATCTTCATTCGACATTAAGCCTGATATATCTGCTACAATCTCAACTAAAAAGCCAACCGTCACACCTTTGGATGCTACAAAGAAATTAATCGTTCGGGATTCCGAGTATTATAAACGTAAAATGTCGAGGGCTAAACAAATTGAGTATGAAAAAGTGTTCTTAGTTGAAGATAGTAAATGGATGGAAGATTCAGATCCTAAGGATGAAAAGCATATGGAGGTTACTGATCGATTTAATGAAGAGGCCAACAAAGAACTCGAGGTAATCAGTTCCCTCTTTTCAAATTCTGATAATCTTATTGGTCCTGATACTTGTTTTGTTACAACTCAGATTTCTGAAATTGATTCTTTAAAACAAAACATTTTAGATGAAAAAGATTTAAATAATCAATTTCAAGAACGTTTAAATAATTTGCAAAATGAAAATGAACAACTTGTTCATTCATATGAACAACTTGTTCAACAGATTAAACAAATTAAAAATGTCAAACTTGAGAATCTGGAGTTACAAAATCAAGTATCAGAATTGAATGTCAAATATGATAATGATGTTAAGAATTTGTCTCATACAATTTCTGAAAAAGAAATGGAAATAACAAATCTTAAAAATGCCCAAAATACAATTTCAAACGATCGAAATGACAAATATTACAAATTGTACATTGACACATGGCATGAATATCAAATAACTAAAAATTGTTTGGAACGTAAACAACAAGAGTTTGATGAAAATGAACAACAGTTTAAATCATTAAATTCACAAATCAAAGAATTAACCGAAAATCTTCATGAACAAAACATTATTTCGTCAAATGAAATGCTAAACAAACAAAATATCATAAACACACTCAAGCATGAAACAATTAAATTGAATTCACATATCAAACATCTTGAGGAATTGATTGTTAAACGAGGACACACTGATCAAACCATTCATCTTAACAAGCCTAAAGATTTCAAATATTTCAACTCTCGAGAAGGGCTAGGAGCTGACAATCCTGAATATCTTAAGACCGCGTGCAAAATGGCTCCTACATTATATGATTCAAGATATCTACTCAATGGAATCTCGCAGCGATTCATTCGGATGACTGACGAGGAAGAAGAAATTGAGACCTTCAACAGAGCTAAAAAGGAGAATGCTCAAATTAGTTTCAATTACACTGAATTAAATAAAACATATGAAACTAAAAAGGCTCAATTTGAAAATGATGATTATTTTCCCATTATAAAACCAGAAGAATTTGAAATTAAAGGAAATGCCGTTCTTCAACAAAAAGTAACACCAAAGATTTATGTACCAAATCTAATTCTTGAAAAGAAAATTTGTCAATTGGAAACTGAAATAGATGAAACACATAAGGCGTTTGACAAAGAAAAATCAGTTCTACAAACAAAAATTCATGAATTAGAAAATAAAATTGATGAAACACATAAATCTTATGATAAAGAGAAACTAAAGTTGCAAGCACAAATTCAAAATTTAGAATCTAAATCGTCGTATCTTCAGAAACTTAAGAAGCCTAGTGCATCTATGAATTTAGATTCTCCTTTACCTGCAACAAATAAATATAAAAACTCAAGAATGTTTTCTCCTGTCATGGCATATCGTGATTTATATAAAATCAAGCAAACTGAGGTTCATAGAGGAAATTCTACACCTAAACCGAAATCACAAGTCAGATCCTCTACCAAGCCTAAGCCTAGGAGATCCACGGTCCCGCCACACTCTGATAAGAAAATGAATGCTCTTAAACAAGTTATTAGAGGAAATTCCGCACCTAAAACTCCAAATAAATTAGGTTCCTCTTATAGACTTAAGCATTCTCAAGTGGATAAACCTACACCATCAACCGTGTTGAAACATTCGAGTGCTTCAAAGAAAATCTTTTCCAAAACTAAATCGTTAAAATACTCAAGAAATGATTTACTTTCATTGGCACCTAATATGACTTTTACACAAGTGCCAAAAACATCTCCTGTTTATGTTTACAAAACATCCTCAATCTTAAAAGCAAAATGGGTTCCCAAAACTCCAACATCTCAAATAATTCCCCGGAAATTATTTGAAAGTGAAACATCAAGTTTCAGTTTTTCTTGGAACTCTCATTCTTTAAATCAAATCGATACAACTTATCGGTGGTTTCATTCCCACGCTAACATTGTCGGACCCAAACAAAAATGGGTACCAAAAGTTGTTTGATTTGTTTTGCAGGATAATGACTTATACACAATTCAGTGTATAACTCGAACTTCATCAGAATGACTTATACACAATTCAGTGTATAACTAGAACTTCATCAGAATGGCTTATACATAATTCAGTGTATAACCCGCTCCTCAATGAATGGCTTTCAAGTATCTCAGCTTGAAACCCGGTCCTCAACGAAATATGGCTTCTGATCAAAACAGATTCAGAACCCGCACTCAAAAGAAAGCACAAAGCTCAATCAAGCTTCACCGCAAAATACTCTCCTTCAACCCTCCAACGATGTATAAGGTACGTCCTCCAATCTCAAAACTTGTAAATACTTTTGTTTGGTCGAGGGGGAGAAATATTAATTCTAGGGGGAGAATTAGTATTTCTAGGGGGAGAAAAGTTAGAAAAACAAAACAAAAAACCCAAATCAAAAAGTTTTATGTTTGTAACGATAATTATAAGTCGTTGTAATATCCGTAAACGATCTCTTTACTAGTTACCTAGTAAAGATAGCATCTGTTTATTACAAATTCTTTTAATTCTCGTTACTTACTACCTCAAAAGACATACCTTCCCATGGTTTGCCAGATCTGGCCTAACCTATCCCAGGGAAATATTTCAGCCAATTGGTAAATGTGAGGGTATACGTCTAGGGTATAGAACTAGGTGAGTGCAAGGTGATGTGAAAACATGATAAATCTAAGAAAACACACCTTTGAGTGCATCCGAACCGCAAAATAAACCGGGCAACCACACAAAAAGGTGATCATTCATGCGTTGAATGTTTCACAAGACTTTACTCGCCCAGTAAAGCAAATGCACACCACCACCAACCACTCAGATTCCTCCCAACAGGAATTTGTTTCATTTCATAAGGGGACGTAGCACATAATCTACTGACTGCTCATTTGGAGTTTGTCGGTATTGAAAATATAACCTCCTGCCCCGGGTTACGTCTCATTTGTATGCACAGTGTGTCTAGTTCTCACCCTCAAGAACCTTCCAGTATAGGACACTTGCACTACAAAAATGGATCTCAGTGAATCCATCGGAACACTTGTAGTGGCATCACAATCTGATGTTTCACGAGGATCGAGTGGAAATCATGCTATAGCTAAACGCATGTCACACATTTGAATCAACGGTTGTGCAAACGACTACAGATTCATACCGTGTGCTAACGGATACTCTATGTGAGTCCGGTGTTACCTTAAAAGAACAAGTTGATGTGCCTTAAACTTCAAAATTATTCAGGCAACAACTTATACCGGAAACACAAAATATTCCGATGAAAAATCCATGTGATCCAAAATGCAACATCTTGAAAGCTGATTAAAATGCACATGAGCGTAATAGTCCACTCTCAAATTACTCCTATGATCTGCTTAACCCAGCATGATCTTCCCCGGAGCCACCGACAATATAGGAACTTAAAATTGAGGGTCCCTAGGTCTAGGTGAGCAGAATCAAGAATCATGGGATCTTGATTGGGGTGCGCTGAGGTAAAAATTGAGAGGGGGTATGAAGTATGGTGTGCAAATCAGCTTATCACATGGTAAAAACAAAAACGAGGGTGTGGTTGAAAATGAAAAAGTGAGTTGAGTGAGGAGCGTGTGTGAAAGGGTTAAAGAAAACGGAAAACCCTCCATGAACCGAACAAATGACCGGGTAACCTCATCTATATCGGATTGCATATGTTGCTTTCTGATTAAGACATCATGGACCCAGTGATGCAATGCACAACCCCCACTGACCACTCAAGTACAAAAAGTACTTGTTTCAAAAACACGGAGATAACCACATCCACTATCGACATCTCATTTGGAGATTGTTGATATTGAAAAAGAGGACCCACCTCCAGTCCTCGCCTTCGTTTGTCCACGTATAGAGTCTAGAACCGAATTAAATTTCTCTAGGACACAGGCACTCTACCAAGCATATCTTTGAGATATTGCCGGAACATTCATAGTGATACCAAAAATATTGGTATTCCACGATGATTGAATGGAAATCCTACCAGTGCTAACATCAATGCCAACACTGAACGTAGGTCACACAGTTTCTGTAACTGTTGTGCGAACAGGCAATCTATGTGATCCTGGGTTACCCTGATACCTTCTCGTGCGAAGATCAGACAACCGTACTCCATTGTTATCAACAACGGTCACTATGTCTGATAGAAGATCTGATGACTGTACTTCAATCTTATCAACAACAGTCAATACATCAGATAAGGGATTCTATGACCGTACTCCAACATTATCAACAACGGTCAGAAAATCCAAAAACATATCAATATTCCGCACTGCTTCAACTTCAACAAACATCAGGAACCAAGGATCGACAGCAAATCGACAAACGCCACAACTTCAATAAAGGACTTCCGCTGCTAACCGCTCTATCTATGGGTCTACATTCAGTCGATTTGCATGAAGTCTTCTGGAATACTTTATATTGGTTGAAAAGCCGATTAAAAGTATGTCTGTCACCGATGATCAAAGGCTGATGCTGTTTTATCAACATAACTGCTCAACGGTTCAAATTCTCAGCTCCAGCCTTACAAACACAGAAGTCTTCAAAGATATGCAACCTAGTCTACTATTACAAAGGGGGAGATTGTTAGGTACTAGAAAGATTGTAATAGATAGTCTAGGGGGTAAAGTGTAACATTGTATATTAGTTAAGAATAGTTTAGGAAATGGTCCTAACTAACCAAGAATTAAGCCATGGTATAAATACCAAGGTGTAAGGCTTAATTCTTTAACTTTTGCCATTAATCAAATTCCAACTTTCAGCAATTGTTCTCTCTACCATCTCTCTAACTTTCTCTCTCTAAAACCCTAATTGTTCTTCATCCATTTTCCATCTAGAATCATCATCCAACACCTTATATGGATTGAATCAGTGATATTGTGCTTTTCAGAAACCTTTGCTCCTGTAGCAAAGATGACTTCAGTAAGAACTCTTCTTGCTGTTGCAGTTCACTACAGCTGGCATATTCAACAACTCGATATCAACAATGCCTTCCTCCATGGTGATTTGAATGAGGATGTTTACATGACAATACCCAAGGGTTACTCCAAACCATATTCTGCTACAAAGGTGTGCAAACTTCAAAAGTCCCTATATGGTTTAAAGCAGGCAAATCGTCAATGGTTTACCAAATTAACCACTTTTCTTAAATCCCAAGGCTTTACACAAAGCTATGCAGACCACTCTTTGTTCACTAAACATTATGGATCTGATTTCATTGCCTTACTCATTTATGTGGATGATATTCTTGTAGCAGGCTCTAATATAATCCACATCAACACCATCAAATATCAACTTCATAATCAATTCAGCATCAAGGATCTTGGTTCACTCAATTATTATCTTGGTCTTGAGTTTATTAGATCTCCTTCAGGATTAACAATCTGTCAAAGGAAATATGCTCTTGATCTATTATCTGAGATGAATTTACTTGATGCAAAACCAGCTTCCACTCCTCTTGATCCCAACATCAAACTTACCCTCACAGATGGTGATCCATTACCTGACCCCTCACTCTATAGAAAGCTTGTTGGCAAGCTTCTCTATCTCACCATCTCCAGACCTGATCTTTCTTTTGCAGCTCAAACTCTTAGCCAATTTGTTCATGCTCCTACCACTCTTCATTTTCAAGCTCTCACTCGAACCCTCAGATACCTAAAAACCAATCCTGGTCAAGGTCTTCTCTTCCGCGCTTCTCTGAATACCAAAATCACTTCCTTTTGTGACAGTGATTGGGGAAACTGTCACATTAATAGGCGATCTGTATCTGGAAATTGTATATTTCTTGGACCATCTCTCATTTCATGGCAATCCAAGAAACAAAGTGTTGTTTCCAGATCATCAACTGAGGCAGAATACCGTTCACTGGCTGATCTTACTTGTGAATTAAGTTGGCTCAAATGTCTTCTAGCAGATCTCACTGTTAAAACTTCCATGCCCATAAATGTTTTCTGTGACAGTGAACCTGCTATAGCCTTGGCTTCTAACCCAGTTCACCATGCTCGTACAAAACATATAGAGTTAGACTGTCATTTTGTTCGAGAAAAGATCCAAGATGGTTTAAATCACACTAAGTACATTCCCTCTAAATCTCAAGTGGCTGATGTTCTAACAAAAGCTCTTCATAAAGCATTACACATGAATTGTCTTTCCAAGCTTCGACTATGTAATCCTTACATACTTCCAGCTTGCGAGGGGGATATGGAGAATACATCCAAAGTCAACTCAGTCAACACGTCCAACCATCATGTACATAACTCATACACACCGCCCAAGCATGTTAACCTTCAACACAAAATATGCCAGCTGTCAAGAAGCTTCTGGAAGGTTCCTTAATATAACTAACTTAACAACTTGTAACAGTATTAGTTAGCATAATACGTATTAGTGGTGTGTATATAAATAGATTCCTCATATGTTCATAAACTCATATTTGAATAATAAGAATATGCTCTGCATTTCTCTCAATATCCTCTCAATTACGCCATCTTGATTTGTTAATAAAAAGTTGTAGAGATTTGTTAATAAAAACAGTTCCTTAAATGGTGACAGTTCCTTAAATTAATTAAATTCTAAAAATAGCCTTACCCCTAATGAATTATAAGGGTGTATAGATTTGAAATTTAGGATTTTTTGATTTAGGGTTATATAATATGTTTAGACCATAAACATTATGCCCTTAAATGTTTTCTTTGTGAAATAGGTAGTTTTTCTGATAAAATTACCTAAAAATTGGTTAAGTTGAGTGGGTCAGTTTGGTTAATTGGGTCGGGTTAAAATTAATAAGAACAGAAGATACATAAAACAGATACTCCAACAATCAAAATGCTTGACATGAGTCACAACAAAATGTCTTCTTCATGTTATCTCTTTAGCCCAATCAAAGAGCCCTTGCAAACTAGAACATTTTTTTTTTTTTTTTGAGCTTTCGGATAGATAGACAAATGTCAACGGGCCTGAAACGGAAACCCATAATTCAAGTTATGCTCATTTTATTTATCCTCTTTGTTTATACGATCTTAAACCTCCATAAACAAAAGAGTTTGTTCCTGAATTTAGATTTTGAGTCGCGTCACGCGTGCACAATTTGAAGGCATAACTACTATAAAAGATGCAAAGGTATATAGGGCATATACTTGATAGCATATACCTAATCTAAGAACACGGTGATCACGTACAGTTCAATAACTTATACCTAATCTAAGAACATCCTAGAGTACTAATAAAGAAGCATATGCCCTTCATAAATCATTAAATTCCTAAAAGGAATAGAAACGATATGTTCCTAAATCGATTTCCATTAAATAAAGGATGGGTTCAAATCCTACACACTCTTTGCATCAATATTATCTTCAACTAAAACTGGATATTCTCTATGGACAACATATTTAGTGTATCGGAATCATATGTTTCTAACTAAGATTAGTGGAATTACTATATGTAATATTGTAATATCCGTCGATCCGTTAAGGTGCTTGTACGTGGTCATCATAGCTTTTCGACGTGCATGAACATCCCTCTATAATCACTTAAGTAATATTGTAATATCTATTCGTTGATGCGAAATCCTGTATATTGGATTATGCATGTTTTCTGCGAAATCAAGGTTGTGAGTTCAAGTCTCACTTGAGACATATATGAACAAAAAAGATTGATACTCACAACCCTAGTCAGCCCCACTGAACTCAGTCTCCAAGGGTACTGGATGATGAGGGAGTATATTTCACGCTCGATCTGTTATGAAACAAGTCTCCCTTATGTCTTAACAACTGAGTTACGTGTCAGAGGCCACTTGAGAGTTGAGACATATATGATAGCATAACCGGATAAAACGATCCCTTTTAACCACTTTTCGTACACAACATTTTTTGTGCATTTTTATCTTTAGGGGCTAAGGGCTCAACATAACGTGATTATTTCCCTCGTCGAGCTTCCTCCCCATATATTGGAGGAATGTGGTTCTCACATAATATTGATTCCAAAGCTAACAGTGGTCTAGTGGGTAGCATGTTGAACTACACGAAACGAATAATGAAATAAGCAACAACGAAACAAAATAAACGATCAACAGGTTATCGATCAAAGAGCATCAAATTATCACAACGTACTCATCAATCGACACGACGTATTGATTCGTTTGCACATGTAATTGATCGTTGTCCTTCTAAGCAGATTATAGTGGTGCTAAAATGTCATATGAAGAATCTAAACCTTTTGAAATATATATCCACGTAAGTACCATTTTGGAGGGATAATATATGTAAAAATGGGCATATACCTGCCTTAATTCCATGGTGGTTTGGTTCAATGGCTTCCTTACCTAATTTAAGAACATTTTGGAGTACTAAGAAGAAGAATATGCCTGTGATGCATGAATCATTAAATTCTTAGAGGGAACAGAACGATGGGTTCCTAGCTAATCCACTTGGAAAAAGACAAAGCAAGCAAGGATTTTGCTGCTTCGACTAAGATCGATATGGGATCCGAATTAATGGATATTTTATTTTCCTGATTATAAGTTTATGCTTTTGAACCATATCCAAAAGGTATTCGATCACTATAGAAGTATCACTCATGTGAGGATGTCAAGCTTTTCTCTTTTGTTTAAATTTTAATAATTAACTAGCGATTAAATAGTTCGATTAGATTGGTAACCCAATTTCCTCATCCCCTCCTCCTTTTTAATTAGCATTAGTGACTTGCTAGTTTGCTAATATAATTACGCTATCCGAAAAGAAAAAAATAATACTCCGTAACTCTTTGTAACAATAGCGCATATATAACACGTAAATGCAAGTTAATCAAGTATGAGCGAGCTAGGACTGGATTTCCAGTTACTTTTTCAGAAAAAAGTTAAGGTTTGAGAAAATATATTTAAGGGTTTTTTAATTATATAAACTCGTGTAAGTTTAAATAAGCTTACAAAATATAACTTATTAATTTTACATAAGCTTGTAAGCTTAAAAACACGTTAAATAAGTTTTTCAAACATTCCCTTAGGGCAAAATACTATACAACAAAGAAAAAAAAATAGTAGCAGAGAAAAAACCTAGATATCACAAAAAGAAAAATGTCAAATGAAAGCTATGTACGCAAAGTTAGATTTTAATCATATACTTTTTAAGAAAAAAATGTCACAAAAATGTGAAATATCTTATATCCACAAATTTTTACGTCGCAGTTTACCTATCGAATATTTACCTAAACTTTTTTTATATGTGTTGGTAAAATATTTCTTTTAAGTAGTAAAATAGTCAATTATTTTTTTACTAATCCTTATAATTAAGTTACCGTTCTTTGACTTTAGTGACAGTTTTTAACTTGAGTCATTTTCAATTTTTTTATATCATTAGTAATTCCTATACACTTGTATGAGAGCTTATATTTCATTTCACTTATATAACAGAAATAAAACAACTGAAATTCCAACAGTTTGGAAAACAAACCTGATGGTATTTTATGTTCGATTATGGTAAGGTTGATTGGATTGATCGATCAACCATCAAGCGTCTCAATTAAGTTGTCAGGGTATATTGATTTAATGGTTTTTTATTAACAGCAGAACACGTACATTTTAAATTACTTTTAAATCCCTTACATCATATTATCCAAAGCAGGATTTGAATCCATTACAACAAGCCAATGATGAACACCTTCTGACACCTTATACCACTAGGCTACAAGCTATGAATAATTGATTTATAGTTGATTGCTAGTTTTCTTTCTTTTAAGGCTCACTCCCGTTGTCTCCCTTCTTTAATAAATATCATTTATCGCTTTCTCGTCGTACAGAAAAATGACAGATGATGAAGTTTACGATACTATAAAGTGTACGATTCAGCTTTTGAGCGCATATATAGATCCAACATGAACAGACGCTTTGTTCATGTGTACATGTGCTTAGCGATCATCATTTACGTTTTCACATCAACACGCAACCTAATTATATGCGAACAAGTTCATTTTGGATCGGATTCATGGACAGGGAAAGGTAGTTAAAGTTGTGACTTGACTATACAAGTCTTTTCTTCTTATTACATGTTTTGCAGAATATGTACCAAGAGACAGACACATATTGATCATATCATGAAAACGTTGCCAAAAGATAAGAAGCTAGAGAAATTAAGAAGTGCATAAATATTGTTTACGAGTGTTAATCTGTACATCACAAAACTACTCTACATACAATAATCAATGTTTTATTGTACTTGTATGGTTTAATTTAAATGTTGTATAATATAACACATGAAGTAGATTTTGTGGTGTAAAAACATAGGGTTATACATTATGAAACAGAGTGCTATCCTACTCACACCCATGATGTTTATTCTATGGGGCTTACCCTATTTCTCATAGCCAGAAAAAGATTTGGTGGTAACCTTACTTTCACAACGGACAAGGGAAAAATAGATTTCTGGACCCCATGATTTTAACCATTAAAGCCATTTAGAACACCATTATGTATAGGGGTGCCTATCGGGTTATCGGGGCGGGTTTGAGCTCTTATCGGGTCGGGTCCGTCGGGTTTGAAGCTAAAAAAATCCTAACCCGAAACCCGACCTGATAAGGATTCGGTTTGGTCGGGTTTCGGGTTTGTTGGGTTGACCCGACCGGGTTAGTCGGGTTACACTTGAGTTAGGAATGTTAGGTAAAAATTAAAAAAATTATATAATATATTGAGGTTTATAGGTTTTTATTTAACACTTGTAATTGTTAATTGATTTTTATTGAATAATTTATCATATAATTTGCTAATCAATTAATATGATAGTAAAAATATCTTGAACTTTTATAGAAAATAAAACACCTAAACTTTAATCGGGTTTAATCGGGCCAACCCGAACCCGACAAAGTTAAGAAATTCTAACCCGAAATCCAACCCGACAACGAATCGTGATGGTCGGATCGGGTTTAAAAAACCCGATAATAACATAGGACCCGAATAGACCCGACCCGATTAGCATAATCGGGTTCGGGTTTGAATCGAGTCGGGTCGAACATTTGCGCACCCCTAATTATGTATATTATGAGCCATAAACGTAGATGTTTAGATTGGGTAACAAAATTTTCAAACTCCTATGAAACTAAATGCTCACATAGCTTTAATTGTATATGTAAAACATATATACACCAAGGAAATATTCATTTATTGACGCTTTGAAAAATTATCACTAAAGAACAAAAATTCAATTACAAACTATCAAATGTTTTTACCCACACACAAAAAAGTGTGAGCAAAGTAACCTTTGGTAAAATACACAAAAAACTGTGCAAAAATATATCTTTTTTTTTTCTTTTTGTGACAGAATTTTTCATAATTAAGTGTCATGATTAAACATAATTTTGTATCTACAATTTTTAAAGATGTCACTTAAACATAGATATAACGACTTTTCATTTTATCAGTAATGGTTGTCTCACTAAAATATATTTTTGATTTTGCAACTATTTAGACACATATGCATTGTCCGATTAAAAAATTTAAATTGGATTATATAAATTGGATTTTTTTTTTTTTTATCGTGGATTGATTGCTGTAATTATCACTATATTAAATAGGATGTGTACCTTAAGATTAAAGTTTTTTATACTTGCTAAGTAGGGGTGAGCGCGTTTCAAATACTGAATCGAACCGAATTGAAACTGATAGAACCGAAACCGAAAACGATAAACTTTCAAAACCGAACCAAAACGATAACATGTTTTCGGTTTTAGTTCGATTCGTTTCGGTCGGGTTCGGTTCGGTTATTTTAGGCCAAATGTTCATAATTTTCTTAAGACCGAACCGAAACCGAAATCGATGAATTTTTTTAAAACCGAAATGGTTTTGTTAGATTCGGTTTCGGTCGGTTTCAGTTCGGTGTGATTTTTTCGGCCCAATTGCTTAATAATCAATTAAAGTTTTTCTTTTTTTTTTCTTTTTTTTTTACATATCAAGTAACTCAATATAAGTGGGACCAAGGCCCTCCCCTACCCCACATTATTCGCCCAATGACCATGTGTTCTTTTCCCCGACAAAAATGGTGAACACATGTACACACTAAATCCACCTTTGTGTGTGTTTTTCTTGGCTTTTCATTTGTTTTTTTTTTTGTCCTTATGAAATCACCGTGATATTGTGGTATTTTATTCGGGTAAATTGAATAGAATAGCAAATATATAATTTCATATATTTTCTATTTTGATAATTATACTTTCTTTGAATATATTATTTTGGTAATTTTATTTAATCTTTTAGCTACCTACTTATCTCGGTACAAAACTAAATTACCAAAATACCACATCCAAAGTAAGTATTAGACAAAAAAAAAAAACTAAAAAACAATTTACTGATACATAAAAGTCCTCAATTTAATATATTTGACGAACTTTACCGTATGTATCAACTTCTTACCCAAATAACACGTCTACTATATATAATCAACATGTAACTATTGCTATACCATAAAAAATTTATAACTATGCTTGCAAAGCCATAAGACGGCCACCATATATATGTATCACTACCATTCCATTCGATCAAATTAGCTATTAAGAGCATAGAGTATGATAAAATATTAAATCTGTGTTAAAGACATAAATGTCTTTTTAACATGGTTTTATACACTCAAAATTTACCCTTTCTTATATAACATTACTTTGGGACCCACAAAAATACCGCAATTTCAATCACAATAATTTACAAAAAGAAAAAGATTTAACATATGTTAAACGTTTGGCGGTAGAGATCTTGGCGCATGTTTGACATGATACCCGATATGGTGTAGCTGTGTTAAAGTTGAGTTAAAATCTCTTTAACATGCTTTTGTCACGACACCTATGCTCTTAGGATTGCTAATATTTATCATATAGCAATCGTGGTCAAAACAGCTTAACGTGATAAATTTTGACAAGTTTCTGACTAACCATATATAGTAGTTAGCATGATACTTTGAAAATATAAATGACTTTCGTAATGAATTTCTCTAAAGATGACTTCCAATACGAAAACCTATAACGAACAATTTTTTATGCCATTTATTGAACAATCTTATCCCTTGCAATCATACAATGTAATCTCTTGGAGAACTTTAGATTTTATACAATAAATCTAGTGGAAATCAGTGTGGTCGAATTAGAAGCAAGTTTTCTTTGCTATGATCACGACTCAACCAATAAAGCTTTTGCTACCAATTAGTAATTTATGGGTAGCTTTTGACCTCATACTAGGCCTTCCTTTCACGTTTGCCTTTCATAGACTGATAACCCCTTTTAGAACAAAGGTTGTTGTCATTGTAAATACAACATTTTAAGGATTTCAAATCTCTAATTATAAACTTTTTCAAACATTAATCAGCACATATAGCACATCTTTGATAGTGCACATAAATTTTAAACTTAGAAGATAAATTAACTAATTAAGTATCTCTATTTTATGTTAGTCAATACATTAAATAGTATTGACTCCAGTATTGACTCATTGTATTGACTAATTAATGTATTGACTAACATTTTTTTTCCTGAGTACGTATAGTGATTTTTTTTTTTTGTTAATAAAAAGGTATGCACGTTTATAATGGGCTCCTCCAAGGTGGTTGAGTTTTGTTTGTGATGTACGCGATCTAACGGTTAGCTAGTCATGACCGTTTCTGAACTTTTCTCTGTCATATGGTAAATGTTCAAATTACTATTAAACTTATGCTTAAATAACCAACGGCAAATACTCACACCCACATGCCTTTGGCAAATACACTTTCGCCATAAAGTTGTAACAATTTAAATTCTATGACGTCCCATATATAAATTAAGACGTTTCCACTTTTTAGTTAATTGGCCTACCTTCAAGCTAAAGCGAATTTCTTTTTATTATATATTCTTATCATCATTACGAATCAAGTTTATATTCTACTGGTTTTTATTTCACTACAATGCCTCTTAAGTTTGTCAAACTATTCAATATTTCTTCTTGACCGTGATAAATGTTAATTTCGATCATACATAGGAAGCAACTTTTTTCATTTAAAAAGGCAAATACATTTTAGCTCAAAAACTTACACGGTGATGTATAAGTAATAAGAAAAGAAGGAAAACCATGTTAATAAAAAACAAATATGGTTAAAAGAAACTTTCACACACGGCGTTTCTGATACGAAACTTTTAGAGACGAAAATGGTCTATAAAATCTTTTTGAGACGACTTTCACATTTTTTGCCACCACTTTTATGATCTCTAAAAGTCGTTTTTCTTGTAGTGAGCTTATTACTTATTATTCGAGAACATGGATATTATAATGGGATTAGGATATATCATCAGTGCTATTGAAGAATAGTTCCATTTTGCTTAGCAAAATCGACAAAAGCGGCATCAAAGATTGTTACATATGTACTCGATCCACACATTCCTTCAACTTAAACTCAAACGGGCATCTTGGGCCGAGCATCGCCACATCATACTCGAAAGTTGCAAATATTTTTCGGGCCGGTGAACATCCACCATAAACATAGGCCATAAATCCAAGTGGAAGGCAGCATAGGATAAAAGAAAAAAAAAGGATATTTTAGAATGTGCTGCACCTAAGAATCAGTACTAGCCACATCATTCAAAGTTACCCTTTTTCGTTACACCATAAATAATGTGATCATAGTCTTCTATAACACACTCTCATCTCATCTCAACTCACAAGTTTTTAAACAAGATTAATCTTGAGTTGAAGAAAAAGATGGTGAAATTCACCAAGCAATTTGAGGGCCAGCTCGTTCCCGAATGGAAAGAAGCCTTCGTCGATTATTGGCAACTTAAGAAAGACATCAAGAAAATTCATCGTGACATCGTTTCTCCTACATCAAAACCGAAACAAAAAATCTCTTTAAAAAACACCTTGTTCTCGTCCATACATAAACTTTCCTTATCGGGAAATAACCGTAATGGTCACGAATTCATTCACGTACGACTATTTTTATCTCCTAAACTTTGATTTATGCATCTTGGTCCCATGATGTATCGATTTCCTAATGTGGTTTGGTTTATTTGGTATCAGGTTCATAGTAAGATTGGATCGTCGGCTAGTAAGGGAGTTCTATACGAAACAGAATTGCTAGAGCAATTTGATCAAACTGAAGCTGCGTGTGAATTCTTCGCGCTTTTGGATCAACAACTTAACAAAGTGAACGAATTTTACCGAAAGAAAGAAAAAGAGTTCCTTGATAGAGGCGAATGTCTTGAAAAACAGTTGCATATTCTGGTAGAGCTCAAAACCGCGCTAAAAGATCAGTACAAAAACAAAGCTAAATCGTCCCACAACGACTCCAAGGAGGAAGACAGTATATCGGGCACCATTTCATGTGGTACGAAAGTAACATCTTTTTATTATTTGTTTAATTTCGGTCACTAAACGATTCGTATTTTTATTTTTGTCGCGTATACAGATGAAGAATCCAATAGGGGCATTACGGACCAAGATTTGCAAGAAGTGGAAAACATATCTGAAGATTTGGACAAAAGTTGTATGCAGTTTGATGGCTCATCACGATCAAAACACGAGGAACGAAATCATTCTGGTCGGGTTAGAAACTGCCATGGAAAAAACTTGAAAATTCGCATTCCTCTAACCAACCCAACACGCACTTTTTCATATCTACTTTGGGAAGATTTGATCAATCAGTCCAAGAAACACAATGCTCAGGGGAAAAAGCTTCACATTAATAAAACAAAGCTCCATCATGCCGAAAAAATGATTCGCGGAGCTCTCATCGAGCTTTATAAAGGATTGGGTTATCTCAAAACTTATAGGTATGAATTGTACGTTTAATTAATTGTGCTACATTATTCTTTCTTTAACTTTCGATCTTAAGCCACTAAACTTGTAGTATAAGTTACATGTTGAAATTCCCCATCATATTATAAAAAAAAGGTATAGGAAGGTAATGTAGATAGTTATACCTCTACTGGAAAGTAGAAAAAACTGCTTTCAGAAAGACCTCCGAAGTTACAAACTAATATTATATTCTTTTTAAGTAATATAAAAAATCCATGACATTGATAGCACTTTTGGCAACTGATGTTTTGGCAGGAATTTGAACATGCTCGCCTTTGCAAAGATTTTAAAGAAATTCGACAAAGTAAGCATTCGGTGTAGGCATATTTCAAGTCGATCGACTCTTTTTTTTGCCTTTACTTTTTTTTAAACATTTTTTTAGCTAGACTAAATTCACCACCTTATGTTGTCTTTGCTTTTTTCAGGTTACAAACAAACAAATTCTTCCCATTTACCTTAAAGTTGTCGAGAGCTCATACTTCAACAGTTCGGACAAGGTAACCTTTTAATAAAATTATCATCAATTTTGGTATATTTAGTAGTGCATCATGACATAGCCACATTAATATGCCTAAGAATATTTGAAATGATTGCAATCAAGTGTCACTTTTGGACTAAGTTTAGACAGAGTTAAGTAGCTTCTCGTGCTCGATCTTTTTCATGGATTAGCGAATATACATATTGGAAAAAATAAAATTCCGTTTATATTATATTAATTTGACCTTAAAATTACCAAGCTGTATATACATATGGCAGATTATAAAGTTGGCGGATGAAGTAGAGGAGATTTTCGTGAAAGAATTTGCAGAAGATGACAGAAGGAAGGCAATGAAATACTTGAAACCGACTCAGCGTAAAGAGTCTCATTCTGTCACCTTTTTCATAGGTTTGTTTCTTTTCTGTCTTTACTTTTTTTTTCTGGAAACAAATTAAATGATGAATTAATAGACTAAGAAATAATTGGCCACTAGGAGTTAAAACACGAGAATTTTAAGATAAGATATAAAAACATGAAAATCCCTTTTTCCAAATCATATTTCCATTAGTGGGCATTTATTTGGAATATACCTTGGTATTTTTGTGAATGAACTCATCATATTTATAATCTTAATTGTCTAGAGAATGGTAGTTATAAAACAATTAAAAATAACGTACACATATATACTTGATTCGACTATCAATGTTTAAGTTTTGAATTATAACCTCATGACACAAGCAAAACATTTTATGCCAACTATAGGTTAGGGGTTTTGAGTTATTTGTGTGTCAATAAGGTGTGAAGTAGGGGCGAGCGATCGCCGCACCAAAACAAATAATGATAAGTTTTCAAAACCAAAGACTGAACTGAACCGATTACTTGTTCTCCAACAAAAAAACAGACCGAAACTGAAAATCATGAAATTACAAAACCGAAAACGAACTGAAAATCATAATCAATGTTGGTTCGGTTAGCTTTCAATTCGGTTTGGTTCGGATTTTTGGGCCCAAATCTCACCCCTAGTACTGTGAAGAATCATCATCATTATCGTCATCATTATCATCATTGTTTGCGTTATTAAAAGCTTGATTGAACAATAATGTGTGCAAGATTTTCCACTAAAATTATAATCTTAAAAAGGACTTTGGTAGTCAAAGATATAGATCTACTTTTACTTTTGTATAGCTAAATGTAACTTTGATAAGAGTAAATAGAGCTTTATATCCCTTTACATGTGATAAAGCCATTAACAAGTGACTGACTATCTTGACCCTACAAAGATAAAGGCACCATCTCTAATTACCCAATGTGATACTTGGCTTTTTTGATTGCCACTTAATATTATGTGGAAAACCAACACAGCACGGATTTTTAGTACATCATTTTGAAGTGTAATCTTTCTAAGAATAATATTAAGTCCATAATGAGACTCAAACTTTTGACCATACATATAAAAAGCACACACAAATAATATTAAGTGTTTTTTTCTCAGCGTCACCAGACGAGCCCTAGGATACGTAACTAAGCCTAAACATGCATTACAAGTAAGATGTCACTAGTGACATTTTTTCATATGTCCCTAAAAGTCAAAATGTGTCACTAAAAGTACAAATAGTCACTAAGTGTTTTACCTAAAATCGAACTTATCATTACTCTTTTAGAAAAGTGCTTTTGACACTTAAATTTTGAGATTATTTCGTGTGTCACTTCTCTTTTCGAGGTTTAAGGATTGATAACAAAATGACGTTTCTTATGTTTGTTTCTGGTTTTATAGGACTATTTACGGGATGTTTCATTGCACTATTTGTTGGGTATGTAATCATGGCTCATACCACGGGAACATATAGACCACAAACTAACACAATCTACATGGAAACTGTCTACCCTCTTCTTAGGTACGTACAATGTTAATAACACAATAAAAATGGCTTCAATTATGAGACTCATAACCAACATATTCTTGATTTTTTACAGCATGTTCAGCCTGTTATTCTTGCACTTTTTCCTATACGGATGCAACATCTTCATGTGGCGAAAAACACGCATAAATTATAGCTTCATCTTCGAGTTATCATCTCCACGACAACTAAAGTATCGAGACGTGTTCTTGATATGTACCATGTCGATGACAGTTGTAGTCGGTGTTCTGTTTGTTCATATTTCGTTGATGGACAAAGGGTATTCTTTTTCTCAAGTGGAATCAATCCCTGGCCTTCTTTTATTGGTATTTAATTTAATTACTTACATATTCCACTTAAACCTTATTCGAACTTTTTGTAGTGACGTAGGTTAATTAAAAGATTCTTAAACATGTGTAATGTTCCATTTTACAGGGCTTTTTGATATTGCTTGTGTGTCCACTTAACGTCGTTTACAAGTCGAGCCGTTACCGTTTGTTAAGTGTACTAAGAAACATCGTTTTATCGCCTCTTTACAAGGTTGTTATGCTCGATTTCTTCATGGCTGATCAACTTTGTAGCCAGGTCCGACGTTATTACTATTATATATTGGAATTTAAGTCTTGACTAAATGTTGACTTGAACTTTTTTTTTTTTTGTGAAAAAGGTGCCAATGTTGAGGAACCTTGAATATGTAGGGTGCTATTACATAACAGGGAGTTACAAAACTCAAGATTATGGATATTGTGTTGGCACAAAAAATTATAGAGATTTGGCATACGCGGTTTCCTTTTTGCCTTATTACTGGCGAGCAATGCAGGTTAGCATAACAACTGTTTCCGACTTAAAAAAAAAAAAAAAAAAAAAAGAGTTTTTTGCTGATATCCTTTTTCACGTTTTAAATTATCAATATTTATTTATAGTGATAATGAGTTTGTTGTGTAGTGTGCTAGGAGGTATCTTGATGAAGGTGATGCAGGCCATTTGATAAATTTGGGGAAATACGTATCAGCAATGTTAGCTGCAGGGGCAAAATTGGCATATGAAAAAGAAAAGAGTGTGGGATGGTTATGTGTGGTAGTGATAATGTCAAGTATTGCAACTGTTTATCAACTGTATTGGGACTTTGTCAAGGATTGGGGGTTGCTGCAAATGAACTCTAAGAACCCTTGGTTAAGAAACGAATTGGTTCTTCGTCGCAAATTCATTTACTTCTTCTCCATGGTATATATTTCATTTAATTAAAAACTTGAGAAAATTTAAAATTATGGAATCAGAGGTATAATTTTTCCTTGTAATGCAGGGATTGAATCTCGTTCTGAGATTAGCTTGGTTACAAACTGTGTTACATTACAAGTTTGGGAGTATTGATTATAGATTGACAGGGCTATTTTTAGCTGCCCTAGAAGTCATTAGAAGAGGCCAGTGGAACTTCTACAGGTAAATTAAATTGTTGTTCGTAAATTGGCCACAGATTAACGAAGATAAAATTTTGAATTTGATGAATAATTTACCTTTTGAATGGTCCTGCAGGTTGGAGAATGAGCATCTGAATAATGCAGGCAAGTTTAGAGCAGTGAAGATAGTACCGCTTCCATTCCATGAGGTGGATGAACATGATTGATCGATGATTATATATTCATATGCAAATTCTCAATTAATTAGATCGAGTTGATATGGTAGAATAGGATTCGACGACCTAGCCATCCACAAGAGAACCTTTTCGCTTCATAATTTGACGCAATCGGATCTCAATTTGTTCTTCACCTCCACTTAATGTATCACTTTTGGGACTAATGATTATGAATGTAGCTTTTTTATTTTAATCGGCTAGAAAGAAAGGGATCTGTAATTGGGAGTGAAACCCCACAGCCATTGTATTACTATCTGGAAGCAGAGAGCTCTGATTTAATTGAAGTTCTCATTATTAAGCATTTTCATTGATGCCTATATTACAGATTCATATCTATAAATAAATTATAGCCAAAATCGATTAGGGTTTCTGCGAATTTGGCTTTGGCGGTGGACCAAATCATACCAACGGAGGGGTTGGTTTTGCGTTCAATTTTGGTGTTTCTTTAGCTTTTACTCCCTCCTCTTTCTATATAAATGGGTTATTCAAAATAAGCATTATACTTTGAAAAATTACTTAATTTGGCAAAAAAATAGTAAGATACACACTCACTAACTATCTTCTTTAACAAAATAAAATTACTCATTTACCCTTACTTTTTACTTTTAAACATTATTAACCCCACTTTATTAAAAAAGTGTTGAACTCATTATCCACTAACCATTCTATTAATCTAATTTAACCATCATTATAATCTTTTGCCTGAAAAACCATGAAAATAAAAGCGTAACACTTATTTTGAATCGGAGGAAGTATAATACTTCCTCCAAATCAAAATAAGTTACACACTTTGGTTTCATAATTTTTAAGACAAAAGATTATAATTATAACTAAATTAGATTAATTAGATAATTAATAAGGAATGTGTCTCATATCTTTTTAATAAGGTGAGATTAATAATGTTTAAAAGTAAAAAATAAGGGTAAATGAGTCATTTAACTTTATTAAAGTATATAATTAGTCGATGTGGGTCTCACTACTTTTTGCCAAATAAAATAACTTTTTAAAGTGTATAACTTATTTTAAATCACCCCAAAAAGAAAATTGTGTCACTTATTTTGAATCGGATGAAGTATTTGAATTTAATAATTTATATTAAAACGATATTAATAATTTTGAATTTTAATGTAATTAAAAATCCATGTCATCAACTAACTTCTCTTGCATGTCAGCGCAACAAGTGCCACGTCACCAATGAAGCCCATGAAAATGAACCAAACTTTGGGCCCTCTTTCTTAGCTCTGATATACCGTTTTTATCAAAATCTGTAAGTTGTTTAGGCCCATTTTTTTTCATCCAAAAATAAAATAAAGATATCAATGCAAACTCAATCGCATCTGTGTGTTGACTTGACATGGATCGTTGGGTGCAAACTAAAATGCATACGTAAGTAAAATAAAGATATCGATGCTAACATTACGCTTGATGTGCTAATTTTTTCTATCGCTAATTTTGTCTATCACCAATTAATTTTTTCTATGGATGCTAACATGGCATCTGTTTCTAGGGGTGGCAATTTCTGACCCGACACGAAACCCGACCTGAAACCGACACGAAAATAAACAGGTTTGGGTTGAGGTAAAAAATAATTGGGTCAGTCTCGGGTTGAGTCAGCTAACCCGTTTATTAAACAGGTTAGGTTCGGGTAAATGATAATTTAAATGGGTCGACCCGCCAACCCATTTAATTATTAAAATATATTTTAAAAACTATATATTTATACTTAATTTATAGTTTACTAGTTAAAACGTAATAAATAGTTAGATAAAAATAAAAAATATTACTTAGTAATTTAGTGTTTAGTATTTTGTTATGAATTTGGGTAATAACAACACATTTTGACTTGTTTGACCCGTTTAACTTGTTTGACCTGATAACCTGTTTAACCCGTTTTATTAAATGAGTTATATGGGTTAGGTTTGGGTTGAAGTTAAACAGGTTAGGGTTGAGATATCTGACCCGTTTATATAAACAGGTCGGTTTCAGGTTGAAGGTTTCTGACCCGTCAACCCGCGAACCCGAACCCGTCAACCCGAACCCGACCTAAATTGCCACCCCTATCTGTTTCTGAAGATGTTATTTTTGTTTAGCTCGAGTTTTTAGATTGATTCCATTATCAATTAAATTAAATGGCCCTAAACAACTTTTGATGGCATCATGTGGAGAACTCTTTGATTAATCTCGAGATTTAGAAACGAGAATATATTCAACCGTCGAGATGCTTCATCTATTGGCCTTGTACATAATGGGCAAGCTACTCTTTCAATTGGATTTCTTCTTAATGCTTAAAAGTGGATATAATCTGGTCCGATTAATTGGCTCTTACATCCATGTAGAGTCAATAATTCTGTTAACTAAAGAGCACCCCATGCTAGTTTTTTTAAAAGCTTATTACCATTTGAATAAGTCTTTAGATGACTTTTTACCCATTGGAATAACTAGCTTTTTTAAAAGCTTATTCAAATACTTTTTTTCTACTAACCTTTTAATGGACTTTCAAAATTTGTCTTTTTTAGTCCTCTATGTTTAATAGTTTTTCATTTTAAACTTTAGATATATTATACATAAATTCTTTATTATATTTTTAATAATTAATAAATAAATTATATAATATTTAATGTCAATTATTATAATATTTTTATATGAGATATTTTAAAAAATATTATATGTAGTAAGATGTTATAAAAATTGTCAAATTATACAAGGGGTATTGTTAGTCCCAAGACTAAGTAAATAAGATTTGATTATCGATAGCCAAGAAGAATAAATAACAGCTGAAGTATGTATCTCAGCTGAAGCAAGTATATACAATAAACCTTCAATTGAGTACGTACTTAGCTTTAGGATACAAGTCAAATCAGCAGCTATTAACGAGAGTTCATTCGAAGTCTATGACCAAAGGATAAAGACAAGAAGAAGACTATTCGGCTGATTGTGGAATCAGCTGATAGTATCTGCTGTAGATAAAGACTTATAGGAAATGTTCATTGACACCTTGAACATTTCCCTTTCCCGCTCAAAGAAGAAGAAAACGATGAAGATCTTCTATTTTGGAATAGAAGATAATGTCAGTACATTATCATCGTTTGTCCCTCAAGCATGTAAAGAGAAAGTCAACTATTTATGTACTTATGTAGTACACCTTTCACTGTGCGTCAGAAAGGGTACCGGAAGTAGTTGACACAAAGTACACTTGGGACAATAACTTGTGCAAGAGCATTTTATGATCCATAGACAAGTCCACATCAACGAATAATATGTTTACACGTCGTCAAACTTGGGGACTAAGGAACATGGATCTTGGGCTATAAATACAGACGTAAATGCTTGCATTTACAACACCTTTAGAAATCATAGCACAAGAACATTCTCTGAGAGTTAGTTATTTGTCTAAGTATTAACTCCTCCATAGTTATTACTAAGGCATTAATATCAGCTGTTAGTATCAGCTGATATAACTCTCAGCATATACTCTTCTGGTTTGAGCGGTGTAAAGTGTCATTTCAAGTATAGAGTTTTAGTTAGTTTTGTACTATCTATTTCCGCAAACTTTGTACTGTATTAAGTTGTTTTAATAAACTCTTAATCATTGAAATCTTGTTGTTCATTTATCTTATCTTCGTTACTCGGTCATAACGCAACACGTTTGTGTTGTTGGGAACCAACAACTGGTATCAGAGCGGGTGTCAAAATTGTCTTCCATCAATTTTGAGCATCTGTTATGGCTGAACCTACATCATCAGATCTTCCATCATCTGGAAAACCTCCCAAACTCACTCAAACCAACTACCCCATGTGGAAAACCCGTATGTTGTCCCACATGGTTACCTATCACCCAAAACTTCAAGATAACATAACGATAGGAAAATATGTTCCCAAAACCCTCATTCCTGGTTCTTCTGAAACACCAGAACACTATGTGGTGAAGTCTGAGGCTCAGTGGACAGACGCTGAAAAACGTCTTGTTCATCTTGAGAACAAGGGTCGAGATATGTTTTTTCAAGCAGTTGGTGATGAACTGTATCACAATATTCAGTTTTGTGACTCAGTTAAAGAGATGTGGGAACGGTTGGCTGAAGTTTATGAAGGCACATCTGTTGTGCGTGAACATAACAAAAACATGCTCATACATGATTATGAACTGTTTAAAGCCAAACCAAGTGAGACTATAGCTCAAACTTTCAATCGTTATAACATTCTGTTAAACGAGCTGAAGTCTCATGGGGTTGATAAGGACGATATGTCCAAAATGTGTAAGTTCATGGCAGCCTTACCTTCTAAATGGGCTACCATCATAACTTGCATGAGTACATCTCCTACTCTGAAAGACTATACTCTTTCGTCTCTCTATGGTATGTTTTTAAGCCATGAGAGAACCGTACTCAACAAATTTCAACCTCCAAAGGACTCTAAAGTGAGTTCCGCTGGATCTTCGACTGCTCTTGTCTCCTTAAACAAGCCTAGCAGAATCGAATATCCACCATCGGATGATGAGGCTGACAACACTTCGGCTGTTGGTTTGTTCAACATGCCGGATGTCAGCATTGAAGAAGTCAATGAAGATGAAGACAACGATGCCCTTATATCTGAGTTGGCCTTACTTGTTAAAAACAGAAAATTCTTCAAAAACAAGTCTGGCTCCTCAGCTAGAGGCTCGAGTAGCAGATCTATCTCATCAGCTGTTTCTTCTAGACCTTCTGGAAGTACACCTGACATCTCTGAGATAACTTGCTACAACTGCAACAAGAAGGGACACTATGCTAACGACTGCAAGCAGAAGAAATCTAGTTCATCATCTTCAACTGGTGAGTCCATTGAAGATAAATACAAAAAGCTACAAGTCTTCACTAAAAAGATTCCAGAAGAAAAGAAGGCACTTGAAGGCAAAGCTGCTGACAAGGGTTTCGTAGCTGAAACTCATGATTGGGCTGACTCTGGTGACAGCTCATCTGATGACGATGAACAAATGGCCACAATGTGTTTGATGGCTCGTGCTGATGATGATGAAAGTATTACAGCTGATGACGCTAGTTCCTATAAATGGGTCAACATTGTTCATAAAAAGGTAACCTCTCTAATCTCTGCTGAGGCTACTAAAGCCAACGATATTGTTGATTCTATTATTTGTGACTTGCACTTCATTGATCAGCTGAAAGGTGAATGTTTGGATAAATATAGTGCTATTCTACGTGAAAATGCATTTTTGAAAGAACGTTTAATTGACCACAAAACTTTAAAAGAAGAACTTTCTGAAACAAAATTTATTAACTCAGTTCTTCAACATGATCTAAGTGAAAAAGTTAAAGAAACTTGAAGCTATTAAAAAGATTTGTGAATCAAGGTCTCGTTTATCCAAACGTGTGAGTGAATGTGTTAACTCACAAATTCCTAGTCAAGTACAAGCTGTACCAGGAGGAGATTTCCTTGCTGCAGCCGCTGTACCTGACAGCAGTACAGATGATCTGTACTACTCATCGGCTGATGCTTCTGTGCCAGCTGAAGAGTTGGTTTTTGGTTCCTTTGTAAGGTCTACCAAAACCTATGCTATCGAGATGTCCTCAGAAAATCCTTCTGAAGCTACTGGTGAAGAGTCATCGACTGACTCCTCTGCCATGATAGTCAGGACACCTACTGTAGTAATTGTTGAACCAAGTAAATCTATCTTGGGTTCAGCGCCTGCTACATCTTCTGCTAAATCTCAGCAGAAGACTAGAAGGACAGCAGGAAAGAAAACTGTTCTTACACCCTCAAAGGGTGAGCCAGTTGGAGTTCGTACTCGAGCTGCAAAGAACAAAGGTAAGAGTATTCCTAAGAATACTCCAAGTCCTTCTTCAGCAGTATCTGTCAGACTCACAGAAGTTGGCTTTTCAGTAGGCTCACATACTGAAGTCGGGGAAGGTCTCAGGCATGTGCTGTCACACTCACTTGCCATGTGCCCAATCCTATTGCCTCGCCCTCTACTCCACTGCAAAGAAACAGAAAATGCTATAAGTGTGGAGATCGTGGGCACATGGCAAGTGAATGTGACAGCACATGCCTGAGACCTTCCCCGACTTCAGTATGTGAGCCTACTGAAAAGCCAACTTCTGTGAGTCCCAAAGGGAAGTCACAAGGACCCACCGAAGTGTGGGTTCCCAAAAAGAACTAACTCTTTTATTTTATGTGCAGGGTGATGAAAGCAAACATGTCTGGTACTTAGATAGTGGTTGCTCGAGACACATGACTGGTTACAAATCCCTGCTGGAAGAGTTTGAAGTTTGTGATGGTCCCTCGGTAGTTTTTGGTGATAATGGTAGAGGCTCAACTGAAGGTTATGGAACCATTTCTAATGGATCCATAAAAATCACAAGAGTTGGTTATGTAAATGGGCTAAAACATAACCTAATCAGCATTAGCCAACTGTGTGATGCAAAGTTCTCAGTGAACTTTAATGAATACAGAGGAACGGTGACGGATAAGAATGGAAAGGTAATATTAGTTGCTCCAAGAACCAAGAATGTCTACACACTTGACATGAATCCTCAAAATCAAGAAGTCTGTCTATTCTCTCATTCTACTGAAGAGCTGAATTGGTTGTGGAATAAGAGGCTATCTCACCTGAACTTCAAAAACATATCAAAGCTGGCTCGAGGTCAGCTGGTGAATGGTCTGCCACAAATCAAATATGAAAAGGATAAGCTTTGTTCAGCCTATGAACAAGGCAAGCAACATAAAAGCTCTTTCAAATCAAAGCAATGTTTCTCCATCAATAGCTGCCTTCACATGCTCCATATGGACCTTTTTGGCCCTATGAGTACTGAAAGTCTAGATGGAAAGAAATATACACTTGTTATCGCTGATGAATACTCACGATATACCTGGGTAATATTTCTTCGTCACAAAAGTGATGCAGCTGAAGAGATTATCAAGTTCATCAAAAGGATGGAACTTCTAAATGGGTCTAGAGTCAAGATGCTGAGATCAGACAATGGTACTGAATTCAGGAACAAGACTTTAGAAGATTTCTGTTCAGATGTTGGGATCTCCCAAAACTTCTCAGCTGCACGAACACCTCAACAACGAACACCTCAACAAAATGGTGTTGCTGAAAGAAGGAACAAAACCCTGATAGAAGCTGCAAGAACAATGCTTGCTGAGTCAAACATGCCTAAGCAATTTTGGGCAGAAGCTGTTAACACAGCTTGTTTTACTCAAAACAGGTCGCTCTATGTGAAGAGACACAAGAAGACTTCTTATGAGATTTTTCGTCAGAGGAAACCATTCATAGGTTTCTTTCATGTGTTTGGTTGTGTGTGTTTTGTGTTAAACACACGAGATCAGCTGAGTAAGTTTGACTCTAAAGCTGATGAAGCCATTTTCTTGGGATACTCCACTCTATCCAAAGCATATAGAGTTTTCAACAAAAGAAGACAAACATTGGAAGAGTCCATAAATGTTACTTTTGAAGAACACTCAAAGGCTATGAACCCCACCTCTGCAGACTCGTCTGATGCATTTCAGAGATCAGCTGAACCATCTCCTGATGACACAGCTGAAGCATTTTCCGATGCTTTAAATCTCTTCGAGGTTCCCGTAAATGAATCAGATGAGACGTACCATGATGCTCCTACATATCTTGTAGATATCGCAGCTGTTCAACAAGAGATTCCAACAGCTAGAGCATCATCTAAGGCTATCTCTAAGCCACCTCTTCATACTTCAAGAAGATCCGTTCGAAATGAAGTAATTCATCCTGCTGAGCAGTAAGTCGCTCAACAAGGATCTAATTCTGCTGAATCTTCCTCTTCTACAGCAGCTCCTCAATCTAAGTGGACCTCAGAACATCCAATTGAGTTAATCATTGGAGATCCACAACAAGGAGTTGTTACAAGAAGTAAAGCATCATGCAATCTTTGCTTATGGTCTTGTTTTCTAGCAACTGAAGAACCGAAAAATATTAAATCTGCTTTAGAAGACTCAAGCTGGATTCAAGCGATGCAGGAAGAACTTAATCAATTCGAGGTCAACAAAGTATGGCAGCTGGTGCCCCCACCAGCTGGAAAGAATATAATTGGTACTAAAGGGGTATTTAGGAATAAAACGGATGAAGAAGGTGTGGTCATTGGCAACAAAGCTAGACTTGTTGCACAGGGATACAGACAGGAGGAAGGAATCGATTTTGATGAAACATTTGCTCCAGTGGCTAGGCTTGAGGCAATTAGAATATTTCTAGCCTATGCTGCTTACAAAAACTTCACAGTTTTTCAAATGGACGTGAAGAGTGCATTCTTGAACGGAAAGCTGCAAGAGGAGGTATACGTTAAGCAACCACCAGGGTTCGAGAATCCAAAATATTTAGACTATGTGTTTAAATTGGATAAGGCGCTGTATGGGTTGAAACAAGCTCCTCGTGCATGGTATGATACACTCTCCACGTTCCTCATAGCAAATGATTTCACCAGGGGAAAGATTGATACAACCTTATTCATTCGCAAAATCAAATGTGGTATCATTCTTGTTCAAATTTATGCGGACGACATAATTTTCGGTGCTACTGATGAAAAACTTTGTAGACGCTTTTCTAAACTTATGTCTACAAAGTATGAGATGAGTATGATGGGTGAATTAACTTATTTTCTTGGCTTACAAGTCAAGCAATCTAAAATTGGAATTTTTATAAATCAAGAAAAATATATCAAAGATCTTTTAACGAAATTTGATATGAATTCATCATCATCCATGAAAACACCAATGGCTACTCCAAACAATCTAGATGCTGACACAACTGGTAAGTCAGTTGATGTCACATTCTATAGAGGAATCATTGGATCATTACTCTATCTCACCGCCAGCAGACCAGATATTATGTTTGCTACTTGCATGTGTGCTAGGTATCAAGCTGATCCTAGAGAATCTCACCTAATAGCTGCAAAAAGAATTTTGAGATACCTTAAGGGTACTCCAAGCCTAGGTATTTGGTATGCCAAAGACTCCGGGTTTGATCTAATTGGCTATTCAGATTCAGACTTTGTAGGTTGCAAAATGGATAGAAAGAGCACCACTGGAGGATGTCAGCTGCTTGGCGGAAAGCTAGTCAGCTGGACAAGCAAGAAACAAAGTACTGTCACTACCTCCATAGCTGAAGCATAATACGTTGCTGCTGGAAGCTGTTGTGCTCAAGTCCTTTGGATGAAGAATCAGCTTGTTGATTTCGATATGAACTTCTGCAAAGTTCCTATCTATTGCGATAACACGAGTGCTATTGCAATCAGCAACAACCCAGTTCTCCATTCTAGAACCAAACATATCGATATAAGGTATCATTTTATTAGAGATCACATTGAACAAGGTGATGTGGAAATCCACTTCATTTCAACAGACCTTCAGCTGGCTGATCTATTCACTAAGCCTTTAGATGAAAAACGATTCAATTTTTTGATCTGCGAGCTGGGTATGTTGAATGCTTGAGTCAACTGCTGAAGTACTATCAGCAGCTGATAAGATTCACCTTGTTACTTAGTACATTCAGCTGACTAAAACTGTTTTAAATTTATCAGTCAGCCGAATAAAATCTCTTAAATGATAACTTATCATGTTTTATAAGTTAAAACGTTTGGTTCTCCTAAAAAGGGGCGTCTTCCAACCCTATCCACACGTTCTCTGTGGCAAATATTTCCACTCGAGTGGAAATATTTGGCATTTATGAGGGACAAGAGACCCTGACACAGAACCGGCTCCACTACCCTGACACAGAAACGGCTCCACTTTCTCACACTGTCACATCCAACCACCTTTGCACGATAACCAACGTCTCTATAGTTGGTTTGTAACTATCCAATTATGACCTAATTTGTATTCAAATTTTACCCAAACCGACCCATAAATCTCCTATAAATACCAACCTCTCCTCTCCACTTTATTTCTATCTCTCCCACAATTCTCTCTCAAAAACCCTATATTTTCTAACCTTTATCTTTCTTCCCTCTCTCCTAAATGACGAAGAAAGCTCAAAAGGTTATTCTTACTAGGGCTGCCATTGAGTTCTCTCAGAACTCAAACCTAGTAGCCAACAGTTCCCCACCGGATGATCTTGTCGATATTTATCGACCGGTTGTGACGTTTGTGCGTCACTGCCCTATCTGTGGTGCTTTTACCAGAGTCACCAAGAGTATCATCGAACTCATGCGTGATTTCTGGATGACCGCCTCCGACTCCGGAGACGACATTACTGCGCAAGTAGGGAATCATCAAATCACCATTTCTCTTGATGATTTCCGAGTTGCTTGCGGATTCGATTATCTGCAACCTGGAGAAGAATATCAGCAGACTAAATCTGCTGATGAAGCTAAAGCGAGTCTAATCCATATCACTGGATACAGATTAGAAAATGAAGAAGACAAGGTGCTGATCTTCAAAAAGTCTCAGCTGACGAGACCCTGGGCCTATTTCTTTACCCACATCATTCAGGGTATAGGCGGCAATTCCGGGTCTCTCAACCAGTGCAACTCCAACATGCAAACCTTTGCTGAAGCCCTAGTCACCGGTCAGCGGATTGACTACGGGAGACTGGTGTACGAGGAGGTCAAGACCAAGCTGAAAAGCAAGGGAAATCATATTCCCTATCTTCGCTTTTTCACATTGTGCGTCGCACATGTGATGCTTGAAAAGCTGGAGATAGATTATGAGGACATCCCTGGGGAATCGGTGATGGTCCGTTCCATTTCCAGCCTCATCTTCCAGAAGAAGGATGATGAGAAGGCATTTCCCCTCACCTCGTACATGCTGAAGATCATAGATGATCGAGTCAGATCCAAGAGGGATCGAAAGAAGGGCAAAACATCGAAGAAATCTGCCCTACAAGACGGTAAGTCCTTTCCTCATCTGGAGTGTTTCCCTCAACTGGGCGTCCATCCCCAGCTGCTGATGGGAAAACCACCACCTCAATAGGGATCTCAATCCCTGAGAATGAGGATTCTGCTGATGCAGATGACTCTCCTCTGGTGGTGAAGAAGCGAGTTAAGCAACCCTCTAATCGCCCTCCTTCTTCTTCATTCTTTTTATCATCTTCTTCTGCCATCAGTACTTCTGTCTCCCCTCTGCTGGAGGTAAGAAGGACTGCTACTATTGGTGCAGAAAAGATGATTGCAGATGCTGAACTTGAAAAATATTCAGCATCTGGACTCAGCCGGGGTCCTAGAGAAGATCACTTACGATCAGAGGCTTCATCAGCTTATGATCTTTGTTCTTCTCATTTTCAGATTGGCAGTGTTTATCAAGGAACTCCACCAATATTCGAAGTTCCTAGTCGAACACTCTCGGCTGTTTCATATTCCTTTCCTTTCATCCACTCTCTCTCTCTGCTCATTTCTCAACAAGTCAGCAGACTTCAAAACGGCAATTTCGTTCTTCAGGAGTTAGTGCCGGCTCCACACCTCTGCGTAGCTCCTCGACCGATTCATTATCTGTCGTTGTAACACGGGAACAAACTCCACAAGCAACCTCAGTCTCTCAACAGACTGTTGGTGAAGTTTTCGGCTCAACCAAGCCACCCGCGAGTCAGCTGCACACACACCACCCCCAACTTCTTCATCACTCCCTGAGTCTTCAGCTGATGATAGATTGACTGGAAACCAAGTCAATCTTGAAGCTGACCCTTCTGTTTCCCACGACGTCACCGGCTTAAACCAGCAGGTGATCAAGGAAACCACTACCGCCAATGAAGAGACAACTTTAGACCAAGTTGTTACTGAGGCACTAACCCCAGCTGCCAATGATCGCGAAAGTAATCGCCAACCAAGCTGTGAGGCAGCTCACCAACCACCCAGAGGAACTCTTCCTCCAGTCTCCATACCAATATCGCCGGCTGGTGAGACAGAAGCTCCAGAGATTCAAACAGCTTTTCATCTAATGTTTGAATCGACTGATGATTTTATTCAGTCTTACTATTCGTCATCTGACGAAGAACATTCTGAGCTTCAAATTGTTTTGACAACTGATGTCGACACTTCTGTTATAACCCCAGAAGTTTCAGCTGGACCCAACTCACCCCCCAAAGTTTCTGAGGAACCCATGGGAACCCTTCTTCCTACCTCGGGAACACCTTCTTCCACAGTTGAGGTTACCCCTCAAGCTGGAGACATGCCGGACCCCTACCTCCAAAGCGTCCAAGTGTCCCACGCTGAATCCAGCAAAGCTGGAGGACGCATTCCCATCAGAGCAGCTGCTGCTCTGATGTCTAGAGTTGTTACATCCCAGATTCGACCTGGATGGCCACGCTGAGTAAGCAGATGGACTCCCTTCGCAAGGATGTTCCAAAGAAGTTAGCCCAAACTGCTGAGAATCTCTCTTCCAGCATAACTTCTCTGCACACTGAGGTTCATTCTCAGGCTCCTCAGCTGGCTCTTCTTTCTGATCAGATTCGCATCAACACCAGCGAGTTCATATCTCTTAACGACTTCGTGCGTCAAGCGTTGAACTCCCTTCGCGATTCTGACAGAGTCGATCAAGACCAACTTCTCTCCGAAGTTCGGGACAGCTTGGCTCTTGCCCAATCAAAGCAAGAGTCTTTGGTGACACTTACTCATAGCCACCTTTCTCAGGCTATTGAGGAGTCAGCTTCTGCTGTGACCACCAGGTTGGACAAAATGGAGACTGAAGTCAGCTCGCTGACTTCCCAAGTCACTGGTCTCCAAGGCACCCTTGACCTCATTCTTGCAAAGCTCAATGAGGGTGCCGCTGTTGTCCGTCCTGCTTCAGCACCAGAGAGTTCCACTCTTCTTCGGGCACTCTCTGAGGGGGAGAAAGAGGCCACTTCAGCAGGTGAACAACAAGGTGAACAAAATAGTTTACTACATATAGTCACCTCTGCTGTTGGAGCCAATACTGAAGACGTTCCAGCGGGTGATAACTCAAGAATTCCACCTATCACCTCTGCTGGAACACAAGAAGAAGAAGCTGTACCCTCAACTGGTTGTGTTACAATCGTTGATTCCTTTAAATCAGTTGAGGGCCCACAAGTCCAAGCCCCGCAAATCCAAAACCCTCAGCCTATTATACAGGAGATCCCTTATCATGATGAGGGGGAGCCTACATCTGTTGCGGTTAAAAACTTCATCATAAATGAAGTTGGAACCGCCGCTGATCTTGATACAGCCATTGCCCTTCAAAGAAAAACTCATGAAGAGTTGTATCAAAGAGCTGAAGCCCAAAGAGCTGAGAACATTAGGTTGTTCAACAAAGTTCTTTATCAGCGTAGGCAAAAGGCAAAGATCACCAGCGTAAGGGCCCCCAGATATGATCCCAGCTCTTCTGATGAAATTGTTATAACAAGAGATGGAGGAGATGTGGTCAATGAAAAGTTTCCTCTGAACAAGATCAGCTTCGTTCTCAATTACGATGAATGGAAAGAAGCTGAAGTAGCTGCCAGATCTGCAAAACCATCGCGGACTATAACAGATCTGGAAAACAAGATAAAATTCGCAATCTACTCTTTCAAGATTCTATGCGAGATAATCAGGAGACAAGCTCCTGAGTTGGTATATCGCATACCTCCTGAATTGTGTGAATCTCAAACAGCTGTTGTCGGAGGATCTGCTGGTGAAAGCTCCTCAGCAAGAGGGGAGAAACGTAAGTCCGTTCTCCTCGAGCCCCTTGCTGACTCCAGACCCCTAGATATTGGGTCATCGATCATATTTGCAAAACGACCAAGACCCAATATCACAAAAGCCATCCCCACGTGAGTTAACTTCGTCCCTGGGCTGATCGTAAAAGAACCAATTCATGGCTTTTGCTATCTGGAGAAGAAGAAGGAGCAGTGCTTTCAGCGAGCAGATGAGTTGGATCTATGTGATGTGGATCAACTTATGATCTATCACAAGCTGCTGAGTTCCTCCACTGAAGAGGGAAGAGAAATGAAGAAATTAATAAACTCAGCCTTCAACTCACTGTATCGCAATGTCGTTGGATCAGCTATATCCAAGGCATTATAGTTTTTTTGATTTTCCTTGAAATTTTAATTGCCTTATCAATAGAAAATCAAAAGTTGTGTAATATACTTGTAAAAATTGTAAAAAGATAAACATATACAAAAGAACCCTAAGGGTCAAAGCACATAAATATTCAGCTGACTTCATCAGCTGAATCATTACAGGGTTACACTTATACGGCTATTCGATTGCATCAAATACGGGGAGATTTTTAGTCCCAAGACTAAGTAAATAAGATTTGATGATCGATAGCCAAGAAGAATAAATAACAGCTGAAGTATGTATCTCAGCTGAAGCAAGTATATACAATAAACCTTCAGCTGAGTTACGTACTTAGCTTTAGGATACAAGTCAAATCAGCAGCTATTAACGAGAGTTCATTCGAAATCTATGACCAAAGGACAAAGACAAGAAGAAGACTATTCAGCTGATTGTGGAATCAGCTGATAGTATCTGCTGCAGATAAAGACTTATAGGAAATATTCATTGACACCTTGAACATTTCCCTTTCCCGCTCAAAGAAGAAGAAAACGATGAAGATCTTCTATTTTGGAATAGAAGATAATGTCAGTACATTATCATCGTTTGTCCCTCAAGCATGTAAAGAGAAAGTCAACTATTTCTGTACTTATGCAGTACACCTTTCACTGTGCGTCAGAAAGGGTACCGGAAGTAGTTGACACAAAGTACACTTGGGACAATAACTTGTGCAAGAGCATTTTATGATCCATAGACAAGTCCACATCAACGAATAATATGTTTACACGTCGTCAAACTTGGGGACTAAGGAACATGGATCTTGGGCTATAAATACAGACGTAAATGCTTGCATTTACAACACCTTTAGAAATCATAGCACAAGAACATTCTCTGAGAGTTAGTTATTTGTCTAAGTATTAACTCCTCCATAGTTATTACTAAGGCATTAATATCAGCTGTTAGTATCAGCTGATATAACTCTCAGCATATACTCTTCTGGTTTGAGCGGTGTAAAGTGTCATTTCAAGTATAGAGTTTTAGTTAGTTTTGTACTATCTATTTCCGCAAACTTTGTAATGTATTAAGTTGTTTTAATAAACTCTTAATCATTGAAATCTTGTTGTTCATTTATCTTATCTTCGTTACTCGGTCATAACGCAATACGTTTGTGTTGTTGGGAACCAACAGGTATATATAAAACATTTAAGATAGATATATGTAAACTGGAAATACTGAAATATTGTTAAAGCTTTTGAAAAGGTTAACCATTAGAGATGCTATTTATGTAAAGGTTTTTGGTTAGTAGATTGTTGATGGGGTAAAACTAATAAGTTATTGTAAGGTTAACCATTGGGGATGCTCTAATGTTTTCTGACACCTGACCATGTCCTTTACAATAAGATCTATATATGATCAATTCCGTTTGTTCAGCATTTCCTTAACATTTGTAGGGGGTGAATTTCATATTTAATCAAAAACTGTGATGCATGTCCAAGTGGATGAATGCACTCTTTTGTTTCTAAAACCCAAAATCAAATTCTTCATTAATTTGAGCATAACTTGAGTTACAAGGCTACCTTTCAAGTCCGCAACCAGTCAAATTAAAGTTTACAACAAGGAGAATGCCCCAATTTTGGGCCCAAAACCGCTGTATTTTGAGTTATTTGCATTTTAAGATTGTTTTCTAGTTTTTGGACTTCGGCCGGTTTACTTTTTTATGCCAAATTCTGAATCTATTTACGGTTTCATTTGATTGTTGGAACATTCAATGTATAATTTATCAAAGGTATTTTTTTTCTTAAAATTCACAGATTTCGTGTTCGATTAGAAATAAACCCTTATTATCGGTATCTGTTGAATTAACGACAATAAAAAGAATTGTTCCTTGTATTCGTATCAATCAACATGTTCAATTTGTGTTTATCTCCTTTTTAGTCTACATCATACGGAGTACTATCTTTTTCGTCAATTGGAGATGGTAGAATTGTTCACAATTAACAAAAGCTAATCATAGATAAGAACCAGAATTTCGATGAAATGATTATAAAAACGGAACAAATGCGGTTGTTAAAAGTTAAAACCGCAAAAATATACCATTACTAGGAATGTCAACTATATTTAACTATGCATCAAGTCTATCTAATATAATCAATATTCTTTTTCTCTTACTTACTTTTCGGGTTTATTTCACATAAAACAAGTAGAGCTCGATTAAGTCAAGTTATATAAATTAGTGAGATAATTTGCTCATCCTCAATGCTGCATAAGCTAGAAGCCTGTAACCGAACAACATTACACCCAAAGCGGCTACATCCCACCACAAATTACCCATTCCAAGGTACTTGATCCCAGGAAAATCCGAAACCCTACATTGAGCACCTACCCCACACTCATAAACCTCATTTTCACTATATTGTACTTCCACTAAAAGCTTATAACAATAATGGCTAAACGAGATGTATTTCAACCAACTTATGAACGGTGGGATTTGTTGAATATAGTAACCACCCGCAAGTAAAAACACTAGCATGATCACGGATGATAAGGTGGTTGCTTGTTTGAGGTCCATAAGTATGGCCCCAAGGGCTAGACCGAGCCCTTGTGAAACAAGCACGTTGAAAAGAATGATTAGAACCGTTAGCACGAATGTGATTAGTGAAGGCTTGAGCCCGCCCATCCAATATGAAATGGTTACAAAGATTGTTGGGAGGACTAATTCCATTGGCAAATCGCCCGCCATTCTTGCAAAGTAATATGAGGAAAGACGGTACATTGATGATGAGCGTTCTCTTATTAGCATCGGGCGTTCTTGAGGGAATGTGAATATCGCGTTTGATAGCGGGTAGAAACCCCAAAATATCGAAAAGAAGAAAAGAAGTCCCACCTACATATCATACATACAATTAGTAACCATTTAAGAGACCAATATGGTGACTTAAGGGTGACGATAGCTGACCCTCCACGAAACCCGACTAGAGATCGACACAAAAATAAACCAATTAGGGTTTAGGTAAACAAGTTTTGGGTCGACTCAACTGACCCGTTTTTTTGAACGCTTAGGTTCGGGTTGATGATAATTTAGAATTGATCGATCGGTCAACCCAATTAATTATTAAAATATGATTAAAATAGATAAGTATTTATACTTTAGTAGTTTATAGATATATATGAAAAATAGATAAATTTAAAAATTATATATACTTTAGTAAATTATATATACACTTTTAAAAAGTCGACGTGTTGGACTTATTTGACTCATTCAAACTAGTAACTTGTTTAACTCGTTTATTTTGAACGAGTTGTACGGGTTGGGTTCAGTTGGAAGTAAACATGTTACACCCGTTTATTATAAAATGTTAATGTTATTGGATAATTCTTATAAAGTTTTCTTTTAAGAGTAAGCAAAACTTGACCTCTATAGATAACTATGTTTTTAAAAATATCATACTAAGTTACTAACTTAAGGTATAGTTAACATTTATTAAGTAATTCCATCCAAAATGAGTGAATTTAAGAAAACAAAGGACAATCGTGGTACCTGATCTTGCAAGTGTGATGTATCGGAATGCCACCATAAAAGACCGGATAAGATTGAGACGGACATCACTTGGAAGATTCGTAAACCGGAGTACGATTCGTGCCTCCTTTCTCTAAGCCCTCTTTTGAACAACACTTTAAATTGTGTCCACCAACTTGTGGTCCATCTGTTGTCACAACCTGCAATTGCATACCATTTATATATATTTAACTTTGCACCAAGATATTTTCCTCTATACATAAAATTTATTAAGATCACAAGTAGAACTACTCTTTTTTATTTTAATTTACAACTGTTAACTACCTCTATGACTTAAATCATGTGACTAAAGGATTGTGAAATTAAATGACTATTGAAAAGAAGATGTTGATGTGAACTTACATCTAGAGGATTGTGGTCCTCTAATACCACTAGTCGGGTCGTGGGTATTTTTATGGATATCGTCTTTTATTAGCGGGTGAAGGTTCTTCTTGTAAGATGATATTAGAAATTGTTTGATCGAGTTTTGATCGTCATGGTTTTCCGGTCTACTATGATTATCATCTTGATTTGTACAAGGAGCCACACCTATATATTAAGATTAAAAAAATCATTAGATAGGTTAATTATCACTTATTCATGAATGTTAAAACCAAGATAAAGTTATATGTATTCATTTTATTTTTCAAGAAAAATAATATTTGAAAATTTTGAGCTTGGTATTTCGATATTTTAATTCATAATCTATTTACTTTAAAGTTGATAAAAATGACTAGCTTTATAGAGAAATTATTTGATGACGATTAAGTATATAAATATCAAAATAATCAACCGGAAGTTACAAATTAAGCTAAAATTTGTATGTTCCGGAAGGATTAAGTATATTATCTCGAAGAATAAAGTTTCGAGATAAGATTAAAATTAAAATATATCTTAAAGAGTAAAGTTTTAAAAGATCATAAAAGCAGGGCACCTTGAAGATTCTTAATCATTAAAGTTAAATTATACATAATTTTACAGTGAATTAATATTTATCTTTTATTTAAACTATAAAATTAGTTTTGCAATTCAAAAAGGGATAGCGGCGCAGCTTGTTGTTCGTTGGCTTCTTTCTCCATGTAAAAAACGTTATCAAAATCTAATTGAAAAATATACAGTTGAACCGGTAAAAAAAGAAATTCAATTATTAAAAAACATTTACGTACCATTGGCAAGATCAAGCAGAAAATCAGCCGGGTTCATCAAATTAAACACGGGCACAAACCCAATGGAAGCAAGATACTCCATAACCCGACCCGTTGAGCCACTATAAATCGGGCACCCTTCGGATAGCACCACAACCTTATCAAACATCCAATACAATCTACTCGACGGCTGATGGATCGTGGTGACCACACTCCTTCCGCCTCGGGCCAACCCTTTCAACGTGCCCATTAGCCGTAGAGCCGTGGTGGAATCCAGCCCGGAAGTGGGCTCATCCAAAAGCAAAAGGCTCGGGTTCACGAGCATTTCTTGTCCAATACTGACCCGTTTTCTCTCACCGCCCGAAACACCGCGAATAAGTGGCCCGCCCACGATGCTGTTTCGACACCGTGTTAGCCCGAGCTCGATTATGATGAGCTCGGCTTGCTCGACTTTCTCCTCTACGGTCAAATTCTTGGGTAGCCTCAACATGGCGGCGTATGTTAAAGTTTCTAGAACGGTTAAGTGTGGGTATAAAACATCGTCTTGTGTCACAAACCCGATTTTTCTTTTCACCGAGCTTGAGAAGGGTTGACCGCTATATGTTATGCTGCCCGAAATCTTTCCGGGTAGTCTTCCACCTAGGGCAGTTAGTAAGGTGGTTTTCCCACTGCCCGACGGGCCGAGCATGGCTAGTAATTCCCCGGGTCGGACTACTCCACTCACTCCGTTAAGAAGAGTCCGGGTTCGCTTTGGTTTAGATGGTGTAAAACAGTGGTCTTCTCCAGATTGCAAGTTAATAGTGTAAACCAAATCTTCAAACTACATATATCCAAACCAAAAGATTATCAATTAACCAAAAATAAAAGCGGGTTTTCTATCTTTCTATACAAATTATCCAAATTTATTAATTTTGTTACTTTGAAATATTCGTAAACCTTACACAAATATGAGAAACTATTAACATTAATGCTCTTATGAAGTCAAGTTCATGTAAGAACCGCAAACATATATAGTGTGAGCATAGGAATAGATCACAAACATTCATTTTTTTTAACAGACAATTAATAAGTTAGTGGTTCGAGTCATGCAGTGATTTTCACGCGGACAATATGCCTTCCTATAACCTATCTCTTTTTTATTCAACATAGTTAATCTAATGACTCTTATTGTAACCACTTAGTTCCTTGAATTATGCCTATAAAGATTTTGCATGAATTGCAAAAGTATAATCATTATAGTCATTTATCTAGTGAATCTAATAGTAGTGATCATATGTTCTTAATATGACTTGATATATCATATGAAATGTCTTGTACCTTGAGTGTAATAGGGCGTAAAGATTCGCGTAAAAAGGGCAACCGAGATGGTGTCGATTGATAATTTTGATTTGCAACCCGAGATTCCAACTTAGGGTCCGTGTTCATAGACGATCCCGGGGGCTCGGCATGGACCGTGGAGTTCTCCATTCGTGTGTTAACATGAGGTCGAGTAGAAGCTGGACTGCTTGTGACACTAGAAATAGTGGGCTCCAACTCAAGAATTGGCATGTTTACAAAGAAAAGAGGTCGAGTCGAAGACGATTAATGGAGTTCAAATTGTCCAAATTGGATTAGAGCATGGATATGAGAAAGGTAAATAGGTTCACATGCAGAAAAAAGACGAAACGGGGATGCATTTAAAGGGGAAAAAACTCAAAAAAGTAATGTAGGTGACTCATCATATAGCTACAGTGCTTGAGGAGTCTAGGGGTGATGTATTAACAGTATTATAATTTGTTAACTCTCACTTTTTGAATAAAAATGTATTTCATGCTAATTGTAAATAAAAATACTTAATTTTGACCTTTAATAAGAAGTAATAAACTAGCTTGTCAATTTTGCTTTAGTCAAACGGTTTGGATTTGCATCATATAATTAATGGTGTTAGTTTGAATTGCTTGGTGGCATGTACGTTATCTTGGAAAAACATGCAGCTAGCAATAATTTGATATGATCTAATGTCAAAATTTTAATCTTATTTGTAATACGTACTCAAATAATATTTGTGATTTTTACGCAAACATTCTTATAAAATCCCCAAGACGCAAATTCAATAAACATATTTAAATGACCTTTGACATATTTTTCTTAATATAATCATTAGTTATAACGAAATTATGATTATAATGCTTAAACTAATCTCTTCCTTCTATTTCTTTTAAAGTTTGACTTTTTTGCAATCAAACGAAATCATATAAAAATTGGACTAACAATATATCAGAATTATTACCGGATCCCCCTTTACGATTTACTTAATCGCTTAAAATTGTATAACTTAGATGGCAATGATAAATAATGATAAAAAATTAAAGTGAATGCATTTTATGGGGAAAATGTCTTGTATAAAAAATAAAAATAAATAACGGATGATAGGTGTCCGGCTAAAACACAACTTTCGACATACTCCCAATTGATCTCCTTCCACGCAACCATGAAGAGAAAAGAGAGACAAAGTGTATTAGCATCTGCTTTTATCATCAGTGGGAATGAAGGTGGTGGTGCGAGGAAAGGCCAAATTATTTATAAAAAATACATATTGTTTCAAACCCAAATTCAATGGTCTATTGATAACTTAACCCCTCCGATTTTGTCGTATACCATTTTAAAATATTATATGTAAATGTTATTTAAACAGAATTTATGAAAATAACCGTAAGTTTTATCTCAAATTTTGCATATAAGTATGCACAGCATGCTATTTGTAGATAATAATGTATACTCTCTTCGTCCCAATTTTATTATATATCTTTTCTTTTTGGTTTTTCCTAAAAATTTTTGTCATCGTGGAAGTTCCACCAATAAAAAAATAGTTAAGTGATAAAAATGAAATTTGATTGGTTAGAAAGTATAATAAATGCACTTTTCTTAAACTGAGATTTTTATTTCTGGAGAAAATTTTTGGGATGATGGGAATATATGAGTCTATCGTCCTCCAAGAAGTTTTTGCATTTGTAAAGCAAATTTAGGATACATTAGCGGTTCGATCTACTGCTTTTTTTTTATCGATTTCACTTATATGATTTTTCGGGAACCGAAATCCCAGAGCTACACCAAAATCACGATACCAAAATCCCAGATTTCACATGCATATAAATTTGGGATTTAAGATCCCGGATCTTCAAAACATCGATTTGCATTACAGATCCGGGATTTTGGATCCCGAAAACCACAGAAGTGAAAACAAATACAAGTGGTGTAAACGTTAATTTACCCAAAATTTGCATCACAATGCGAAAGATTCGTCCTCCTATGGGTGTGTGTTTTATAGTTCTATTTTAGCTTTTCAGTTGTCGCAGATGTGTAATCAAAATTGTTTTGCTAAGTATCCAACATAAAGTTTTAAAACTATTCATGTTATTTAATCCTTTAATAGAAAATTCACCTTTGACTTTAAACTTTCCATTTAGTCTGAATGAAGCAAGATAACTTTAGTTATTAGTATGTAGTTCGTGTGATGTACGATCTCCATTTGATTAGTATAGTGTCAGTAAGCTATAATACCAAAACCACTCTACTTTTAACAATACTATATAGTATATACACATATATTTACGTATGTGCTCATTTAATTATGGAAAAAACCCCGAACCATCCATCACGATCGACAATGTCCTAATTACATGATCGCGGAATATGATCATATCTCTTAGATGTCGACGAGCATCTCTCTTTATCTCATTGTTCAATCTAGAGAGAATATAATTAGATATAAGTCATATAACTATTATTGTTTACATGTACGTTTTTGTGAATGATTCTAAATTTGATTGATTACTCGTAGCACATGACTACATAAGATGACAATTAAAGGGTATTTATCTTCTTTCTTTGCTGTAGGGTACAGAACCAATATTCACCATAGAACAAAAAAGAGATTATGGGCTTAATTTTCCTAAAAAGAAAAAGCACAAGAAACTCAATAGTATTGTTTTGTGGACAACTTTTGGTTTGGCCAACTAATCACCCGCCAAGTGTCGTCTTTACGTAAGGGAAGTCTTGCTTTTTCAACACCAGTCACCTTTTTTTTCTTTTTTTATTTCGGTTTATAAAGGGATTTTTAAGGTGGTTGAGTTTTGTTCATTATCTACATAAATTAACTGTTGTAGTTAAGTTAACTGTTGTCGTGTTTGTTTTCGAGTTTTTTCTCTAACCATCTTATAATGTTTAGCTAGAAAAATATAAAAAAATTATAATATTTATAAGATCATTTCATGCTTACCACTAAGTTATCATTGGCAGGGGCGTCTCCGAGATTTCGAAGGCCCTGTGCGAATATAAGAAAATGGGCCCCTAAATACAAGATATATTAAAAAAAATTGGACTTTCTAATCTTTTTTCATGTTAATTTATTAAGTTAACTTAAAACTTTAAGATTATACATAGGATGTATATAAAAAATTGGGCCCCCTCCGAAATAGGAGTCCTGTGCGGCTGCACCTGTTACACCTACTCAAAGACACCCCTGATCATTGGGTGGTTTACTTTTCTCTCTCTTTTATAATATATCACTTTCTTCACTTTTTTCATGTATATGTATTTCTTCATCGTGTTCTCGCGTGATTCGATTGGCCAAAGCCAAAATGCATTATATGTTGCTCTCGTCAATGATTTAGGTTCGCTGAGACACGTGTCACCAAGATGTCTTTCATGTTTTGTTGAGATAAAAATTGACAAGGATATGCTAAAAAGTAAATATAAATATATAAATTATTCAACTAAAAAGGAGTTATGTTTTTTCCAAGAAACACGTTGCCAAGTCTTTACCGGTTTGTTGCTTTACAATGTTTTACTATTCTTTGTAGTATTTAATTTGTTTGTGCCACGTAAATATCTTCCTAGTAAATTTTGTAGATCATGTGACGACAAACCCAAATCCCGATTACCCTGTAAACTCGTAGAATTCTATCCAAGAACAGGGTTCAAAAAATGTAATTGTAGTGTAATTGTAACTCTAATCGCGAATCGCCTTAGAATGGCGGTGAACGCATAAATATATGTATGTCGATTACTAATGAGGTATATTGCATATACCTTCCTGACCAAACGACTGGCCGGAACCTTCCTGAGCGGAAGGAGGGAACGGACGCAGAAGGATCGATGATCCCAAGAATCACGATCCAAGCGTCATGCGGGAATTACCGAAAGGGCGTCTCGCAGGTACGATCGCATTAAATGCGACCAAGTCCCTAGGGCGGCTTTGGCGTAAAGCAGGGGTATTGTCCTCCGGTTTTAAGCCTCCTGAGGCGACCTATTATCCACAGAGCTCAGGAGGGACCGGTCCGAAAAACGATGTCTTCCTTTCCCGCCTAAGGAAGACCGACTATAAATACACCCGTCTTACGACCAGCAAAGGAATCAAGCTTCCGGTACATTTAATACACTTATCTTTAATTACTCGCATTCAATACGATCTTTACTAGTCACGACCTCACGTCATATAAATCGATTACTAACTTGACCGTCGGAGTGTTCTCACGGGAAACCTCCCGGGGAGCATCTGACTAAGTGATATTGACGTTTTTAGACACGTTCAAACCCGTCAATATCGTCTATTTTGAGTACGTTTTAGAAGCAAATACATGTGATATTACTCAATTATGTGTTTATGTTACGTTTCAGGTGATATATCGAAAGAGGTACCAAAAACGGGCCAAAAGATGAAGAAAAATACAAATTTATAAGGCAAAGAAAGTTCCCGATCGTGAACTGATCGTGAACTATTCACGATCAGTCACCAAAGTCCCTGATTGGTTTTCACGTTCGTTACCTCTAGTTGGCGATCGGGAAGTAGGTTAGACGCAAAGTTCGCGTCGCGAACTGTAGTTCGCGATCGTGAACTCTGCGTGTTCAGTCGAGGTTTTATGCCAGATCAAGGGGAAATGTCAGTATCTTTTACTTGAAGTGTGTTTTTGGACGGTTGGAAGGAAGAATTTGAGCAGTTTTCAAGGAGATTCTTCATCAATCACAGCATTTTGTTGATTTTTAATCATTCTCTTCAAAACTATGTTTGGTATTATGAATTTCTATGTTTATTTTATGATTATTAGCATGACAATGGGCTAATAATCCTGTTATTCACTATGTTTGGATAATTTTAGGTTTAAGTATGGTTTACATTTAGGATTATGATTTAATGTTTGAACAATTGTTGGTTCATGAATTACTCTTATGGTTAATCCTATGATCTTTAGTGTTCTTCTTATTTATTATTGATTTGTTTAGGTATTGACAACACTCGAATAACTTAGTAATATCCTCAACTTTTCATTAATTTGACCTAGTTGGTAATCCACTAGGAATAGGGATTAAAGTTTAAGAACCTAATAAGTTTAGTAAAAAAACATAAGTCTAATCCTAGTAATGAAAATTCTAGTTTTAGAAGACTTAGGTAATCCAAGTCTAGTAATATCAATAATCGAAGGTGTGTCTAAATTATAACTCTTGAGAGAAGAAATTCCTATTAGTTATGTTTAGGTTATTAAGCGGAATTAAGAGAAATCTAGTACCGTGACCTCTAGAACATTAGATTTAATCGGGGCTCATCAACCATACTTAGACCGAAATGAATCCATGCATAGCGAATACTTAATACTCTTGAAAGCAACTTTCCAAATCACCACTTTAGTGTTTTATTTAATCAATTTAGTGTTTACAAATTACAACAATGAAAATCTTAATTAACCTAATTAATTCTTTAACTTTCTTTAACTGGATTACATAAACTATTCCCTGTGGATTCGATAACCCGAAATACTTGCCTAACCTATATTACCCACGATTAGGTATACTTGCCTATGAATGTGATTGTCTAGATTAGTGGTATTTAGGAGATTTAATTTTATAACTAGATCATACTCATCAAGTTTTTGGCGCCGCTGCCGGGGAATAGTTTTATGTTTTTAGGTTCTTGAAAGTTAATTAGTTAATTGATCCTTATTTAGGAATTTATTCTTAAATAAGTTACTTAATTTGTAATTTCTATTTTCCTTTATTTTGTCTATCAGTTGCGTGTTAACTCTTTGCTTTGAGTTGTGCAGGTGCATGAGCAATAAGAATATTCTTAGAGGCAAAAAGTCTAAAGCTGATCAACCCTCACCGTCCTCTGATCCAGAGAAACTTTTTCGAAGGAGACAGAGGATTCAATTAGAAGCAAGATACAACGCAACCATAAAGAAAGCTCAAAATATTGGGGAACCGAGTCTTGAAACTCAGAATCCGCTCTTTGAAGTTCAAGTCCAAAGTTCTGAAAATCAGGAGCAAACTCCTGTTAATTTAGAACCAATAGTTAATCAAGAGCCGATTCTTGATAACCAAATGGGTGATCGAGACCCACCACCGGAACGTCCGATGTGGCAAACGAGGCAAAATGCCCCGGTTGACGCCATTCCGGCAATTAGACTTCCGGAAATAAATGGCATAAATTTTGAAATCAAAAGTCAATTCCTTAGTATGGTCCGTGACTTGGGTTATGATGGTAGACTCACAAATGACCCAAATCACCATATTGAGTGCTTTAATGACATATGCCAATTATTTAGAATTCCTAACGTGTCGCAAGATGCGATACGACTTCGACTCTTCCCTTTTAGTTTAATTGGAGAGGCAAAAATTTGGGTTAAATCCCTTGAGCCAAACTCCATTTCGACTTGGGAAGAACTCCGAAGTCGATTTATACACCGTTATTTTCCACCCGCGAAAGCGGATAAATTAAAAACTGATATTATGGCTTTTCAACAGGAAGCTGGGGAAACACTAACGGAAGCATGGGAACGGTTCAAAGGAATGTTGCGGAGATGCCCAAATCATGGGTTTGAGAAGAGGGATATCGTCCATCTCTTCTATAGGGGTTTGTCTAACAATGCACGATCCACCCTTGATTCATCGAGTGGTGGAATATTCATGTATAAAACCCCTACGGAAGGATATCAACTTTTGGAGGATATGGCCATGCATAATGCGGAATGGGCCACCGATAGAAGAGCCGGAAAGCAAACGGGTTCGGTCAATGCGGTTGACGATAGACAAAATGATGAAGTCGCCGCCATAAAGAATAACCAGGTAATGTTAGAACGTAAATTAGATAAAATAACATCTTCTTTACATGCGATACAGGTTGGTTGTGATAAATGCGGTGGACCCCACCTTGCAAAGGAATGTCAACAACACCAACCGATGATGACCGAGGAGGAGGTTAATTATTTAAACCAAGGTTACGGGCAAAACTACCAACGAGGAAACCAAGGATACAACAACAATAGGGGTTACAACAACAATAACAATAATTTCCCCCCTAGACCATCACATCCACCCGGTTTCCCTCAAAACAATAATAACCAATCCAATTACCCTCCCCGAAATAATTCTAACACACCCGGCTCGAGTTCAAAACCCGAAGAACACATGTCTCTCGAGAGCATGTTTGGTCAGTTTATGGCTAGCCAAGCCAAAACAAATGAAGAAACCAAACAGGACTCGAAAGAGATGAAACAAAGTATTAGAAACCAACAAGCCACCATTCAAAACTTAGAGAGAGATATTGGGAGAATTTCCCAAGCCTTAACCGAAAGACCTCAAGGCAATTTACCCCCTTCTACCCAAGCAAATCCCAAAGGAGACTTCAACAACTCAAGGGATGTCAAAGCAATTACCACCCGAAGTGGTAAAGAGGTAAGTTCACCAATGGTTAAAATTACTACTAATGATTCTAGTGAACAGGTACTTGTAGAAGAGGGGACACCAATGATTGAAGAAGGTGTGATTGTTGAGAAGATTAAAGAAAAAGATGAACCGAAGAAGAGTGAATCAAAGAAGGAAGCAACAACAAATTCCTACCTACCTAAAGTTCCTTTCCCACAACGGTTGAGAAAGGAAAAGCTCAAAGAAAAATATGGTAAGTTTGTTGAAATGATTAAACAGGTACGCATTAACGTGCCTTTGGTTGATATGTTGGCAGGTATGCCAAATTATGGGAAGTTTATTAAGGATTTGGTGTCAAATAAAGTGCAAATGGAGGAAGCATCTTCAGCTGTGTTGAGTGAAGAATGCTCGGCAATCATAGAATCCAAGATGCCACCAAAGCTAGAGGACCCAGGGAGTTTCATAATCCCTTGTCTCTTTAATAATTTACCGGTTTGTAATGGTCTAGCAGATTTAGGTGCTAGTATTAGTTTGATGCCCTTGTCGATAGCTACAAAAATAGGATTAACCGATTTTAAGCCGACTAGGATGATCTTGAGATTAGCAAACCTTTCATACACATATCCCATTGGCATAGCAGAAAATGTTCCTGTTAGGGTTGATAAATTTGTATTCCCCGTAGACTTCGTTGTTCTAGAAATGGATGTGGATCCCAAAGTCCCGCTAATTCTAGGTAGACCTTTCTTGAACACGGCGGACGCCATGTTTCATGTGTCTAAGAAACAACTAAGTCTAGGAATAGATGATGATAGGGTCACCTTCTCTATTGAGAAAGCCATGAAGCATACCTCCAAATCCGATGATTCTTGTTATTTCATTGATGTTATCGATTCATGTATCGATGAGGAGGTTACTTCCTTTCTCGACCTCGATTGTAATGATGTCACCGCAAAAGGTGATTTCACTATTGATTCCGATGAAACAATCCGAGATCTCCAAGAGTTCGAGGATTTGCTTCATGTAGATGGTGAGGAATCCGAGGTAGGAGAAGTTGTGTTTGAGAAAATTGACCCTAAAGACAACCTTCGAATTAAAACTTCTTTAGAAGAGCCACCTACTCTAGAGCTTAAAACTTTACCAAACCATTTAGAGTATGCTTTTTTAGAAGGTGATTCTAGTCTTCCGGTCATCATTTCATCTAAGTTATCCTCCACCGAAAAAGTCGATCTTATAAAAATTCTCAAAACTCATAGACAAGCCATTGCTTGGAAAACGGCTGACATTCCGGGTATTAATCCCGCCTATTGTACACACAAAATCCTCATGGAGGAAAATTTCAAGCCAAGTGTACAAAGGCAAAGAAGATTAAACCCGAATGTCAAAGATGTGGTTAAAAAAGAAGTTCTTAAACTTCTTGATGCGGGACTCATCTACCCTATCTCCGATAGCCCGTGGGTGAGTCCGGTACAAGTCGTACCGAAAAAAGGGGGTATGACAGTTATCAAAAACGAGAAGGGTGAACTAATCCCTACTCGAACTGTCACGGGTTGGCGAGTGTGTATTGATTACCGCAAGCTAAATGATGCCACCCGAAAGGATCATTTTCCTTTACCATTCATTGATCAAATGTTGGAACGACTCGCGGGAAACAACTTCTATTGTTTCCTCGATGGTTTTTCCGGCTATTTTCAGATTCCTATTGACCCCCTTGATCAAGAAAAAACCACATTCACGTGCCCCTTTGGTACATTTGCTTATAGGAGAATGCCGTTTGGTCTATGCAACGCTCCGGCCACGTTCCAACGTTGCATGACGGCTATTTTCCAAGACATGATAGAGGATTGTATGGAAGTATTTATGGATGACTTCTCGGTTTTCGGGAACTCATTTACTTCATGTCTAGCAAATCTTGAGAGAATTTTGAGAAGGTGTGAGGAATCCAATTTAGTGCTTAATTGGGAGAAATGTCACTTCATGGTGCGAGAAGGCATCGTGTTAGGACATAAAATTTCTAAGGAGGGAATTGAGGTAGATAAAGCTAAGATAGATGTCATATCTAAGCTACCTCCGCCCTCGAATGTGAAAGCCGTGAGGAGTTTCCTTGGTCATGCGGGTTTTTATCGTCGGTTTATCAAAGATTTTTCTAAAATCACCCGACCCATGACCCATTTACTTGAGAAGGATATACCATTTGTTTTCTCAAACGAATGTGTAGAATCCTTTGATTTGTTAAAGGAAAAACTTACCGAGGCTCCGATCATGGTTTCTCCCGATTGGGAATTACCATTTGAATTGATGTGCGATGCGAGTGATTAAGCACTCGGTGCGGTGTTGGGGAAAAGAAAGAACAATCACTATCAACCAATCTATTATGCTATCCGAACACTCAATGGTGCTCAAGTGAACTATACAACCACCGAAAAAGAATTACTTGCGGTTGTGTTTGCTTTTGACAAATTTCGACCCTACCTTGTGTTGTCGAAAACCATTGTGTATACCGATCATTCTGCATTGAAACATCTCTTTGCTAAGCAAGACGCCAAACCTCGACTCATACGTTGGATTCTCCTCTTGCAAGAATTCGATATTGAGATCAAGGATAAAAAGGGGGCGGAAAACCTTGCAGCCGATCATTTATCCCGCCTCGAAAATCCATATTTGGAGGAATGTGATGAAAATGGGATAAATGATAAATTTCCCGATGAATTCCTTGAAGTAGTCAACGCTTTACAAGTGACTGATGACCCGTGGTTCGCCGACATGGCAAATTATTTGGCGGCGGGTATCCTTGTAAAGGGTATGACTCATCAGCAAAAAGGGAAATTTTTCTCCGATCTTAAGTACTATTATTGGGAGAATCCTTACTTATTCCGGGTCGGGCCTGATTTTGTTCATAGGCGATGTGTGTACGGTGAGGAAGCTTGTGTCATTCTCAACGAATGTCATAAGGGACCCACCGGGGGCCACTTCGGACCTAACCTCACCGCCCGGAAAGTATTAGATGCGGGATTTTATTGGCCAACGATTTTTAAAGATTCATATAAATTGGTCAAGGCTTGTGACGCTTGCCAAAGAACGGGTAGCATCTCCAAACGAGATGAAATGCCTCAACATAGCATTCAAGTTTGTGAGGTGTTCGATGTTTGGGGCATTGATTTCATGGGCCCATTCCCGAGCTCCCATGGTAATAAGTACATTCTTGTAGCCGTCGACTACGTCTCCAAATGGGCCGAGGCAAAAGCATTACCCACAAATGATGCCCGGGTCGTAGTCAAATTTGTTCAAGCTCTCTTTTGTAGGTTCGGATGTCCTCGTGCTCTCATTAGTGATCGGGGCACTCATTTTGCCAATCACCTAATGGAGAAAACTTTGCAAAGATATGGTGTCCATCACCGTTTTTCAACTTCCTATCATCCACAAACAAGTGGACAAGTTGAAAACACTAATCGAGCACTTAAGAGGATCCTTGAGAAAACCATCGACCGAAATCCAAAAATTTGGTCTCAAAAGTTAGACGATGCTCTTTGGGCATTCCGAACCGCGTTTAAAACGCCTACCGGTTACACCCCGTACCGTATGGTTTACGGGAAAGCATGTCACATTCCGATCGAAATTGAACACAAAGCCTTTTGGGCTCTTCACGAATGTAACATGGATGTAATCATGGCGGGTCACAATCGCAAATTCCAATTAAATGTCCTTACCGAAGAAAGATCTCATGCCTACGAGAATTCTCGAATTTACAAAGAAAATACGAAACGCTGGCATGACAATAAATTGAAAACCTTCAAATGTTTCAAACCGGGAGATAAAGTCCTAATTTATCAATCTCGTTATAAGTTTTCTCCCGGAAAACTTAAATCCAAATGGGCCGGTCCTTACACCGTTGCCCAACAAAAACCCTCCGGGTATGTGGAGCTCATTTGTGATAGTGGCCGTTTTAGCATAAACGGTCACCGTTTGAAACTTTATCATGAAGGGAATGGTAATTTTGAGAAGGAGAAATTGGAGGAAGAGGAGGTGATTCATTTCATCTCGGTTGGTGCTCGTAAGTGAGAAGAGAGTAGCATCGAGTCGAGCTTTAGACTCAATAATCTTTGAAGCGCTTCTCGGGAGGCAACCCGTGTGTATTGTGGTTAATTCCCTTTCCGTTCAGCATTTTCGTTTTAGTTGTTAGTAGGTATTTCTGCTTCCTTAAGTCTTTTGGTGTGTTTTGAAAAATCTGCTTGTGTTTTTTAAAAAAATGCGTAAGTGTGGGTGTGGAGGAAAGTTCGCGCCGCGAACTTTCTTCCCGATCACTAAGTCCGTCCAGGGAGTTGGGCTCTTCATCGCTAAGTTTTAACGATCAGTTCACGATCGGGTTCGCGATTCGGATCCGGGTCAACCCGGTTCGACCCATTTGGTCACGCAAAGTTCCCGATCGGGAACTACTTAGCGACGCGAACTCCTCGACCTATATAATCCGTCGTTTTCTTCCAGCTTCACAATCGCTAACCCTATCATCCCAAATCGCGAACGGCAGCAGCAAGAGCTCCCAATCTTCACCCGATTTTGCTCATATTTCTTCCAAATCTTCCGATTTCTTCATCAATTCTTCATCTCCATGGGTCCAAGGGTTAGTTCTTCTACTTTTCTTCATAGATGCTTCAATTATTTCGGTATAGGTCCGAAATTTTTGACTTGTTCTTGAACTTTTAGAGTTAAATCTTAGCTCTTTATGCTTAATAGTTGATTTGTAGTTGAACCCTAGTTGAAATCTGCAATCTTTGTGCTTAGTTAGTCAAAACCTCTTAAGATTAGTAGATTTTTAGACCTACATTGTTGAAATTGGGGGAAATGTTTGTGCTTTGAGTTAAATTTCATATTTTTACAAGCATTTTGGTAAGGGTTTAGTTGTTAAACTAGCATATTGTTTTTACTTAGTTATATTCCTTTGGATGCTAGTTTAACAACTCGGTTTGGAGAAAATTGGACACCAAATGACAAGTCTTTTGTTCAAATTATGTCAAGAATGCTAACAAAGACAATCTTTTTGCAATGTTAATATGTCTATACCACTTAGTTTTTAAATACAAATTGAAATAAAATATAATTAACAATGTCAAATCTTTAATTTTATTTTCAATTTTCTTAAATTTAAAACTAAGTGTGGGAAGGGGTAACGTCATTTACATTCATGTTTTACATAATTAGACACCCTTCCATTCTTTCATATCTATATTCTTAACATTATGATTATTGTCTTTGATGTAGAAACAACAAAAGACAGCTGCCTCCACATCGGCCGGTGGCCGCGGACGCGGACGTGCACGAGCACCTTCACCTATACCGGAACCCGCACTCCTAGACGATGGGTTCCTGGCCAGTCTGACAATTAATCGGGAACACATCTTCCTAAACTTTGACAATGCACCTCGAGAGGGTCTTGCACGTGATAGTGAGAGTAGGAAAAATAAACTCTCAAACAAAAAGGTAGCTGTGGGAAGATGTGCTGATTTAGCATTGTTAGAAGCGGTAGGTCGAAGGGCGGACATTGAAAGCTACTTGATTCGTTATCATAAAGATCACCATGGCGACGTACATTTTATATGCCGGGCATGGGAGCGAGCTCTTCTCATCAATGAACCAACTTATGATGAGCTCCTCCTCGAATTTTATTCTACTATAAAATTCGAACCCCGTGTAGCCATGAAGCACCCCGAAGATCCTTGCATCCAATACCGAGTAGCTAACCAATGGGTAGAATGTAACCTCATTCAATTTGCTATTAACCTAGGTATTTATACCGTCGCAGAAACCACATCCAATAGTTTTCGTCATTATATGAAGTGGTGTGCGACGAATGAGGTTAAAAATGTTGACGAATATTGGCGTCAAATCGGGGTCGGTGATTACCGAATGGCTCATACAAAAGAGTCAAGCATTCGAAGCGGTACTCATCGGTATCTTCATAGAATGATTGCATATACCATCCGCCACCGAAACCAAGGGCCCGAAAAAGTTAACAAGTACGATATGTGGTTGCTCCACCAACTCATCGACAAGAATGCGATTACGAATATTCCATTCGTGATCGCCAAATTTTTGAGTACACAAGGAAAGGGGCTAAAAGGAAAAAGTCCGATGGGTGTCGGTCACTATGTCACTCGTTTGGCACGGGCCGCAATTGCCATTCCTAACAGAGTTTGGGAGAGCATGACATACCGACCAATGGGGTCAATGGACGAGGGATTGTTGTTGGGTATGCACGTCATTGTGAAATTTGCGGGTGACTATGTTTGGAATGAACATCCCGGTGTGGAAAATCCGGGAAGTGGTAGTGATAGTAGTGGGGATGATGGTGATGATGATGTAGATATGGACGATGCACCGGGTCCCGAAATACCAATAGCGGGTCAAGACTTTGGTCAACCGGGACCAACGGGTCCCCAATTCGGGCATTCGGGCGCCTCGGGATCCGGTTCGGGTCAATCCTCGTTCGATCCTTACTTCTCGTATAATCAAATGGTCGAGAGGATGGACGCGATGCAAGTCGATGTCGCTTACGTTCGATCATCAAACGACCATTTGCAATCCAATGTACAAAATCATATGCAACGGTCGTACTATAATCAAATGCGTGTCGGGCAACAAGTGAGTTGGCAAACCGATGTTGCCAACTACAATCTATATCCCGATCAATTCCCCCGACCACCACCCTTTGATCACTCCAACATACCCACGTGGGAACCGAGCTACCCCGCACCACCGAACTACCCAGATTATGATGCTTGGTACCAAGACTCCAATTCTTGGTACCGTCCGTACCCACCACCGCAATGAAGGCGAAGAGGCAGAAATAAAAAAAAAATAAAAAAAATAAAAAATAAAAAAATAAAAAAAAATAAATAAAAATAAAAAAAAAAAAAAAAAAAAAAAAAAAACGTCTTTTTGTTTTGTTTGTTTTTTTTTTTTTTAGGTGTTCGTCGTGATTGCTGTTTGTTGCGGACTCGTGTAAACTGCTCCAGATTCGAAACTTCACCGAGCATGAGCACAACACATCCTCAGGTCGTACACTTTCCTATGACTTCGATTTCCTAAATTTTGTCACGTTTATTGCATTGGGGACAATGCAAACACTTAAGTGTGGGAAGGGGGTGTATATATAAAAAAATCCACCATTTAAAATTTGTGAAATCTCGAAAACAAAATTCATCTAAATACACGTAAACTACTTTAATTTTACATTAGCCAAAAATTTTTTTTAGAGACATTTCTCGATGTTATGAGGAAAAGCAAACCCGGAAAACTATTTCAATTTAAAAGATAAAATTTGTTCTAGTTTTTATGTTCAAAGTTTGTGGCTCTCTATTATTTTAAAAAATCTTTTTGGAAATTTATTCAATCTTTCATAGCTTAAGTAATACAATAGGTCTTGCACAAGTTAAAACTTTAGCTTTTTAGGAAATTAGAGTTGGCAAAGCTAATCCCTGACAAAAATAGGTTGAGATTGGACTTTTAGTTTAGAAAAATCCTTTGTGTACTAAAATTAAGAATCGGTGAAAAGCCGATGATTAATATTAAGTTGATGAATGGAAGTTTTGCATTGGTGAGAACCCCTTCGGCCTAGTAAATTCGGACAAAGTCTATAATAGAAAAATATTATATGGGTTTATTAGAAAGTCGGGGTGAATGGTTTGATGACCCAAGCTTAATTATCTAAAAAATTCAAAAACTGAGCAAATGCAGAAAAATGCATGAAATGAATGAATAGTTGCATTGGTAAAAATTTCAAACTAAGTTTTCAACAATAAACCTTGAGGTCGGGAATTTTCATAAAAAGTTGAACTTTTAGGTTATGTAAGAATGAGTAGGTCTTAGGCTAGCAAAGGTTTAATAGGTTGACTGAAAGTCGATTAAAATGATATAGAGTTGGTTAACACTGTACACAAATCCGAATATAAAAGCCTTAACAAATTTTATCCGCTAAATAAATAGTTTTCCGATTTTTGTTTGAGTCATACATTGAAAGAAATGTCAAATAATATAATCTTTAACTGTGGCTAGTGAATTTTATTTACTTGATGATTTGCTTGAGGACAAGCAAAGTTTAAGTGTGGGGATTTTGATATTGACGTTTTTAGACACGTTCAAACCCGTCAATATCGTCTATTTTGAGTACGTTTTAGAAGCAAATACATGTGATATTACTCAATTATGTGTTTATGTTACGTTTCAGGTGATATATCGAAAGAGGTACCAAAAACGGGCCAAAAGATGAAGAAAAATACAAATTTATAAGGCAAAGAAAGTTCCCGATCGTGAACTGATCGTGAACTATTCACGATCAGTCACCAAAGTCCCTGATTGGTTTTCACGTTCGTTACCTCTAGTTGGCGATCGGGAAGTAGGTTAGACGCAAAGTTCGCGTCGCGAACTGTAGTTCGCGATCGTGAACTCTGCGTGTTCAGTCGAGGTTTTATGCCAGATCAAGGGGAAATGTCAGTATCTTTTACTTGAAGTGTGTTTTTGGACGGTTGGAAGGAAGAATTTGAGCAGTTTTCAAGGAGATTCTTCATCAATCACAGCATTTTGTTGATTTTTAATCATTCTCTTCAAAACTATGTTTGGTATTATGAATTTCTATGTTTATTTTATGATTATTAGCATGACAATGGGCTAATAATCCTGTTATTCACTATGTTTGGATAATTTTAGGTTTAAGTATGGTTTACATTTAGGATTATGATTTAATGTTTGAACAATTGTTGGTTCATGAATTACTCTTATGGTTAATCCTATGATCTTTAGTGTTCTTCTTATTTATTATTGATTTGTTTAGGTATTGACAACACTCGAATAACTTAGTAATATCCTCAACTTTTCATTAATTTGACCTAGTTGGTAATCCACTAGGAATAGGGATTAAAGTTTAAGAACCTAATAAGTTTAGTAAAAAAACATAAGTCTAATCCTAGTAATGAAAATTCTAGTTTTAGAAGACTTAGGTAATCCAAGTCTAGTAATATCAATAATCGAAGGTGTGTCTAAATTATAACTCTTGAGAGAAGAAATTCCTATTAGTTATGTTTAGGTTATTAAGCGGAATTAAGAGAAATCTAGTACCGTGACCTCTAGAACATTAGATTTAATCGGGGCTCATCAACCATACTTAGACCGAAATGAATCCATGCATAGCGAATACTTAATACTCTTGAAAGCAACTTTCCAAATCACCACTTTAGTGTTTTATTTAATCAATTTAGTGTTTACAAATTACAACAATGAAAATCTTAATTAACCTAATTAATTCTTTAACTTTCTTTAACTGGATTACATAAACTATTCCCTGTGGATTCGATAACCCGAAATACTTGCCTAACCTATATTACCCACGATTAGGTATACTTGCCTATGAATGTGGTAGTCTAGATTAGTGGTATTTAGGAGATTTAATTTTATAACTAGATCATACTCATCACTAAGGGTTACCTCGTTGATTGCAGGATCTTTAAGTGGGAAGCGTCCGCCAAACCATCCGGAAGATCTGTGAACCAACATTTGGCGCCATCCGTGGGACCTCTTGAACAAAATGGTCCAAGAAAATCCGATAAACGACGCTAATCGTCAACAAGTAACGCCGATTCGGCCCAGGGAGCCACCAGAAGGGGTGCTGATGCCGGCATCAACTTCCACATGTACACCACCTAACGGCGGGGAAAACGAGCCAACCCCGGAAGAGTTGGAAGAGTACAACCTCTTCTGTAAATTTCGAAAAATGAGGCAGATGGAGAAGACTCAGACAAAGTTAAAAGGAGAGATGCTGGGGGTAGAAAGAAACCTAACATACTCAAGCGATGAAGAGCCGATAGAAGAGGTGTATAGAGACCCATCCCCTCTGAGAAGGACTCTTATGACGGAGGCTATCCCAGCTAGGAGACGGGAGGAAGGAAGATACCCTCTACAAAAGAGCGAAAGGAAACTTCCCATCGACGCACCACCTCCGTTTCAAAGGAATTTCGGTCTCCGTTTACGGATGACATCAACGAAATGCCCATACCTCCGAGTCTGAAAGGGCCCAGAGTCAAATCATACGATAGAACTGGAGACCCTGACGATCACGTGGCCAGCTTTCGGTGGGCTGTACGAATGATCCCGATGGATCCTAGGCTTTGGTGTCTATACTTCGCGGGAACTCTAGAAGGATCTGCAAGGTACTGGTTGTCAAGTCTCCCCTAGAGGAGTATCTCTAGTTTCGAAGATTTGGTTCTGTAGTTAGCCATAGTTTCATACAGCAAAAGAAGTATCAGCAACGATCTCAATCCATTATGGCTTGTCGACAACGGGAGGGGGAGTCTAATAAATCATACTTTAAAAGGTTCAACGAGCAGAGCCGAAAGATACCGGTTCGGGAAGACTCTCTGATCATTGCAGCTTTCACATATGGCCTCCGGGAAGGAGAGTTATTTCATGAGTTGTCGAAAAGGGATTTCGACAAAGCGGATGACATGATTAATGTGGTAAACAAGGTGTTGAAGCAGGAAGAGGAAAGTGCCGAAAAGTTACGCTTTGAGGCTCAAGAGAAAAGGAACACCAAAGGATCGAGCTCGTACAAAGGAGATAAAGGGAAGGGCTCCGTCAAGCCCAGTTTTTCTGGAAGGTCGCCCTACAAAGCAAGAATCCAGGAAGGGAGGTCTCAGGGCGACAGATACGGTCCTTACCGTCCGGAAGTCTATACTGCGACGGAAACCCGAAGAACCGAAGGAAGGGTAGTAAGGAAGAATATCCAAGAGACCCGAATGCTTATTGTGACTTTCACAAAATTAGGGGTCACGCCACTGCAACCTGTGAAAGTTACAAGAGGGAAAAGGAAGCACAGGGGAAAGAGAGAACGGAAGCTAATATCGTTGAGCCTAAGAAGGAAGCAGCTGCTTATAACGCTGAGATTTTCGCGATTGACGAAGAACCGTTACCTTTCCTCCTGGGTAAAAGGAAGGGAGGAGTCGTCGAGTTCGGAAGGGGGGAGCCTGTTCCAGACGGGTATGTTGGAACGGAGCCGTTAGTTATCTTTGGGATAGTGGCTAAATCGATGGTTCGCAGAGTTTATGTTGACGGAGGGAGTTCGGCCAACGTCATGTCATTGCTTCGACAAGTTTCCTCCTGATATCCGGGCTCTCCTGAAGCCAGCCAAGTCTCCTGTTGCCGGGTTCTCCGGACAGTTCGTTTGGCATAAGGGAAAGATTCACTTACCCCTCATGCTAGCCAATTGGGAAAGTTTCCACAGTAAAACAATTCTGGTAGAGTTCATCATCATCAAAGCACCCTCACAATACAATGCCATTTTGGGAAGAACAGGAATGTGGCAATTTCAAGCAATTGCTTCTACGATCCATGGTTTGCTCAAGTTCCCCTCCGATCAAAGGGTGATCACTGTCCGGAGCATGCCTATGCCTCCGTTAGAATGTAATAGCATCACACATCAAGACAGCTGGACGGAACAGTAAGAGGTGCATGTGGTAATTAACTCTGAGTACCCGGATACTCCCATTCGAATTGGGGGAAGCTTACCTCAACCACTAAGAGGCAAGTTGGAAGCTCTACTGAAGAAATACAAAAAAGTGTTTGCATCGGCTCCTGGAGACATGACCGGGGTGTCCCGGGAGGTGACCGAACACAAACTCATGATCAACCCAAGCTTCCCTCCGGTGAAACAAATAAAGAGAAGGATGGTGGCAGAGCGGAACAAGGTGGTCAACGAAGAGGTACAGAGTTTGGTGAAAACAGGGGTGTTACGAAGTGCTCAGTACCCCGAATGGATAGCTAACCCGGTTCTGGTGAAGAAATCAGATGGGTCCATGCGCATGTGCGTAGACTTTAAGGATCTCAACAAAGCTTGTCCGAAAGATAGGGATCCCCCCTTCCGGAGATTGAGCAGAAGGTGGAATCCTTAGGCGGGTACCGATGGAAGTCATTCTTGGACGCCTACAAAGGATACCATCAGGTTCAGATGGTTCGGGAAGATGAGGAAAAAACGGCATTCCATACAGAGAAGGGAACCTTCTGCTACGTTAAGATGCCTTTCGGCCTCCGGAACGCCGGGGCGACCTATCAACGTTTGGTAGATAAGGCATTCGAGAAGCAAATATGGAGGAATCTGGAGGTGTATGTTGACGATATGGTCATTAAAAGCAAAGGTGACTTGAATCTGATCGAAGATATAGAAGAAACACTGATACAACTTTCGAAAATCAACATGAAGCTAAATCCGAAGAAGTGTTCTTTCGGGATGAGTAAAGGCAAGTTTTTGGGGCATATGATGACGACCGAAGGAATCGAGGCCAATCCCGATAAGGTGGGGGGGTTGTTAGAGATGCATACCCCCCGAACGGTGAAAGATGTGCAAAGTTTGAACGGAAAGCTAGCAGCATTGGGACGATTTCTTGCAAAGTCGGCGGAAAAATCTATCCCTTTCTTCAAGGCATTACACGGATGCACGAAGAAAGGGGAGGTTGAATGGACGGAAGAGGCCGCGGAAGCCTTTGAGAAGCTTAAGAAACATTTGAGGAACCTTCCTACCATGGCTAGTCCCATACCTGGAGAACCGTTGGTAATGTACCTTTCTACCAACAGAGAAGCAGTCAACTCCGTGCTCATTGCCGAAAGAAACAAGAAGCAAGTGCCCGTTTATTTTGTTAGTCGAGCACTACAAGGAGCGGAGTTTAACTACTCAATAATTGATAAGCTGATCCTAGCCTTGATTTATGCGGTCAGGCGTCTGAAGCGATACTTCCAGGCTCACTCAGTAACCGTCCTGACTAACCAACCAATAAAAGCATACTCCTGCAGCCAGAATGGTCGGGGCGTATGACAAAGTGGGCAATCGAGTTGGGCGAGCACGACATCACGTTTAAACCTAGGCCTAGTATCAAGGGTCAGGCACTAGCAGATTTCTTAGTCGAGATGCCGGACGACGAAAGGGTTTTAGCGATCGAATAAAAAGAGGGCTTAGAAACGAACGCATGCCGAAAATCTTCTCTTGCTTGGCAGATTTATACGGATGGAGCTGCGGGAGCGGACGGATGTGGAGCAGGAGTAGTTCTGACCGGGCCAAACGACGAAAGGGTCACCTACGCCTTGAGATTCGACTTTACTTGTTCGAACAATGAGGCTGAGTACGAGGCCCTATTAGCAGGATTGGGTTTGGCCAAGAGTCTCGAGATCCGGAGGGTGGAAGCTTTCGCTGACTCAATGTTGGTTGTCAGTCAGGTCAAAGGCTCCTATGAAGCAAAGGAAGTACACATGAAACGGTACTTGGAACGAGTTCAAACGCATGTAAGCTGGTTCGATAGCTTTGAGATCACACAGATCCCTCGAACCAAAAATAAGGAAGCGGATGCACTCAACAAGTTGGCGGCGATGTTGTATTGTCACCTAACGAAGAAAGTGTTGGTGGAGGTATTGGCAAAACGAAGCATCGAAGAGGAGGAAGAAGCGGCAGGAATCGAGAGTGATGCGGATTGCTGTATGACCCCCTTCCGTTTGTACTTAGAGGAAGGAATGTTACCGTTCGAAATGAGCAAATCCCGAAAAATAAAAATGAATGCCGGAAGATATGCCATCAAAAATAATGTCTTATATCGGAAGGGGTATTCCACCCCTTGGTTACGGTGCTTGGGAAAGGTTGAGGCTCAGAAGGCCGTAGAAGAAGTCCACGAAGGATTATGCGGATCGCATTCGGGGGCACGATCTTTAGCACAAAAGCTGCTTAGGACAAGTTACTTTTGGCCACGCATGTCTGAAGATGATCATCAGTACGTGCGAAGATGTGAAAGGTGCCAGGCTTATTCGAACGTCCCGAATGCTCCTTCCATCAACCTCACCAGTATACATAGCCCTTGGCCTTTCTGCCAATGGGGGATAGATATCGTTGGACCTTTCCCTAAGGCTCCCGGAGTATTGTGTTTCTTAGTAGTGGCAATTGATTACTTTACGAAATGGGTGGAAGCCAAACCTCTAGCGTGCATCTCCGGGTCTAATGTTGTTAAGTTCGTTTGGCAGCAGATTGTATGTCGCTTCGGACTCCCGCACACCATTGTGAGTGATAACGGGAAGCAGTTCGCTAGCAACCCGTTCAGAAAATGGTGTGCAGAGTTGAGTATACACCAAAACTTTACATCCGTAGCTCACCCGCATGCCAATGGTCAGACAGAAGTCACAAATAGGACCATAGTAAAAGGAATCAAAACTCGTTTGAATAGAGCGGAAGGCAGCTGGGCGGACGAACTGCAGAGCGTATGGTGGTCTTATCGAACAACAATTAGAAAGGGCACGCAGGAAACTCCATACAGCTTGGTATATAGATCGGAGGCTGTAATACCATTAGAAGTTCTCATCCCATCCTCGCGAGTGGAAAATTTTCACATAGGGGAAAATGAGGAAGCACTAAGACATAACCTTGATATAATAGACGAGCGGCGAGAGAACGCAACCTTAAGGCAAGCGGCGTACAAATCGTTAACGGAAGACTATTATAACAAAAGGGTTTGAGGAGCGGCATGTAAGGTGGGAGACCTCGTCTTGCGAAAGAACGAGGCAAGCCTTCAACACAAACCAGGCAAGTTGTGCCCCAATTGGGAAGGTCCATACAGGGTCAAAGAAGCCAGAAGGAATGGCTCGTATATCCTGGAAACAATGGGAGGTTCGTTTGTTCCACGAACATGGAAGATGCGGAATCTGCGAAAGTTTTATGTTTAAGCTTTTTCTTTTTAGTCGTTTAGTGACCTTTTGGCACCATTATCGTTTAAGTTGGTAGTTTGGTTGTTCCGCTACTAATGTAATAGGAAGTCACGAATGACTATGGCCGTACCTTCCGTGCAAGGTCTTTTTTCCCTTAAAATCTTTTGTTGTATTTAACGAACATACGACGGAAGGGCCATCGAACGAATGTCTTGCTAAAAACGAACACCTAATTTACTCGGGCCAAGTAAAAGGTCATAAGCTAAATAGCTAAGTCGACGAAAGCGAGCAAACGTATCTAGGTCGGAAGGGGGTGACCCCCTTCCTTGAAAACCTGTGGGGGACGCCTCATCAGGAAGTAGACCTATTCGAAGTAAAAAAAAAAAAAAAACAAGCAACGAACGAACATAGCGAAATAAAGTCACATCGATTAACCAAAATACAATTAACTAAACGGAAAAGTTAATCCAACATCGATTCGACAAAGCAACAAGCGTACAAATTAACCAAAATAACAATTCGATAACATACGAACACAAATATCCTGCTACGCAGGAGGCACTCCTCCACGGTTGGAGCTTTCACCGGTATCCTCTAACCCGGGAGTCACTTTCTTCACAACTTTCTTCACAACTTTCTTCAACTCTTCTAATGGCATCGCACCAGACTCAATCGATTGAAGCAACGAATAATCCGGAGTCACCAGTGCACCAAACAAATTCATAATGTTGGCCTGAGCGTCCGGATACTCATGTACAAACTTGGCGTCCTTTAGAAGATCGACATATTCCCGGTGAGTGTCCAGACACCCTCGGTACTGACCAAATCTTACGCTTTCCGTTTGAAGGGACGAATTCCTGCCTACAAACTCAGTTGAATTCAAGAGAACTTCACATAACCCAGAGATTCCCTTCTGAACCAGCCAATCCATGTCCTCACGGAGGGTACCCAATTGATGAGATTGGACGGCGAATTCTTCTTTCAGTTTATCGTTAAGGGCATCCAGCTCTATATGAGAGTGAGTGACATCATCCACATGGGCATCTTTTTCAACGAGGGCCAGCTCTAGTTCTGCAATACGAGCAGCTGCAGAACTATGCTCCGCATTCAGTTCAACAATTCGGGCATCTTTGGCGGATAACGAACGTTGCATGTCTTCTAATGCAGCGGACAAATCTTTGTTGTCCTCAGAAAGATGCTCGGATAGGGCAGCAAGACGATTTTTCTCCTCAACGTCGGCCTGGTGCAAGAATTTGGTTTTCTTCATTAGCTCATTCATCTGGGCAAACTCATCGTGCAAACCAAGAGCTGACTGATGGTTGCGAACGCTCCGTGACTGTAATTCTGCGAGAAGTTCAACGGCGTCAAACAAACCAGACCTAGCTCGAAGGAACAAACCTTCGTCAGAAAACTGTTCATAAGAGGAGACAATAGCAACAGGATCCATAACAGCATGAACAATAGGAGGAGTAGAAGTGAGAGTGGCTTGCAGGATGGGCTCTTTCATTTGTTGTTTCTTGGCAAGGTTGGAGGGATCCGGTAAACTGCTAACAGATAGCTCTCGGGTAGATTCAGCAATTGTGGTGCGAACTGTGCGAGCTGCAAGTAATAAAGGGGTTAGACATGGCATTAATCAATATGAAACATATAAAAAAGGGGGAAGCCTCACGAAGAAACGGGAAGTTCGGTGTAACACCTCATTTTTCAAAACATCATTTAAATACCATTTAATCCAAAAATACATAAATATTGTATCAACATCAAATATTTGTTTTACAAAAATGAAAAGGTTTCTTGTTCGAGATTATCAGAGTTTACAAAAACGGTGTTACAAATTATATCTTAACCATAGGATAAGAGCTCTAATCATCAACACCGAGCTAATCTCAACAAGGCCTCTTCTAAACGGGCCTCCTAGATCTTCGATCCCGAACCTGAGTACATAGCAAAACACAAACATAGTACGTGAGACAAAATTGCCTCGTGAGATACATGGGTTTTAGACCCGATAAACAACTAGTCAAATAATATCATTTAATCTTAAAATAATATTACTAAGTTCGTTTGGGTCACTTCAATACTTTCATCATTTGGCCAATGTCAAGATAATCGGAATGCCTCCAATCTATCAAGACCATCATAACCACGGTAACCGGAATGCCTCCAATCTACCGGGTCTCATAGGTATTGGGTAATCGGAATGCCTCCAATCTACCACTAACCTAAAGGTACCGTAATAACCGGAATGCCTCCAATCTACTACGGCCCTAGGGACAACATCATCATCATCATCATCACTTTTCTCTACCATTATGAGCCTATAGCTCCATCATTTCTCATTAAATTAGTCATTTCATTATCATATAAGCAATTCATCATAAATCACATAAATAACTAAAATTACTTAAAGACTCGATAAAACATTTAAACATAAATCATTTACTAACTATGTACTCAGTTTTGAAAGTTCACATGTACTCACCTTTGCCAAGCTTAACCAACGGTTATGTTCCTCAATCACCAATATCACTTCTCGAGATTTGAATGCCTCAAATCTTCCAACCGACAATCTATAACAAAACCAATACGATGGTTTACATTAATCATCTATACTAACTACATAATCCATGGCTAGTTAACTACTAGCACTACTTTCCCCAAAATTACTAAACCCTAATTTCATAATCACCATATTTTCGTGTATCCATATCATGACCACGTTTTCCTTGTTAAAATACCATAGATCTAAGTTATATTACTTCCATTTAACCATTCATGAACAATCCATAACTAGGGTTTATGATTCAAGCTTCCAAACTTAACTCTAAGACTTATAACACAAGAGGTTTGAAGATTTACCTTGAATCTTCAACTAGGAGTGAGAAATCACAAGATTTGATGAAGAAATCAGCTCCAAATGATGGTTTGCACCCAAAATCGTCTATAAACTCGAGAGAAGAGAACTAGGGTTTCTAAATGCATTAAATGAGCTTCAACCCGACTTTAATGCTGCCAGACAGGAGTTCACGACGCGAACTATAGTTCGCGTCGCTAACTTTGCGAGATTTCCACTTCACGATCGTTATCCAGACGTGAACTTCATAGCGACGAGAGGCCAAACTTCCTGGTCCGAGTTCCCGATCGCTACCACCACTTCGCGTCGCGAAGTCCCCTTAGACAGCAGGCTGCACTTTTTCTTCCATGTCTCGACTCGGTTTTGCCCATAACTTTCTCGTACGGTGTCCAAACGACACGAGACCAATTCCTACGCTCTTTAAACGAATTATCCTTATTTAACATATTTTTGTACAATTTATTTATTTACAAAATTCGGGTCGTTACAACTATCCACCCCTTAAGGAGATTCCGTCCTCGGAATCTCATCATAATTTACAAAATTCGGGTATCTTTTCCGAATCTCGTCCTTGACTTCCCAAGTCAAGTTCGGCCCAAGTGAATGCTTCCACTTGACCAATACCAATTCAATTTCTTTATTCCGAAGCTTCTTGGTTTTTGACTCTAGTATAGCTTCGGGTTCCTCAATCAATCGGTTCGGGGCATCAACCCGCAACTCTTGTAAAGGAATTATATTCTCAACCTCACCCACGAACTTCTTCAAATAACTTACATGGAACGTATCGTGAACACCTTGAAGTTCGGGTGGAAGTTCTAACTTGAAAGCTTGCAAACCGACCCGTTTCAAAATCTTAAACGGGCCAACGTACCTCGGGCTCAATTTGCCCTTCTTACCGAACCGCATTACGCCTTTCCAAGGCGATACTTTCAACATCACCATGTCTCCAACATTCAAATCATACGGTCTCTTTTTCAAGCCCGAGTAGCTTCTTTGTCGATCTTGGGCGATTTTCATGTTGGTTTGGATTATCCCAATCTTTTCATTGGTCAACCTCACAATCTCGGGACCCGTGAGTTTCGTCTCACCCGCTTCGAGCCAACACGATGGGGTCCTACATTTTCTTCCATACAACGCCTCATAAGGCGGCATTTTAACGGTCGATTGGTAACTATTATTGTAGGAGAACTCAACTAACGGTAAGTGCTCATCCCATTTACCTCCAAAATCTAACACACACGACCTTAACATATCTTCAACCGTTTGAATGGTTCTTTCACTTTGGCCATCGGTTTGCGGGTGGTAAGCCGTACTCAACCGCAACTTCGTTCCCAATTCCTCTTGCAACGATCTCCAAAATCTCGAGGTGAACCTCGCGTCTCTATCGGACACAATCGACAACGGGACTCCATGAAGTCTCACCACTTCATCCACATACAACTTTGCCAACTTCTCAAGTGGCATGGTTTCCCGAATTGCTAAGAATAATGCACTTTTGGTCAACCGGTCAACTATGACCCAAATGGCGTCGTGGTTCTTGCCCGTCTTTGGCAACCCGACAATAAAATCCATTGTTATATCATCCCATTTTCCGGCCGGGATTTGTAACGATTGAGCCACCCCGTAAGGTACTTGGTGCTCGGCTTTTACTTGTGCACACGTGGCACACTTAGAAATGTACTTAGCCACTCTTGCCTTCATCCCGGGCCACCAATACATCTTCTTCATATCTTGGTACGTTTTTGTACTTCCCGGGTGGATCGAATACTTAGACTTATGAATATCGTTTAGTAACTCCTTTCGGGTACCCCCGAACTTGGGAACCCAAATTCGTCCACCCACGGTTTTCAACCCTTGTTTATTCTCCACGAAATGTTGGTTCTTTCCCAATCGTTCTTGCCTTAATTCATCTTTCTCCATCACTTCCCGTTGGGCATTCTTGATCCGTTCTACAATACTCGAGACTACTTCAATACGTGTTAGCTTTCCCTTAATCGGCTTCTCATACACTTTTCGGCTCAAGGCGTCGGCTACCACGTTGGCCTTCCCCGCATGGTAGACAATTTCACAATCATAATCTTGTATCAATTCGATCCATCTTCTTTGCCTCATATTTAGGTCTTTTTGAGTAAAAACGTATTGGAGACTTTTATGATCCGTATACAACGTACATCTCGTACTGTACAAGTAGTGCCTCCATAACTTTAAAGCAAACACTATAGCCGCCAATTCCAAATCGTGAGTCGTGTACCTCTCTTCCGCATTCTTTAGTTGTCTCGAGGCGTAGGCAATCACTTTCCCTCGTTGCATCAAGACACAACCCAAACCTTTATGTGAAGCATCACTATACACAACGAAATCTTCCATTCCTTCGGGTAACGTGAGAACCGGGGCGTTACACAATTTTTCTTTCAATGTGGCAAATGCTCTTTCTTGCTTTTCTCCCCACACGAACTCACTACTCTTTCGGGTCAACAACGTGAGTGGTGTCGCCACTCGAGAAAAGTCTTGAATAAATCGTCGGTAATACCCGGCAAGGCCGAGAAAACTTCTCACTTCGGTTGGAGTTCGTGGCGGTTCCCACTTCATAACCGCTTCAATCTTTGACGGGTCAACTTTGATTCCTTCTCGGGACACGACATGACCAAGGAATTGAACTTCTCGAATCCAAAATTCACATTTAGAAAACTTAGCATACAATTTCTCTCGTTGTAGCACCTCTAACGTTTGCCTTAGATGACTCTCGTGTTCTTCTTCGGTTTTTGAATAAATAAGGATATCGTCAATAAATACGATAAGAAACTTGTCGAGGAATGGTTTGCAAACCCGATTCATAAGATCCATAAAAATGGCCGGTGCATTAGTCAACCCGAATGGCATCACCAAAAACTCGTAATGCCCATAACGCGTACGAAACGCCGTCTTCTCGGTATCTCCTTCCTTCACTCGAACTTGGTGGTAACCCGATCTCAAATCGATCTTCGAGAAATAGTCGGCACCTTGGAGTTGGTCAAACAAGTCGTCGATCCTAGGCAAAGGGTATCGATTCTTAATGGTCATCTTATTCAACTCTCGGTAATCGATGCACATTCTCATTGAACCGTCTTTCTTCTTAACAAACAACACGGGCGCACCCCATGGAGACGAACTAGGGCGAATAAATCCTTTGTCGAGTAGTTCTTGCAATTGGGACATCAATTCCCGCATTTCGGTGGGAGCCAAACGGTATGGAGCACGAGCTATCGGCGTCGCTCCCGGAACTAAATCAATACGGAATTCTACTTGCCTCTCCGGTGGCAATCCCGGTAAATCGTCGGGAAATACCTCGGGGAAATCCCGAATCACCTTTACATTTTCCACCGTCTTCTTCTCTTTCCTCCCATCTAATACATAAGCTAAAAATGACGAACACCCTTTGGCTAGACATTTCCTAGCTTTAACCGCGGTCATGAGACACGGTAAATGGTGTCGTCTCTCACCATACACATAAACTTTTTCATTGTCGGGAGTCCTAATCGAGACTATCTTTTTCCCGCATAAAATCTTTGCTTGATTCTCACCCAACCAATCCATACCTATAACTATATCAAAACCCGCAATTTCCATGGGTAATAGATTCACCTTAAACTTCTTCCCGTCTATTTCCAATTCACAATTTCGACACATATGTTGAACTATGGAGGTTTTACCATCCGCAATTTCTATATCATAAATTTCATCAAGGAGTTCTAACGGCACATTCAACACCACAACAAAATCATGCGACACAAATGAATAAGTAGCACCCGAGTCAAATAAGATCCGGGCGGGAATAGAATTTACGAGTAGGGTACCTGAAACGACATCGTGGGCTTCCTTGGCTTCATCTCGGGTAAGTTGGAAGGACCGCCCCTTGACCTTTGTCGGCTCCGCTTTCTTTTGAGCGGTCGACACCATGGTCTCACTTCCCCTCTTCGGGCATGCATTGCTATAGTGCCCTTTTTCATGGCACGCATAGCACTCAACTTCATCCAACGGTTTGGCCCGGCAATCCCTTGCCATATGCCCCGGTCTTCCACACTTGAAACAAGATTTCGAATCCGCCAAACATTCTCCTTTGTGGTCTTTGCCACACTTCTTACAAGCACCAACACTCGATTGTTTAGAGAAGGTCGGGGTGAACTTTCCCTTCTTCACCGAGCCCGAGTTCCCCTCAAACTTCCTCTTCTCGGACTTTTCAAACCTTGGCCTCTCGTTGATTCTTCTTTGGCCAACCTCTTCAACATTCCTCGCCGCACCGATAGCCTCATCGAGTGTGGCGGCCCTTTTTACTTCCAACTCATACTCCCACGGGAGTCCATTAGCATACCTAACAATTCGGGACCTCTCATCCGGATACAATTTGATCACAAACGGGATCAATCCCGTGAATTTCTTAGTGTACTCATCGACACTCAAGTTACCTTTCTTCAAATGAACGAATTCTTCTTGAAGTTTTTCTAAGTTTCTCTCGGGGCAAAACTTTGCCTTCAACCGTTTCACAAACTCATCCCAAGTCATTTTGTACACCGCCCTCTTTCCCAACGTCTCATACAAAGTATCCCACCACACGAGGGCCTCATCCTTCAATAACCGGGAAGCATAAATCACCATATCACCTTCCTTGCATTTACTAGCTTCAAGGACTTGTTCGGTTTCACGGATCCAACGGATCGTGACTTTCGGTTCGGAGCTTCCATAGTAGTTATCGGGCTTAAAAGCCACAAAATTTTTGTACGTGCACCCCTTCCTTTCCCTCGGCTCGGGGTCACTCTCCTCCTCTTCCGTTGAAGACCTTTCAGTTTGAGCAACACTACTTGACTTGCTTTTTGTGCGGGGTGGAGATTCCTCCCGCCTTTCACGAGCCTTATGCTCATTGAGGATTCGATTCACATCCTCATTCACTATGTCCCTCATTTGATTGAACATAGATTGGAGGTGTTCCACGGTGACCGGGGTGTGAGTGTTCCGATCAACACCCGAATTTTCCTCCCCTTCCCGAGGTTGAGGACCAAACACCGGTTCGACAAGGTTGTTCGAATCTTGCCCTTGATCAAGTGGGCCTCTTGTACTTCTAGTTCTCACCATTTTGCTATAATAAGACATTAACCATTTAGAAGTCAATTTATCAAAGTAACGGTAGCATTGACCGTCCCAAAACCAAACATGACCTAATCCTTCACGGTCAACCCTATTGAATCTACACTTAAGGTCTCAATAGACAATTCACAAGTATCCTATGGAACTTACGGTCCTACTAGCTCAGTTTAAGTCTAGGATGGTCAACTCAACCTAGTTCACTTAAACTATAGCTCTGATACCAAGTTGTAACACCTCATTTTTCAAAACATCATTTAAATACCATTTAATCCAAAAATACATAAATATTGTATCAACATCAAATATTTGTTTTACAAAAACGAAAAGGTTTCTTGTTCGAGATTATCAGAGTTTACAAAAACGGTGTTACAAATTATATCTTAACCATAGGATAAGAGCTCTAATCATCAACACCGAGCTAATCTCAACAAGGCCTCTTCTAAACGGGCCTCCTAGATCTTCGATCCCGAACCTGAGTACATAGCAAAACACAAACATAGTACGTGAGACAAAATTGCCTCGTGAGATACATGGGTTTTAGACCCGATAAACAACTAGTCAAATAATATCATTTAATCTTAAAATAATATTACTAAGTTCGTTTGGGTCACTTCAATACTTTCATCATTTGGCCAATGTCAAGATAATCGGAATGCCTCCAATCTATCAAGACCATCATAACCACGGTAACCGGAATGCCTCCAATCTACCGGGTCTCATAGGTATTGGGTAATCGGAATGCCTCCAATCTACCACTAACCTAAAGGTACCGTAATAACCGGAATGCCTCCAATCTACTACGGCCCTAGGGACAACATCATCATCATCATCATCACTTTTCTCTACCATTATGAGCCTATAGCTCCATCATTTCTCATTAAATTAGTCATTTCATTATCATATAAGCAATTCATCATAAATCACATAAATAACTAAAATTACTTAAAGACTCGATAAAACATTTAAACATAAATCATTTACTAACTATGTACTCAGTTTTGAAAGTTCACATGTACTCACCTTTGCCAAGCTTAACCAACGGTTATGTTCCTCAATCACCAATATCACTTCTCGAGATTTGAATGCCTCAAATCTTCCAACCGACAATCTATAACAAAACCAATACGATGGTTTACATTAATCATCTATACTAACTACATAATCCATGGCTAGTTAACTACTAGCACTACTTTCCCCAAAATTACTAAACCCTAATTTCATAATCACCATATTTTCGTGTATCCATATCATGACCACGTTTTCCTTGTTAAAATACCATAGATCTAAGTTATATTACTTCCATTTAACCATTCATGAACAATCCATAACTAGGGTTTATGATTCAAGCTTCCAAACTTAACTCTAAGACTTATAACACAAGAGGTTTGAAGATTTACCTTGAATCTTCAACTAGGAGTGAGAAATCACAAGATTTGATGAAGAAATCAGCTCCAAATGATGGTTTGCACCCAAAATCGTCTATAAACTCGAGAGAAGAGAACTAGGGTTTCTAAATGCATTAAATGAGCTTCAACCCGACTTTAATGCTGCCAGACAGGAGTTCACGACGCGAACTATAGTTCGCGTCGCTAACTTTGCGAGATTTCCACTTCACGATCGTTATCCAGACGTGAACTTCATAGCGACGAGAGGCCAAACTTCCTGGTCCGAGTTCCCGATCGCTACCACCACTTCGCGTCGCGAAGTCCCCTTAGACAGCAGGCTGCACTTTTTCTTCCATGTCTCGACTCGGTTTTGCCCATAACTTTCTCGTACGGTGTCCAAACGACACGAGACCAATTCCTACGCTCTTTAAACGAATTATCCTTATTTAACATATTTTTGTACAATTTATTTATTTACAAAATTCGGGTCGTTACATTCGGCAATGAAGATTGGGGCCTCGGAGGACGGATAACGGGTGGAATTTTTTCAATAGAAGACGACTGCAAATTCGAGCTAAACAATAAACTTTCAAACAGAGACACTGCAGATGATACCAGTGGTTGTTTTGGTGGTTCAGAAGTAGACAGAACGGGTCCGGAAGACGTCACAGTGGGCATAACCAAAGTCACAGGTGCCAAGGAAACTGTAGTCAGGGCACTGACGGGCGGACAAGTGGAACCAAATTTCTCTCCTGCGGAAAAGGACAAATAAGTAAACAAAGAAAGGGCGGGTATACAAAAGGTACATCATACCTTCATTCCTTCTTCGTTTGGAGGGTGGGGAGGTTGATGTGTCACATGACCTCTTCGAAAGGGTGCGAACAGACCGGACCTTGGCGGGCTTAGAAAGTTCCGATTGCGAGTCCGGAATCATGGTATCTTCCGTCCTAAAACCCAACGATTCAGCAACAGGCGTAGAAACATCTGAAGCTCCCTCAACCTCATGCTCCAATGCGTCCGGGGTGCAGTCGGAACTAAGAGCAACTTCAGAAGGGGGAAGGAAGGGAGTTATATCTCCTTCGGTCACCGTTACGGATTCTCTGGAAGGTTTTTGCATCTTCAATCGTTGAAGCAAAGAAACATCTTTCCCGTCCACCTGCCAAACCGGGCGAACTCGACGAACGAAGAAGAAAGGGCTTAGATCAGCCATCCCAAGGAAGTACTCGTCTGGGTCTTCCCATTCCATTTCCAACCCTAACAAGCTCTCAACCTGTTGGCTTTCAACATTGGTTAGTTCAGGAGCGGCTTCAGAAGACCGCCCGGTGATGGGTCCCCAAGAAAGAGAAATGTCATTGAAGGCCAAACGATCAACGTAAAAGAATCCATATTTCCAATCTCGAATGGAGTCTTTCAATCCAGAGATCCGCTCGCTTCTACCGGGTCGATGGGTGAATACAGCCCAGTCACCTCGACCGGTAACAACATATAGATTGCGGAACAACTTAGTGGAGAGAGGAATACCGAGGGCACGACTAGAGATTATAAAGCCGATAATCTTCCTAAAGGAATTTGGGGCAATGTTGTGCCAGATGAAGACCAAGATCCTGGAGTAGAACGAGGATGAAGTCGTCAATAGGGAATCTCAACCCTCCTAAAAGAAATTGAAGGTATACCGGTTCGAACCCTTCCGGAGCGGAACGAATGGTATCGAAAGGACCGGGAAGAAGAAGACGATAGCAGCGATCGATACGATAGTCATCATAGATCGCGTTCAGGTCAGGGGGAGTGAGGTTGGTATGTGTATTAGCAGTAGTTCTTTTAATGGATTTCTCAGATTTTTCCTTGGGAGCCTTATCTTTCCTCATGGTTAAGGAGAAAAATAGAAAGAAAGAGGTTTGTAGAGAAAGAGGATGGAAGTCAGTTTAAGGATCTGTAGGAGAGGGAGAATGAGGATCAATGAGCGAATAAGGAATATATATATATAAGAGGAGAATGTAAAGAGACGGTTTCCTCCGTGATAGGGTAACGTTTAAAAACCCAACGGTTGGAAAAGGGTAACGGTCATTTTCTCGAAGTGACATACGCCCAATAACCGGATAGCAAGTTCAAACCACGTTTCCACGAATAAACCTCTTTGAACTTAGGGGACTTAATGAGGTATAATTAGAAAACATCTTGCTTCGAATATGGCAAGCATGACATCATTATGAATGCAGAATCTCGTCTGAATCATCATTTATCGACGAAATATGAATCGGAGACTGAACCTTAATATACCCCAGAACAATACATTTTTGTTACCACGAGATATATTGGCAGCCGCGGATCGTTTGATTCAAAAGATTCTAGTGAAAATGAATTCGAATGATTCATTGATCGGGATGGCGGAACCGGCCTAATTTTTCTGTGGACTTCCGGAAATCTCTTTCATGTAGCTTGGCAAGGAAATTTTGGCATATACCTTCCTGACCAAACGACTGGACGGAACCTTCCTGAGCGGAAGGAGGGAACGGACGCAGAAGGATCGATGATCCCAAGAATCACGATCCAAGCGCCATGCGGGAATTATGGAAAGGGCGCCTCGCAGGTACGATCGCATTAAATGCGACCAAGTCCCTAGGGCGGCTTTGGCGTAAAGCAAGGGTATTGTCCTCCGGTTTTAAGCCTCCTGAGGCGACCTATTATCCACAGAGCTCGGGAGGGACCGGTCCGAAGAACGATGTCTTCCTTTCCCGCCTTAGGAAGACCGGCTATAAATACACCCGTCTCCAGCAAAGGAATCGAGCTTCCGGTACATTTAATACACTTATCATTAATTACTCGCATTCAATACGATCTTTACTAGTCACGACCTCACGTCATATAAATCGATTACTAACTTGACCGTCGGAGTGTTCTCACGGGAAACCTCCCGAGGAGCATCTGACTAAGGGTTACCTTATTGATTGCAGGATCTTTAAGTGGGAAGCGTCCGCCAAACCATCCGGAAGATCTGTGAACCAACAATTACCATTTTAACCGATCAAACCATCAAATTAATGGTCCCATCGGTAACAAAAATGATCAATATGAAGTCATAGACAACATCACCTATCAACATTGATTGTTGAAATTGTTGTACCTAATTAACGTCAACAACGAACTACAAAGTTCATGATTTCAACAACTTCTACTGACTTTTTTCTACACTGTTTTGGTTAGTTAGTTTCCTCTCCTTACCTACACATAGAAACCTTTTTTCATAATAAAAATTTTCTATCAGCAATTAGGTTGATAAGATATTTAGCATTATCTTCATTTAGTTGAACCCGTAACTTTTAGTAAATCATTTCAAACATCCTTACCACTAGACAATCACCAGATAGTTAAAAGTTAAAAGTAGATGACTAGAATAATAACTAGTAATTTCGATGGATGATCCTTTATTTATCACATTTTTAATGTTAATACCTTAACAAGTGCAACGTATTAGAAAGTTAAATCTGAATGCTACAATAAGGAAAATAAAGAACCACCAAAAACACATGAAGTCAAAACAATTATTCAGGGCTGGCCGTCGGGATCCTAGTCAAAATTTCTTTTTATTTTCTATCAAGTAGCTTTTAATACTATTCTTTTAATATAAATTGTGTATGTTAAAAAAAATTATTTCGTGGTGCCTTCAATTTAATAAACTAGTATACTCTTAGGTCTATTATTCTACCCAAAGCTTGTATTTTAATGATATTGAAAATTGGTGTAAGGTGTTGACCATTATCTATAGGTCATGAGTTCAAGTCCCTTACAAAAAATGAGTAGATTAGGCATTGTTCTAAAAAAAAAAGTAACTTGCACGTACAATGCGTAGTCAAAACCAGGTGAAGAACTTTTTAAAAGAGATGAGTATGCATATATTGTCTTTATATGGCTTGGGAAAGTTACATTTCGACTAGCACTAACATTGTTACTGTATACATATAACTTTAAACATTGTGTTCCCTCTTCTTTTCTTATTGATAGCTTCATTTTTCTAACCTTTTTATGATATTCCAAGCAATGCTTGAACTTTTTACGTGCCTATCTTCATGCCTTAGATAAACGTGAAAAGTTTTGTTACGTTTTTAATTGCAATTATATACTTTTGACAACTTCACCGTTTATGCACGTGAAAAATATATAACTCAAACCTATTTACGCATAGAATTGTAGTAAAATATTGTTCTTCATTAAAATGAGGAGAAATATGCAATTTTATCTACCCTTAACCATGTATAAACGTACGCATGAAATACTCACCATTTAGTGCATGTTTAAGATTATTTAGAAACTACGGGGCTCTATTTAAGGCCCATCATTAGTCAAAACGAAATTTGCAACTTGCAACGGTAGGTGGTTTGGGAAATTTTTAGGGAGAATAAGACTTTATATTATGAGTTATTTTAATTTTTAAGTTTTTCACCAATTTTTAGACTTTATTTGTAAGTTAGTTTTAAGTTATGTTTGTCATTTTAGATTCATGCGAAATTAATCTAGGTCAATTTTATAGTTTCATTGGATACTAACATTCATTTCGGGGGTTTTTTTTTTTTCAATTTAATTTTTTCTCTCAATTCACATAATCTATTTGATTAGAAAATTTACACGTGTTATAATTATTATAAGTATATGTTTGGATCAACATATTCGGTTTGTTTTTATCTTATTTTTAATCTACATCGCTAACCCCTGTGACACCATTTTCATAGATAAGAAGCATTCAAGACTATCTTCATTCAAACACATATGTGAGGTAGTGTGGTGGGGTTTAGTTTTGAAAAAATAAATGTTAAAGTTAAGTATGTAGAGGCCAAAAGGAAACCAACTTAACATGCTAACTATTCCATGCGTTTATCTTGTAAAATGTGATTGCTTCTGTCTTTGAAATAGCTACTCTCTTTTTGCCGAAAAAGGATGTCCAAGGAAAGTAATTTGATACATATCTAAATCTAACATTCTAACTATACAATCTTGTCACGAGATTTCGTGATCTTTTTTGTTTTTTCCGAAAGAAACATAACATAGATATGTTAAACGTTTAAAATTTTAAAGACTTTAGGCATTTAATATTTAGAAGTAATATTGTTTTCTACTATTTATTCTTATTTATCTTCCTACCTACTGGTTAAGATAAGTGTCAAAATTAAGAAATGATATAAGGAAAAAAAATTATTAGATTACATATGTCAATATTTAAAAGTAAGTAGAATATAAGTATGAAGAAATATAATTTCTCTGTAATATTTGCTAGGTACATCTTATTCACTAAGCAATACTTTTTTGGTGAAAGACAAAAGTACAAGCTCTCCAATAATTTTGAAAATTGAGAGATGCTTATGCGTAATGTTTTCTTTTATCCTGTTAACATGTGTTTTAACCAGTTTTGCTTATGTGTAATGTTATATTGGTCGGGGTAATGTTACATTGAAGGAATACCCTTCAAAAAAAAAACATATTTTGTTTAAATTAAGCTTTGAAGTGAGTTGTTTGAAATGTGCAATAATGAAACCATCAAGCAATTAGCCCAAAAGTGATTAAATGGTTTGACTCTTTGACAATTAAACAGTAGCCTACACTTAATAAATATTCCACTAATTGTCTAAATTAATATTCCACACGAGATCGAATGGAATCAATTATGTTACTGTACTAAATATTTTTCTTCCCTTCTTATTGGATAAGCTCAAGACACGTGTATGGCGTAGGTGTAAGTAAACATCGAAATGTAGTTCCATCTATGGTCTTCAAAAGTTCAAATTGCTCCATTTGTCATCGAATTCAAAGACTAACCTAGCCCATCGAATATCTTATAAAGCTTCAATCATTTAGGCATGTGACATTATTTTATTCTCTAAACACCAAATATACGCTAAAACGTCCAGGAAAAATACTTAAACGATGCCTTTTGAATTGTTAGATGAGTAAAATTATCATATTTAATTGTTAATGTACGTACATTTGAATAAAGGTTTATCAACCTTCTAATACTTTCAAAAGAATAGCTAAAAAAACTAAAAGTTTTTTTTTTCTGCCATAAAAGATGACATTGTTAAAATAACAAAAAAAAAAATCTTATGAATATGACGCAATAAAAAAAGCAGAACAAAGAAAACAAATATTTTGAATTTATTATATTCACCCTAAAATTTCTTTCAAATAAATCTTAAACCTAATATTATCATTAATTGTGGTGAGAATTCATGAATGAAATTTTGTTTTTCCAAAGGAATATGTTAAGGAAAATGATAATGACAGCCCTTAGGGCTGTCATGAAGAAGACAAAATACACAAAAGACAACCTCCTGAATTTTAAGAATATTACTTTTTTAATCAATGTACAAAGTCTTTATGCATGTTAGTGACAACCGTAAGGGCTGTCATTAGCAAAACTCATATGTTAAATATGTCTGTTCTATGTGCTTACATTATGTCTACTCTATGTGCTTTACTCAAATATTCTTAGCGGGTATACGGAGATAGATCGATCCTTCTTCAAATTACTCGGGGAAAGTCGAGTCTTTGTAACTGGTGTATGCGGCTTAAGCGGTATTCTTGTGACCGTTTCTAGATTTTTTTTCGGCTCATCTTAAAGTGTTACCCAGTTAAATTTGAACTTTGATCTCTTGTGAGACAAAGGGCTTCCTTTTCTAGCATACATTTGTCAATAATCCGTCGGACTTTTTTTGGTTATCGTATCCGAATAGGTTTTGATCACTGGATTAATGAACCAATTATATGAGAATAATGATGGGATTCACTGCATTTGATTTATGAACCAATAATGTGAGAATAATAATGGTGGCCGGTCACATGCAATTCTTGAGCACTAATAGTAAACTGAAGAGAATGTGCATAATGATCTCATTTTCATGGTGTTCCATCCAGTGTGACAAATTCAGTAATTTTAAAATTGGCTTGTTTGGCTCTTAATGGCGCAATATGCTTGAATTGCTATATGCATTCTTAAGTTGACTTTATGATTTAACCTAACTGATTAGACTTTATTGCTCTTTATTATTGACATAGAGTTGAAAAAGTGGTAAAAGTTGGTCCATTTAAGCTCAAATATGAATTATGTTAACTTAATCGAGATCCTAGACAAAACAACTTAAACCCTTCAATGCCTGCAAGATCTTTGTTAAAATTCAAAATTGTACGTCATTTTATAAGGGCATATTAGTAAGAATACATTTATTATTGTTTATGTCATATGGTGAACATTGAGTTCATTTTCTTTGTTTACTATTTGAATTATGTTTGTTGTGTATATACTAATGCATTTATAATTGAAGTTGAACTAGAAGCCATCTTTACGAACTTAAAAATTTTATAGCTGACACGTTTCCAAATATGGAATGTACCCAACTTGGGAGGAAATAATGGATCAAAACTGTCAGGATCGATTAACAATGAATTCGTTAATAAACACTTTTAGATCAAATTGATGATAGAAGTTACAGCGGATCAACACTATATCAATGATTAAGAACAATGAACTGTAAGAACAATATGTAAGAATATTAAGAACACAGTTTCACAAAAAGCTTCAATGTATATTATTGATGAACAATACACACGTACGTTTACAATTCGTAAGGAACTACTTATAGTAGTCCTTGAAGCTAAACTATTTACCCTAGTTATTCTAGGACATGATTTACATCGTATAAATAAAAGATATACATTGAAATACATTCTATAACTAACTCTGCGAAGATCTCGGACTTGATATATTCCATAAACGCGTATCAGTAGTAAAACCAATCACCAGTAGTAATTTCATATCATCAGTAGTAAGTTTGGTGACCAGTAGTAAGTCTAAGTCTATCGTCAGTAGTAACTACTATTGATCAGTAGTATCTTCAATATGTGCATGATCAGTAGTAAGTTAGTTATATACTTCACCAGTATCAACTCATCAGTAGTAATCATTTCTGCCCCATCAGTATCAACCATAGTCTTCATCAGTAATAACTATGATCAGTACTAACTGCAGCATCAGTAATAAGTTGAACTGTGATTAGTTCCAACAATCTCCCCCTAAACTTATTGATTCTCTTTCAATCAATCAAGTTTCTTTTGTTCTTCTGCTTCCTTCTTTCTCTTTTCTAATGTTCTTTGATTTTGTTGAAGTCTTTGTTCAATTATGTACTTGCTGTTTTTCTTTGTAAAGTAATTCAATTTATTCTGGAACATAACAGCATCAAAAGGCTTCATCAATGTGTTAATGAATATCTGATACATAACTTTTTCTGAATGCGGATATTCTCTTTCATACAAGTACAACTCACAATTTTTACTTGATCTTTCAAAGAAATACATATTAGCAGTTGGGAGAACATTCCATGCATAAACATTTTCTGGATTTGTAAATAAATCTGGATAGTTGTCTGGATAAAATGCAGCATCAATCATTCTTGTTAAGTATCCAGCACCAGATTCTCTCCATGATTTCTTTGACATTCTTGGTTTTCCAATGATCAGAAGTTTAATTACATCACTTCTTGTACAGGATCTGATCAAAGGTAACCATCCAGTAAACTTTTGAATGATCTTGTCTTCCCTTACAATTAATAGTACATTATTGGGCAAGACTTTCCAGTTTAGGATTGGATTATTTTGAAGGGGAGCAACACGTACTTCAAGAACAGGTATAATTTTGTCTTGTTTTGCTTTCTTTTGAACACTCTGTTCTTGAGCTTCATCCTTTCTTTTCTTTGTCTGGGGAGATGAGGATTCACCAGTAGTAAAGACACTACCAGTTTTGATCAGTTTTGAATTTATTGGCTGCAATGTTTTGACTGCTTTCAATTTCTTTTCTTCTTCAGCCTCTTGTTCAGCCAAATCTTTCTTCTTGGCAGTACAGTATTTGTCTATAATAGTAACCATCTTCATTCTGCCAAAAGATTTTGCACAGTGCCCTTTTGACTTCAGAAATTCAATCATATGTGCTTTCTGTTCAAACACATCATCTGTTAAGGGACTTTTAGTTCTTTTGCTTTCAGCTACTAGCTCTTCAAGCAAATCAAGATGTTCTTCTTCTACTTTTCTCAATCTTCTAAATTCTGCCAATTGAGCTTCAATCTGAACATCTTTTATTAATTCAGGTATTTCAGCTTTCTGAGGTTTTTGAGTGTTTGATTTTTTCTTTTCAGCTTTCTTTTTCTTTTCCTCAATAGCTTGATACATAGCTACATTCTTCAAGAATTTCCTATGTTTTATCTTCCATCTTGATTGTTTTTCTTTCCTGACATGGTTGATTTTGTTCACCATGTGGTGACCTAATGCTCTGTTTGGGTAATCATCATCATATATTTCTTTGCCTTTTCCAATACAAGCAGGTAGTACAGATTGAGGTGGAGTGTACTTCATATCAGGAATACCAGGAACTAGTAGCTTTGGATAGAACAAATGAAGTTTGTCCTCTGATAGTATTTTGGGGTGTGGAGAAAGTGTACATTCATCTACTTCAAACCAATTCACATTATCATCAATGTCAGGTATGATAAGTGGTTGAGTAGGAGTTGGTGGTTTGGTGATGACGACATGTCTTCTACTATCAATAAGTTCAGGAAATTTAGGAATTTCCTCTTCAGTAGTAACCAAGGTAGTTACTACTGGTATGTCTTCAGGAGTTACTACTGATAGGGCATCAGTAGTGTTTGGTGCAGTGTTTTCCTCTTCTTGATTTACTACTGCTACGACATCAGTAGTATTTGGTACATCTGTTTCTTGATTTACTACTGCTAAGACATCAGTAGTATTTGGTACATCTGTTTCTTCATCTTCATTTACTACTGATATGTCTTGCTGATTTTGTTCTTCCATAGGATCAGTAGTAATTGCCTCATCATCAATATTCATCATTTCTGGACCTTCATCAACTTTTGTTTCTTTGAGATTTAGGAGAGAAGATGCTGCTGCTGCAATAGAATCATCTATCATACTTTGTATATTATCCTTCTCCCCCTTAGTGAGCTCAACTGGTGGAGCCTCACTATCCTTAATCTTTCTTCTGAGCTTTCTGATAATTCTTGTTTGTTGAATCAGTCTGTGCTCATACAGTTTCATTCTTTTGTTGATGGTATTGATGTGCTTTTTCATGTAGAGCATAGTTTTTCCTTGATTGGTTAAGAAATTCAGACAGTCATGTACAGTGGTTTCAAGGTTTTCCATCCTATCCGTCAATTGTTTTTGTTTAATACTGCCCTCACTCCTTTTAGCAAGATCATAGGGCTTACTGACAGGTACAATGGTTTTAAGGTTTTCCTTCCTTTCCATCAATTTGGTTTGTTTAATACTGCCCTCACTCCATCTAGCAAGATCATCGGGCTCACTAACAGGTACATTGGTTTGAAGGTTTTCCATCCTATCCGTCAAATCAATAGATCTGCCCTCATCACTTCTTGGTGATTCATTGGGTCTTTTAGACATCCTCTTCTTCCTAGAAGAAGCAGAGATGCCCCCCCTTGTGGTTTCTTGGCACCGGGGTCCTTTGAGTAACTCCTCAAATGAGTCATCACTCAAAGTTGCCGAGGTCTGGGTCCTAATGATGTTCTCACTGTCCTGTGCACCCACCTTTGGGGCATCAGTAGTGAGAGCCCTTTCCTCATGATCTCTCTCCTCCTGTGAGATCAACTCTTGGAGTCTGGGGTGTGACTCAATTTGTCCCCTGGTGTCCTTTAAGGAAGATTTCTTCCTTTTGTATTTGATGGATATATTTTGGGTTTTATCTGGTAGGTCTTCCACAGAGTGAAGAGTAGCACTCTGCAGATTTATATCAAGTTCCTGGGACACATTCAGGACTTCTATTGGTGTGGGTGATTGAGTGACTGTTTGGGGTGGTGTTTGGGCTGCATTTGGGGGTGATGGAGTGGGTTGAGGTTCAATTTGGGTTGTATCTATGATTGAACCCTCTCCATGTTGTTGTTGATCTTTGATCATGTTAGGAAACAGAGGGGTTTCCTTGCCCGAAAATTTAAACCTTTTTCTCATATTAGAGAAAACTTTCTTGTTCAACTCAGGAAATACAAAAATATTTTTGGGAGTTGACAAGTTTTGTAGTTCACAGTTTAAGATATGTTGAAGAAATCTAGGATACATTAAAAATTTTGAAGAACTAAGATTTCCCAACATACCATCAAAAATCATAGATGAAAAATTGAATACTTGGTCTGTGCATAAACAGACAACAGCAGAAGCAATTGCCTTATTAAACTCATTCCAAGTACTTCTTTTAGGAGAAATACAGTGCTGAATAGTATGTACAAGAAATTTCCATTGTGGGGAGAGAAGACCTTTTTGAAAAGTGACTATGTCAAGTCTTCCCTCATATCCCATTTTAGTTAAAATTTCAGCAATGTATTCCTTAGGAAGTGTAAACATACCTGCTTCATCGTGCAATTGTAGATGGTGTCTGATTGATTGTTCAGTTACTGTTACATGCTTTCCATCTACTTTTGATTTGATCATGGATATGGTTGTTCCTTCTGTTCTTTCAGCATTGGTCCAGAAATCCACCAAGTGCTGTTGATATGCTTTTGGTTTGACAGTTAAAGCAAACTGTATATAAGAATTTCTCAAAAATTTTACGATTGGATGAAAATCTTTTGTTCCGTCGGGGTTCCTTAAGAACGCACACATATTGTGAAACTCTGAGTATTTAAGATCTGTTTGTACATTGAGAGATTGTAGAGTTGCCATTGTTGTTGATTTTGAAGAATGAGTATGATTTTTGTTACTGACGAAGGGTTTTTGATCGTAGGTTAGGGTTTATCGAGAGGATTTAGCAAATCGAAGTGAAGATAATGCTAAATTAATCGATTTCCGCCTTTTATATCTTTCGATTTGACCTGCAATAAGACTAAATTGCCCTTCGAATCATAACATAACGGTTATTTTCATGGGGGTTAGTATGGTAATTTTGTTTTTGAAAGACCAGTAGTAAATGCCATGCCAGTAAGAAACGTCAGTAGTATCTCTGAACATCAGTAGTAACTAAGGATTTTGACATCAGCAGTAACAATAGACATCAGTAGAAACTACCAATACACAAGACCAGTAGTATATGTGAACACTAGTAGTACTGACATACCAGTAGTATTTATGTAAACCTAATACACACCAGTAGTAATGAACTACCAGTAGTATTTTGTGAATCATACCTACACATCGGTAATACAGACCTACCAGTAGTAAAACACTTAAATAAATAAATAACTTTGTACAACAAAACTTTACACATGATTTTAAGAGATTCAGTTTATTAAAATCATTCCAATACTGCTGACCAAGAAGTTGAATCTTCCTACATCAAATGCTTTTGTAAAAAGATCTGCTAATTGACCATCAGTATGAATTTTGACTACTTTGATTAATTTCTTTTCATTGCAATCTCTTATAAAATGAAATCTTATTTCAATGTGTTTAGTTTTAGAGTGTTTTACTGGATTGTTCACAATACTAATAGCACTTTGATTATCAATATGAATAGGAGTTTTAAGGATAGAGATACCAAAGTCTAGAAGCTGGTTTTGAATCCAGAGTACTTGAGCACAACAAGCAGATGCAGCTACATACTCTGCTTCATCAGTTGATGTTGATACATTTGTTTGTTTCTTACATTGCCATGACACCAGTCTTGATCCAAAGAATTGACATCCACCAGTAGTGGACTTTCTATCTTGACATTCACCTCCATAGTCACTATCTGTGTAGGCTACGAGTTCAAATGGTGAATCATGTGGATACCATAGACCGAGTGATGGTTTGCCTTTCAAGTATCTGAATATTCTTTTGACAGCCTGCAAGTGTAGTTCTTTAGGTCTTGCTTGATATCTTGCACACACACAAACACTATACATTATGTCAGGTCTAGATGCAGTTAAGTACATCAAAGAGCCTATCATTGAACGGTATAAGTGTTCATCTACATCCTCCCCCTCAACATCAGGATGTAGGTGTTTGTGTGTTTCCATTGGTGTACTTGCACTTTTGCAGTCTTTCATATCAAACTTCTCCAATATGTCTCTAACATATTTTGATTGATTTATCAAAATACCATCTGTTCTTTGACTGACTTGGAGTCCAAGGAAGAAGTTCATTGGACCCATAGAGCTCATCTTGAATTTAATCTGCATCAGTTCTTCAAATTCTTTGCACAATAAATCATTGGTTGAGCCAAAGATGATATCATCGACATAGATTTGTACAAGTAGTATATCATCTTTGACTTTCTTTGTAAACAGGGTTTTGTCAATGGCTCCTCTTTTAAAATTATTCTTTAATAGATATGATGATAATGTGTCATACCATGCTCTTGGTGCCTGATGTAGGCCATACAAAGCTTTATCTAATTTGAACACATAATCACCATGTTTTGGATCTTCAAAACCTGGAGGTTGGCATACATAGACTTCTTCTTCAATTTTTCCATATAGGAATGCACTCTTCACATCCATTTGATAGACTTTGAACTTTTTGAATGAAGCATATGCTAGAAATATTCTTATTGCTTCAATTCTAGCAACAGGAGCATATACTTCATCATAGTCTATTCCTTCTTCTTGAGTGTATCCTTGGGCTACAAGTCTGGCTTTGTTCTTGATTACTATACCTCTTTCATCTTTCTTGTTTCTAAAGATCCATCTTGTTCCAATGGCTCTCTTTCCTTTTGGGAAGAGGTACAAGTGTCCAAACTGCTTGTAACTTGAATTGAAGGAGTTCTTCTTGCATTGCCTCAATCCAGTTTGAGTCCTTCATTGCTTGCTGAATCTTCTTTGGTTCATCCTGAGACAGAAAGCATTCAAACATACATTCATTAGCAATTAAACTTATATTACACATATTTGCAGTTAGGCTTTTGTTTAATTTTCTTCTTGTTTGCAGTGGTGAGTTAACATCACTTAGAACAAGGTCTAATGGATGATTCTTCTGAGTTCTTGTTGTTGTAGCTCTATCAACCACTAGTTGATTTTCAAGATTGGACTCATTTGTCTCAGGCATTTGTTCATCTAGAGATCCATCATTGTCATTGTTGTTTGGTTCATCATCATCTTGGTCAGAGTTGTTCAGATCTTCACAATTAGTATTAGTAGTATTGTTGTTGTTACTGGGATCAGTAGTATTGTAGTTGTTACTGGTATCAGTAGTATCTTGAGAATTTAGGTCATTGTTATTACCAGTAGTACTTTGAGTACTATTACTGGTATCAGTAGTATTTGAATTACTACTGACCTCATTCTCAGAATTACTACTGCTTCCAGAATTTGAATTATTACTGACTTCAGTATTGACTATGGGAGCAGTATCAAATACTATGTATCTCATCTTTTCTTGACCATTATTATCAGACGATGTTCCTTCCCTTTGAGTATGACTGTTTGGATCTCCTGCATTTAAATTCATGTTAGAATTAAGGGATTTGGTTAAATTGTCTATATTAAATAGCCAATCTGGACCATTTCCCTGTTCATTAGAAACATTTTCATTAAAGGATACATTGATGCTTTCTTCAATTATCCTTAATCTCTTGTTGAACACTCTGTATGCTTTGCTTTGAGTAGAGTATCCCACAAAGATTCCATCATCAGCTTTGCAGTCAAACTTACCAATTTGTTCTCTTGTAATCAGAATAGTACAAGGACAACCAAATGATTTTAAAAAACTTATAGAAGGTTTTCTTTTATTGAAAAGTTCATATGGTGTTTTATAATGTGGCTTCACTATTAATACTCTGTTTTGAACATAACAGGCAGTATTAACAGCTTCTGCCCAAAAAGTTATTGGTAGTTTTGAGTCTGCTAGCATTGATCTTGCAGCTTCAATGATGGTTCTATTTCTTCTTTCAGCTACACCATTTTGTTGAGGAGTTCTTGGTGAGCTGTATTGCATGTCAATACCTTTAAGATCACAGAAGTTAATTAAATTTGCATTTTTAAATTCTGTGCCATTATCACATCTTATGGCTTTAACTTTTTGATCAGATGTGTTTTCCAGTTTAACAATTAAGTTCTTGATGAGTTCACTTGTTTCATCTTTTGTCCTGAGAAAGAAAACCCATGTATATCTGGAAAAGTCATCAGTAATAACAAGACAATATTGTTTCTTTCCAATACTCATTACATTTGTTGGTCCAAAAAGGTCCATATGTAGGAGTTGTAAAGGAACAGAAATAGAGTTGACAGTTTTGGACTTATGAGAAGTCTTATGTTGTTTACCTTTTAGGCAAGCAACACAGTGATGATCACACATGAATTGTTTTTGAGGTAGTCCAATGACCAAATTTCTTTTAACTAAATTGTTCATGTTTTTGAAATTAGTGTGACACATCCTTCTATGCCATAGTTCTGATTCATTGGTGTTTGCCTTGGATATAAAACAGTTGACCTCATTTGAAGAAATGAGTTCTCCCCCTATATCCAGGCAATACACATTATTTCTCCTGGGAGTTCTTAAAACAACATATTTTTCATCTAAAATAAAGTCAGGAGAAAGAATGATGCACTCAATGTCTGTGAAAAGAATTTTATTCTTTTTATCACAAACTTGAGACACACTGACAAGATTGTATTTAAGCTCAGCTACATAAAATACATCATCAAAGGTAATTTTGCCGTTAGAAACAGTACCTTTACCTGTAATCTTACCTCCCTTTGGGTTCTCACCAAAGGCCACATACCCACCATCAAAGGACTTGAAATCTTTAAGAATTTGCAGATTTCCAGTCATGTGCCTTGAGCATCCACTATCAATGTGCCATGTTCTACCTTCTTCAGGGATCTGAATGCTCTGCATAAGAAAGTAAATAATCAGTTAAGTTTGGGAACCCAAGCTTTATATGTCTTGGGTTCATCCTTTGAAAGATAAGATTTAGGACTGTAAACTTTAAACATTTTTGGTACCCATACCCTTTTAGTACTGGTGTTCTGTTGTACTACTGATCTTGGTCTATACCCATGATTTTTAGCTTTTGAATACTTTACTACTGATGGACCAGTAGTATTTGGGTATTTACCATTTTTAGGATGATCAGTAGTGTTTTTGAAAGTCGTTTTAGACTGACCAGTAGTATTCTTGGAATTAGGGTGTTTACCAGTAGTGTTTTTGTACTGGTACCATACAGCATTATAATTAGGGTTAACACCAGTAGTAAAGTTGGAAAATTTTTTACTGGTGTTGGAAAACTTAGAATATTGTTTATTTTGATTTAATTTTCCATTGTTCCTAAAGTAATTGCTGTTCTTTGGGCTTCCGACTCTTCTGTTTTGCACAAATCTTGATGCACTTCTTCCAAATCTTGGGGTTTCAGCAATTGGAGTTTTATTTTTATTTACTACTGAAGGATCAGTAGTATCCTTGAGCCTTTGAGTTTTTGCTTTTTCTTTAAGATTTTTAAATTCTTTGTACTCTTTGCAGTTTATTGGATTGAAGTGACAATCCTTTGCTAAGTGATTTACCTTATTACACATAACACATTTTAATTTATTATCTTTAGCAGTTGTGGTTTTTCTTTGTTCTAAGAGTTGATTTCTGTTTCTTTGATTTCCTCGTGTTAAAATTTGTGGTATATTTTCTGCATCATATTTAGGTGGCTCATTTTCTAGAATTAGGTGACTTTCAGTTGTGTGATAACTTGTATCAGTTGAGTTGGTAGTTAGATCATCATCAGAAGAATCATTTGATTCAGATGTTTCATTCACTGTTTCAATTTTAGTTTCATTATTTAATTCATTAATTATTCTTTCAGAACTGTTTTTGAGTGGAGGAATGAATTGATATGGAGGTGGTACAGCATGATATCCCACCCCATGAACAACTTTTTCTGTAGTTTAATTAGTAGTTAATTCATCAAGAATTTTAGTACTTCTTTCAAATTTTTTAATTGTTAATTTATTTTGTTCAATTTCAAATTGACATTCTTCTAATTTACTTGTTAGCTCTTTATTTTTTAATTCATAGTACTCTTTCTCATCTACAGCTTGGAGCAGTTCTTCCTTTATCCTTTGATCAATCATCTTGTATACCTTTATCTGATGCTCTTGATCAGCAATCACACTATCAAACTCATTATTTCTTCTTACTGCTTTTGCTAAATCTTCATTTAATTTATTGTTTTCTTTTTCTAGATTTTTAACAATTTTAACACATTCAGAAGTACAGGGTTTAGGTTTTACCTCAGATTTGCTGTCAGTGAAGGCCATTAGAGCTTGATTTTGAGTATGCTCTTCTGCTTGGAAACTCCAGTCATATCCTTGTCCTTGTTGTGAAACAAGACCAGTGGAGTTTGATCTTTTGTCTGGCTGAGGACATTCTTTTGCAAAGTGACCAAGAGTGTTACAGTTGTAACATTTGACTTTAGTTTTGTCAAACCCAGCTTTGTCACCTTTAGTGTGGTTGAGACTTGTCCTACCAGTTCTTTTTAAGAACCTTTTGGTTCTTAGACTCAGCATGGCCATCTGCCATTTAAGATCCATCTCCTCAAGATCATCTGGATTCAGTTGTTCCAAATCATCACTAATCAGTGCAGTATGCACATGACTAGTGAAGAAGGATTCTCTTGCAGCATCTTCAGAATCAGCAGCCTTTCCTATGAATGTTTCTTGACCTTGACCTGTACTAGAAACAAATGCAGCATTATTAGAAGAAATAGAAGGGTTCTTTTGATTTACCTCAGTTTCAAAGACTCTGAGATCATTGTAAAGTTCATCCAATTCTTTTTCTTCTAATGCATCTCTTTGTCGGTATACTACTGTATACATGGCCCATTCTTCACTAAGAGACCTTAGGAACTTCATATTGACATCTTCTTGTTCCATCTTAACTCCAACCTGGTTAAGTTCACCAATTAGCTTGTTGAATCTGTCAAACACTTGAGTGAGTGTTTCATTGGGCTTTCCTTTGAAATTTTCAAAGTCTTGCTTGAGAACAGACTTCAAGTTCCTCTTTGTGCTCTTGGTTCCAACGAATCTCTTCTCCAGTGCTTCCCACAGCACTTTTGCATCATCATACTCCACGAAGAGATGTTGATAGTCATTAGGAATGGCCAGTAGGAGAGTGCTTACAGCTTTAAGTTCGATTCCCTTGTCTTTCTTTTCCTTCTCACATTTAAGTTTGTCTGCTTCAGTTGCAGAGCTGCTTGCTTGACCAGGACGAGTTTTGTTTCCTTCACAAACTACTTCCCACATAGAATAATCCGTGATAAGCATGTATTGCTTAATACGATTCTTCCACATCCCAAAATTATTGGGAGTGAGCATAGGGATTTTGTTGGCTTGAGTGCTTTCATTATTATCAGTCATGATTAATAATGTGTGTTATAAAGATTAAAACTTTTTGTTGTTCTTAACAAATTGTAGATCTAGAACCAATAAGCTCTGATACCACTTGTCAGGATCGATTAACAATGAATTCGTTAATAAACACTTTTAGATCAAATTGATGATAGAAGTTGCAGCGGATCAACACTATATCAATGATTAAGAACAATGAACTGTAAGAACAATATGTAAGAATATTAAGAACACAGTTTCACAAAAAGCTTCAATGTATATTATTGATGAACAATACACACGTACGTTTACAATTCGTAAGGAACTAGTTATAGTAGTCCTTGAAGCTAAACTATTTACCCTAGTTATTCTAGGACATGATTTACATCGTATAAATAAAAGATATACATTGAAATACATTCTATAACTAACTCTGCGAAGATCTCGGACTTGATATATTCCATAAACGCGTATCAGTAGTAAAACCAATCACCAGTAGTAATTTCATATCATCAGTAGTAAGTTTGGTGACCAGTAGTAAGTCTAAGTCTAGCGTCAGTAGTAACTACTATTGATCAGTAGTATCTTCAATATGTGCATGATCAGTAGTAAGTTATATACTTCACCAGTATCAACTCATCAGTAGTAATCATTTCTGCCCCATCAGTATCAACCATAGTCTTCATCAGTAATAACTATGATCAGTACTAACTGCAGCATCAGTAATAAGTTGAACTGTGATTAGTTCCAACAAAAACTTTCAAAACTATTGATCATAGCTTTTTTGACCTTCAATGATGTGTTCCAGGATCATAATTTGGAGAGAAAATAAAATAAATTGAAAGAAATAAAAAGATAATTTAGTGAATTTTCTTATCGAAAGAAGAGAAAGGTTTGGAAAGGAATTTTATACATATTTTTCTTTTCAAAAAATCTCATCTGAAGGTTAAGAAGAAATTTTATATGAATTTTCTTCTCTTCTTTTTTTGTTTTCTTTTAATGATATTTTCTAAAACAGAGCATAACTTTCAAGTAAAACTTAGTGTAAGACTTTTTTATTTATTGTTCTAGTTATATTACTACTTTTATATGATGTCTTTTTTAGTATTTTTTCTAGGAAAAAATGATAATGACAGCCCTTAGGGCTGTCATTAAGATAATAAAATAACAAAAGATAACCCCTGAATTTTAGGAATATTACTTTTTTAATCAATGTACAAGCTTTTTATGCATGTTAATGACAGCCCTAAGGGCGGTCATTAACAAAACCCTTTTTTCTAACCTTTAATGCAGTATAATAAATTAAAATTAATTATATAATTTTATTAAATTCAAATGAATACCAAAAATAAACTATTATTTTCTATTCTAGGACTCATTTTATTAAACGCTAAGATTGTATTAAAAAAAAGGTTTTGTTAATGACATCCCTTAGGGTTGTCACTAACATGCATAAAAAGTTTGTATATTGAATAAAAAGATAATATTCATAAAATTCAGGGAGATTATCTTTTGTTATTTTGTCTTCTTAATGACAGCCCTAATGGCTGGCATTATCATTTTCCTTAACAAAAAAAATACCCGAATGGTAATTCAAACATTACTAGCATTTTTAACTTATAAGTACCCAGGTGAAGCTATCTTTATTCAGTAAATTGGTCAGAACTAAGGTAGAAAAATCAGCAGATTGAATAACTTCTCTAAAAGGAGTATTAAGATCCACATTCTAGAAAAAGCACCAGCACCCCAGTTAGCCATGGTTTATATTATTTGAGTTGCGTTCAAGGAGGTCCATGATTTTTACAAAGTTCCGAGGAACAAATCTCAACTATTGATCAATATGATCTAATGGTCAAGATTAATCACATATTTTATACGTGGAGGGGTATTTTGGTCATTTGTCACTAAAAAAATATTATTTTATTTTATTTTTTATTTTTTATTTTAAAATTTTTTAATTTTTTTAATTTTTAATTGAGAGGTATCCGATAGAGACGCGAGGTTCACCTCGAGATTTTGGCGGTCATTACAAGAAGAGTTGGGTACAAAGTTGCGGTTGAGCACGGCTTATCACCCGCAAACCGACGGTCAAAGTGAAAGAACGATTCAAACGGTCGAAGACATGTTGAGATCGTGTGTGTTAGACTTCGGTGGTAAATTGGATGAACATTTACCGTTAGTCGAGTTCTCGTATAATAATAGTTATCACTCGACTATTAAGATGCCGCCTTATGAGGCGTTGTATGGAAGAAAATGTAGAACCCCATCTTGTTGGTTGGAAGCGGGAGAGACGAAACTCACGGGTCCCGAGATCGTGAGAGTGACGAATGAGAAGATCGGTATCATTCAAACTAACATGAAAGTCGCCCAAGATAGACAACGAAGTTATTCGGGTTTGAAGAAAAGGCCAAACGACTTGGATGTCGGTGATATGGTCATGTTGAAGGTGTCACCTTGGAAAGGTGTAATGCGGTTTGGTAAGAAAGGGAAGTTAAGTCCAAGGTATGTTGGACCGTTTAAAATATTGAAACGGGTCGGGCTTCAAGCTTTTAAGTTGGAACTTCCGCCCGAGCTTCAAGGTGTGCATGACACCTTTCACGTAAGTTATTTGAAAAAGTTTGTCCGGGAAGTCGAAAATATTATTCCGTTGCAAGGGTTACGGGTTGACGGCCCGAACCGGTTGATTGAGGAACCCGAGGCAATATTAGAAACGAAAACGAAGAAGCTTCGGAATAAAGAGATCGAGTTGGTATTGGTCAAGTGGAAGCATTCACTTGGGCCAAATTTGACTTGGGAAGTCAAAGACGAGATTCGGAAAAGATACCTGGATTTCGTGAACTATGATGAGATTCCGAGGACGGAATCTTCTTAAGAGGTAGATAGTTGTAACGACCCGAAATTGTAAATAAATAAAATATGTAAAAATATGATAATTATGGATAAATCATATAAAACACGGGGAAATTGGTTTCGTGTCGTTTGGACACCGTACGAGAAAGTTATGGGCGAAACCGGGTCAAGACACTTGATGAAAAGTGCAGCCCTGCTGCCCTAAGGAGTTCGCGACGCGAACTGTTGATCGCGATCGGGAAGTCGGGCCAGGGAGTTTGGCTATCGGGGGCGAAGTAGATCGCGTCGAGTTAGCGATCGCTAAGTTGGCGTACGATGTGCGGAGTTAGCGACGCGAACTAGTTCGCGTCGCGAAGTATGGTCGTGCAGCATTAAAGTCGGGATTTGGCTCATTTATGGCATTTATGAACCCTAGCTTTCTCTCTTCAAGTGTGTGAACGTTTTTGAGTGTAAAGCATCGTTTGGAGCCGAATTCTTGGTCAAATCTCGTGATTCTTCACTCCTAGTTGAAGATTTAAGATATTCGGTGAAGTTCTGAGGCGGTCGAATTGTGAGCAAGGAACCGGCGGAAAGAATACGGTTAAAGCATTTTTATTGCTAAGGTGAGTACGTGTGGACTTTATTGAGTACATAGCCCTTGAAATACATTTTTATACTTGTATTACGGTCTAATTGCTTAATTGAATAGACTTATAATTGTTTAGTTAGTTATGGAATTATAGTTAATATATAACTAACTGTTTGATGATGAATGTGATAGCAGAGAGCTAGATTGACATAACCTATGAGTTATGGTGAGAACGAGATGGCGTGATGCTAGTTAGTTTGGGGGCAACCCGGTAACTAGACATGGTGATGTTTCTAACTAGTTCGGGGGCAACCCGATAGTTAGATAGGATAGTGTTTCTAGCTAGTTCGGGGGCAACCGGTAGTTGGATTTATGGGTGCTTTTAGCTAGTTCGGGGGCAACCCGATAGTTAGGCACGTTAGTGTTGCTAGTTAGCTCGGGGGCAACCCGATAACTAGATATGTGATGCTAGGAAAGCAAGGTTTGGAGTCACCATGGGGTGACTATATATAGATGGACGAAATTACTTGTTTGTTGATTACTTGGATAACGATTATTATTATCACGGGTCTAAACCCATGTATCTCACGAGACGTTTTGTCTCACGTACTCCTTGTTTTGTTTTGCTATGTACTCAGGTTCGGGATCGAAGGCTTAGGTACGCATGGATAGAGATGCGGGACCTAGATTAGAAGAACACTAGATTGGATTTAGTCTTAGCTTGGTTATGATCTATTTTGTAACACCTACTTTTATACTCTGATTTCATACCAAGGTTTTTGTAAATCCAAATTTGAGGATGTTCTTCTATTTATAAAATGTTTTATTTTGGCCAATATTTTGTATTAAAAATTGAGGTGTTACAGATTGCATAGTAAATCACATGTGATTGTATTATGAATCACATGTGATTTAACTAAAACACGATTTAACACTAAAATGACATTTGATTTTATACTAAAGTCACATGTATTTTTACCCTAAAATCAAATGTGATTAAGTTATACACGTAATTATCAAATAAATATTATTTTTTAATAAAAATAATTAATAAAAAAATAAAAAATTTTAAAATAAAAAATTTTAAAATAAAAAATTTTAAAATAAAAAAAAAATCGAAATTTTTTTAAAGTGCCAAATGACCAAAATACCCCTTCATAATAAAAAAATAAAAAATAATAAAAAAATAAAAAAATATTTTTATTTTTTAAAAAAATGACCAAAATACCCCTAAATATATAAAATATGTGATTAATCTTGACCATTAGATCCTATTGATCAATGGTTATGATTTATTTCTTGGGACTTCCCAAAAATGATGGACCTCCTTGAACATTTCTCTATATTATTTTTATAAAAATTAAATGATATTAAAATACATGGTAATTCAAACATTACACGTTTTTAAAAAGAAACAAAAATTATAAAAAATGCTGGAGGCCACCAAAAAGAATCCGGTAAAGCATTGTGGCCTTGTGGGAGCAGAAAGTTTGTGTTGGTGGTGTCGTAAACACACACATTGATTAAACATCACTAGCATGAACGATATCTTCGTTAAAAGAAGAAATATTTTATCTGTACTAACAAATTCCCAAATTTTATCCCGTCAAAAGTGCAAAAACCACACCTTTTATAACAAAAAATTTGATTGATTGTAAAAAAGATTTTAATAATGATAATATTTAGGGTTTTCACAAAACATGCTTCAGAAACTTATACATCTAATTATAACAAACTCCTTTATCTTAAGAACTACCCTTATGTACAACGACTTAAAGACAGTCTTAAAGGTTGTCATTTTCAGTACACTTGTAAAAAATTATATAATTTTTTTCTTACATTTTTTCTTATACATGTGTCTAGTCACTTCTAAACTTGACATTTGCCGTCTAATAATTCTATTTTCTCATATCATTCATTAATTTTGACACTTCTCATGATCAAATTGATAAAAATATAAGTATGAAGAAATGGTAGGAAGAAATAAAATTTATCTTTATTATATATCATACATCTTTTTGTTTGTATTCGTTCCTTAAAATAACAAATATTTTTTGTTTTTATACCATATATCTAAAATATCAAAAATACTAATTTTTTTTTTCCGAATATCCGTATTTCAGATCCAGATTTTGATATAAATACATTTTCTGAAAATCCGGATATCTAAAAATCCAGATATCCGGTTTTGGATACCACTATAATGTTGTGTTGTCCCCTTCCGTCGCCCATCGCCGACGCGTCCTCCCTTTACGTGCTCCATGGCTTACGCGTCCTTCATCAAATTTAGGTGCGGTTTGGTCGCTCTGGCGACTAAACTTTTTGTTAGAGAGTTGTGATTTGAGTGTTGTACCTTATGTTTTAATGATAGATTTGTGTGGATTTAATCACCACGAGTTTTATCATTTGTTTGATCTAGATGTTATATTTGATGCACACATTCTTATTTTGATTTCGTAGGTGGCTTGATTTATTTTTCTTGGCGATTTGTTGTTAATGCTCGACTATTTTCTTCAATTTCCGGCTAGATAAATGAACACATGGCGACATCTCCTAAGCCCAAAAATAGCATCAGACCTAGCCAAGTATTTTCGGTGAGATTTTTGTCGATTTCGTGTAAATTTGATAGATTCTGACTAAATCAGTTAATAGGAGTAACCATTGTGGTAATTTACTAATTTTCTCTTTCCGAAAAGCTCACAGTTGTCAAAAGAATATCGAATGGCATTATCTTTCCTATATCCACCCGTAACACATTCTCATTAGGAATCAATTTCATATGTATTTGATACACACATTCTTATACATTATTGGACTACATGTAGAAACTAGAAAGACTTGGAACGTAAAAAAAAAGACAATTAAGAGAATCATTTTATTGCGTATCGACCAATTTTCTTTATATATAACAAACAAAAGGTTTAAAGTCACATGGCAACTCCTAAAGCCACATGGCAATTTCAAAAGCCACGTAGCATATATAAAGCGCATAGGTCATAACAATCTTTTATGCACACCGTACAAGTTCTAATAGAATTTAACAAAATTGATTTTCACACCATGTTCTCTTTCTTCACATGGGTTTTCACTTTTCACAATCTCAATCCTTCGTCATCTCAATCCTTCGTCACAATCATTTTTTTTTGCTACTGTTTTAAAGGCTTGCATTATTTTACACCATCAGCCGATTGCCTTTAACAATCAATCTTATTAATGATTTCCGTTTATCATCGCTTTCATCTCCCGGTCGTGAAAAACCCTAAATCGCCTTCAAACTTGTGTTCTTTCCCAATGGTAAACCATGTTGCGCTCCCCAGATTCACAATCGCCCTTAAACCCATTTCATTCACATGTCAACCCTCAACCTTAGACACTCTCTACAGACTTTCACGTGTCTTTCTCTTCTGGTTGTCTGGTATGTTGTCTACTTCACACAATTGAATCAGTGTTTCCTTATATTGTATTTTACATTTTCTTGATTATTAATATTTGATACTGCAATTATCTAATTAGAAGATGTAATTATTAATTTATTTATTTGCGGTAAATTTGTAAACAGTTAATTTTTATTTCTTAATTTATATTTATAATAAACAAAAGGTTTAAAGCCACATGACAACTCCTAAAGCCACATGGCAATTTCAAAAGCCACGTAGCATATATAAAGCCACATAGGTCATAACAATCTTTAATGCACACCGTACAAGTTCTAATAGAATTTAACAAAATTGATTTTCACACCATGTTCTCTTTCTTCACATGAGTTTTCACTTTTCACAATCTTAATCCTTCGTCATCTCAATCCTTCGTCACAATCATTTTTTTTTTGCTATTGTTTTAAAGGCTTGCATCATTTTACACCATCAGCCGATTGCCTTTAACAATCAATCTTATTAATGATTTCCGTTTATCATCGCTTTCATCTCCCGCTCGTGAAAAACCCTAAATCGCCTTCAAACTTGTGTTCTTTCCCAATGGTAAACCATGTTGCGCTCCCCAGATTCACAATCGCCCTTAAACCCATTTCATTCACATGTCAACCCTCAACCTTAGACACTCTCTACAGACTTTCACGTGCCTTTCTCTTCTGGTTGTCTGGTATGTCTGGCATATATAAAGCCACATAGGTCATAACAATCTTTTATGCACACCGTACAAGTTCTAATAGAATTTAACAAAATTGATTTTCACACCATGTTCTCTTTCTTCACATGGGTTTTCACTTTTCACAATCTCAATCCTTCGTCATCTCAATCCTTCGTCACAATCATTTTTTTTGCTACTGTTTTAAAGGCTTGCATCATTTTACACCATCAGCCGATTGCCTTTAACAATCAATCTTAGTAATGATTTCCGTTTATCATCGCTTTCATCTCCCGATCGTGAAAAACCCTAAATCGCCTTCAAACTTGTGTTCTTTCCCAATGGTAAACCATGTTGCGCTCCCCAGATTCACAATCGCCCTTAAACCCATTTCATTTCACATGTCAACCCTCAACCTTAAACACTCTCTACAGACTTTCACGTGCCTTTCTCTTCTGGTTGTCTGGTATGTTGTCTACTTCACAAAATTGAATCAATGTTTCCTTATATTGTATTTTATGTGTTCAAAGATTGTTGATTTTAGGGATTTATTAGTTTTCAGATTTTAGGTACATGGCATATATAAAGCCACATAGGTCATAACAATCTTTTATGCACACCGTACAAGTTCTAATAGAATTTAACAAAATTGATTTTCACACCATGTTCTCTTTCTTCACATGGGTTTTCACTTTTCACAATCTCAATTCTTCGTCATCTCAATCCTTCGTCACAATCATTTTATTTTCTACTGTTTTAAAGGCTTGCATCATTTTACACCATCAGCCGATCACCTTTAACAATCAATCTTATTAATGATTTCCGTTTATCATCGCTTTCATCTCCCGATCGTGAAAAACCCTAAATCGCCTTCAAACTTGTGTTCTTTCCCAATGGTAAACCATGTTGCGCTCCCCAGATTCACAATCGCCCTTAAACCCATTTCATTTCACATGTCAACCTTCAACCTTAGACACTCTCTACAGACTTTCACGTGTCTTTCTCTTCTGGTTGTCTGGTATGTTGTCTACTTCACACAATTGAATCAGTGTTTCCTTATATTGTATTATATGTGTTCAAAGATTGTTGATTTAGGGATTTATCAGTTTTCAGATTTTAGGTAAATTTAATTAAATTTTAACTTTCAACAAAAACGATCCATTGTCCACCAGGTGTTTGATAAAATGCTCAATTCAATAGCATAGTTTTTCCTTTTCCATATACTGTAGTTTATGTGTTCATGATAAAGCATATTTTTTTAATTTGTAGTTTTGCAGATGTAAGTTGATGCCAATTTATATATTTTTTACAAGTAATGATAGTCATTTTTTTAGTATATGCTCGAAGGATTCTTACGTAAACAAATAAAATTTTTTTAGGAGGGTGTCTTAAATGGTAGCAAATATCCATGTTTCCATTATGCTTTCTAGAGATTGAAGAAGTAATTGTTATTGATTATCAAAGTTTTATGTAATTGAGAGAATTCAATTATATGTTTTATGACTGACGATTGATTTTTATGTTTTTTTTTTCCTTTTTAGCTTTGGCTAAGCTTCTTCACAATCCTTTGGATGAGGTATTAAACTCTGGTACATGATATTCTCATGAATTTTATTTGATCACCGTTGATACTTATGTTAATGTAGGCGTACTAAATAACGAAAAATATGGTTGTAAGATGTTGTTGGTTGAAGGTATATCACTTAATTTTACAATACATACATAATTTGTGATTAAAATAATATATCACTAATACTTTTTTATATTTGATAATAGATAATGGTGGTGTAATAACTCCTGATAAAATGATGGGGTGAATGATGGGGTGTATGTCCCTTGGGTACTCGGTAAAAAGCAACCTGGCCAACACTATCGATCAATGTGAGTAATTTTTTCAAGCACAAATATAGATTATAACTTCCCATAAAATTTATAATTGTATTGTTATTCCAGTATCTCGGGTACGAACTATGAACCATTAGGGTAGTCTTAGATAGCGTACAATTCATATAGATTCTTTTATGTTAAAGGTTGGGGATAAATTATAACTGTTATTGTTTTTCAACAATAACTGTCTAATATTTGTAAAAATAACTTATTAAGTAGATGGTAAGATGGGCGGGTTGAGTAACGGGTCTGGTTTTCGTACGGGTCAAAATCATGCTGAGGAATTTGCAATGGCAGTTGCTGAAGTACTCGAGTGTAAATGAGTTCATAAATCAAGAAAAAAACAGATGTGCAAGAAGTTAATACTTTAAATGATGCAGCATTGTAAATTGATTATATCGGGTAGAGTTGACCTTTTGAGAATTCCGGTCAAAGATGGTTCTGAGTTGGTCAGAACACAATGATTCATTCTTCCATGATTTATGTTCGGTAATTTAAAACTCCCCTATAAACTTTTGTAATTTTATCATAAATTTCTTTTTCAAATTAAGCATCATTTCGGGTTACCCTGAATTTGCGGATAATCTTTTGGTTAAGTCAGTCCTTAACCTGTATGATTCTAAATTCATCTGATGAGAAATTTTGAATATTTTTTTATATTGTATGCCCTTTTTACATATTTTAAAATATATACTCCCCCCGTCTCACAAAAAAACTTCTCATTTGACTTGGGCACATGTTTTTAGGAGATAGTTGGTGGTGGGGTGTTTGGTAATAAAATGAGATAATATTAATCTATTAAGTGGGTCCCTCCAATTCTCATATGGGAAGTTTTTTGTGGGACAAAATTTTTAGGTGAAATGGGAAGTTTTTTGTGGGACGAAGGGAGTATTAAATATTATGATCTCAATGTTATTTTGTAGGTGAGAACTTTGTTGCATTACATGATCATATGATGTTACATCATTTGGGTATGTGCAGATTCTATGAGAATCAAAATGGTCTCATTAGTCTTCCATATGAAAAATATCTCTAAAGATCCGGTAATCAGATTAGGCGAGCCAAAATATCTCAAAAACCCAGAGGTGGTAAAAACAGAGACACTCAAAGTCAATGGTGTTTAGGATAGAATCATACAAGGTAGTATGCTTATTTTTCTAATACTTTTGGCAATTGAATGGGTTGGAGCATGACCCAAAACAGATTTCATACGTAAAGGGGCCAAAGATGTTGTCTACAAAGAGATGTTTTCTAATTAATTTTTGTCTGAATTTATAAATTGTGTTGGATGTGTACTATTTTTGAGCTTGAGAGACTAGGGCACTTGCCACATATTTTTACGAGGTAATCATGCAGACTTCCTAATTATTTGCTGAGAAAGCCAATAGATATGACTATGTTTTCTTTTCAATTCGTTTGAAACTTATATTTAGGACACTAATTAGTTGTAAGAAGTTGGAAACTTTAAATAAAAATTGTATCATTTTAATCTGACCTGACCGGTTTAGAATCGGAAGATTTTATAAGCCATCCGTGATTTATCACGAGTTATAGGCTAGTATATTAATAAACGACACATGGGCTGGTTAATTAGTGACATATGCATATATTTGCATCAAAATAACTTGAAAAACAGTGTGATGAACTCAAGATAATGACACAATAAGTGGAGGATGCTTGATGGAACCTAAGACAATCGTTCGTACAAGCACTCATAAAGAAGATGCGTCTATTTGAATGTTCTTTCTGTAATGTTACGCATGTTTGGTCATCACCTATTTGACCTATAAGATGCTCAAGCATCTTACATTAATTTGGTAATATTCTGTGGTTTACATTATATTCTTGCTCTACCCTTCATCATATACATTCGATAATTTGATATTGAATTATTAGGCATCTGTCACCCGTAAACAAAACTTGATTTGCAAGAACTAATTTTGATATTTTATATTTGAATTATTGTACATAACTTTGATATGTATAAAGATATTTTGATCATCTTTTTTATTCTTTTTTGCCAACTTTTATTAAGATATGTGTTAGTAAGATTTATATTATCTCAATATTTTTCTGCCATTGTGTAGTTATCTAGTTAAGTAGGTAACTACTTACCATTATCATACCGTTTATCGGATAAAGTCTAATGGGCCTGAAAATAGGCCTGAAAATGGTTTTGCTAGCTTTTTGAATAAGAAGCCCATCTATTTATTAATCATTCCCAGGATAGACATGTTACCGTGACTTGAGGGGTAACGAAATTAAACAATGTTATTTCCTCAGTTTTTTCGTAATTACTTCTAAACTGGTGCACCAAACTATACATATATCACATCATCTCTGCACTTTCTTCATCCTTTAATATATTATTTTTTTATAATAAAAACATATTTACCGTACATCTTTATATTAATACATAAACATTAAACTAATAAAAATATATTTACCGTACATCTTTATATTTTATAGCAAAAAATATGTTATATACATATAATAAAACATACATCTGTTTTTTAACTTGCTCCACAACGGCCAAAGCCACAACTCGGCCTCGTCTCCACCATTTCCTTCGTTTCGTTTTTTCTTAAAAAAAAAAAAGTTTCTGTAATTCTGTTATTAAAAATATAGATAGTATAATTGTTATAAAAGAGGAAAAAATAGTTTTCTAATGTATACCATTTGTAGATATGAGGCAAACATAGACAACTGACACAAAATAACGAGCATTTTGCTTTAAACTTGAAACATTATAACTCTAAATACAATATACAGGATGATTCGTCATCATTTTATTCACATCAAAAAGCCTGATTCTCAGAGCTTGAACACCATTACATATACCATTTGTAGATACAAATACTCCCCGAGTATTATTAATATTTAAATAACTCCAAACTCTAAACATTCATTCACTAGCTCATATGTATATATATATTTATATATCATCTCCGGTGATATTTATATATTCTTAACCGGTGTTCCTCATCCCAGCAGCAATACCATTAATGGTAATAAGCAAGGCATCTCGAAGCTTATGATTATCAGCATCATTTCTCAATCTTTTCAAAATCTCAACCTGCAACATATTCAAAGGATTCAAATACGGAAGCCGACTCTCGATCATCATCTTCAAACTCTTGTTATTATCCGACAATTTCTCGTGACCAGTCACAACCAACACGAATTTCTCAGTCGTCAAAAGATCGTTCCTCAACTGGTCACCGAGACCCCTACGGCTCTCGGAAACCAACACTTCGTCATAATGTTTGACAATCGGAACATCGGCTTTCCCCAAAACCATCTCGATTAGATCTAACGTCGATTGGAAAAACGGCCATTCTTTGTAGGCGGCTTTTAGCTCTTCTGCGTGCCCTAATTCGCAAACCCCTTTTAGACCCGCACCGACTCCTAACCAGGCGGGGAGAACGAATCGGGTTTGGGTCCATGCGAAGATCCACGGGATGGCTCGGAGATGGCCGATTCCGGTGGTGGTTTTTCTCCGGGTAGGTCGGCTACCGATGTTTAGGTTTCCGAGCTCAGCTTGCGGTGTTGCTTCTTGGAAGTAGGTGAGAAATTGGGGGTTTTCGTAAACGGTGCTCCGGTAGTTTTTACAGCTGATATCTGAGATTTGCTCCATTAGGTTACGCCATTTGTCATCTCGCGGTGGTTTTGGGGGGCGGAGGGTGGCTAGAAGGACGGCGGTGGTGTAAACCTCTAATTGGCGGACAGCTATTCCGGGCAGCCCGAATTTGGCCTGCACCATTTCTCCCTGTTCCGTTGATCGAAGTGTACCCTGCATAGAGTCGGGTGGGTCAATTTTATCCGAATTTGACCCTTATTTGACCCGATTAAACATACCATGACGGAACCAGGTGGTTGTGATTGGATAGCGAGATGTGTGGGCCCACCACCACGGCCAATACTGCCACCACGGCCGTGAAACAGAGTGACTTTAATACCGTATTCTTTGCATGCAGCTACAACATCTTCTTGAGCTTTATAAAGCTCCCATGCAGCTGCAAATCTCCCTGCATCTTTACCTGAATCTGAATATCCAACCATTACCTGCATATATAACCCATAAATCATCAACCTTCTTTCTTATTATAAAACAAACATTTTGTAATCTCTACCTCTTGATGCCCATTGTGATTCTTTATAATATGATCACGATACCAATTAATCGATAATAATCTTCTTATTACTGATCCAGCTCCCCTTAAATCCGCTACAGTCTCAAACAGTGGGACTACCCGTAACCTATTTTAATAAAAAAAGTTTAATATTTAATTTCAAATACTAAATAATAGAAAATAGATTTAGCGCCTTACATTCCACCAACACACGGTCTGCCTTGCTCACCAGCAACAGCAAGCCTGGCATCTTTCTGTAGAAGCTCCACAGCAAGAACATCACTTGCCTAATTAACATAATAATAAAAAAAAAACATTTTATTTCAAAATAAATAGATAAATTAATAATATATATTTGTATGTATTAATTGTACATTTGAGGCCATGGAAATCACATATGCTCCTAATGAATCACTTCCTAACTCTGCAGCAACTCGGAAGGTGTCCAAGACTTCTTTAACATCAGGAGAAACCTAAAATAATTATATATAAATTAAAAAAATCAGGAAAATATATAAATACGATTACCTCTATAGTTGGTGGAACAAGAGGCCTTTTTCCTTTTAATTCTTTTGATAAAAACTCGAGTTTTTTCATTTCATCCCACTCGCTATATTTTCCCATACCGAGATAACTAGTGACTGCATCAAGAGTCTCTGAATGTCTAGCAGATTCCTGTCATGTATCACTAGAAATAATTAATAAATAATAATTTAATAAATAGTATTATTAATTTATTACAATAATAATAATAATCTAAATATGGAGTGATTAAAATTTAAAACAAACCTGACGTAGGTCAAGCTTCATTAAAACCATCCCGAAAACAGAAACTCTTCTAATTAAATCAGCAAGCCTGCCATCAGCTAGAATTCCTGATCCACACGATTGCTGTCACAAAAATTAGATTAATTAATCAATTAATTAATTAGGTTGATTAATTTATTCAATAATCATACCAAGGATTCATAGCATAGAAGAAGTGGTCGCAAAAGCTGGTTTGGTGTGTCGTAATAATCATAAGGATCTACATCAGTTGGAAGACCTTCAATAAGCTGTTCTAACCGCCTCCGAGTATTCATGAGCTGGGCCCCACAAAATAATTTATTAATTTTAATTTATATATTTCATCGCAAGAAGAAGGAGATATCAGAATAAATAGTACCTTTTCTTTTACGTCTCCAAGAATGATTCGGTAAGGAGAAATTGTAGATTTCTGAGCGATGCTTGATTCTAGAAGCTTCTTGAAGCTAGCTCTACCTACTGGCGAGTCAGCAAAGACTTTCCTCTGAGACGCGAGTGATTTCGGTGTTGAAGGTGGAGCTGGATTCCCTTTGTCTAGTGATTTTTTATTTTTATTTTGGTTTTGATTCTCTTTCTCTTTCTCTTTCGGATTCTGATTTTGATTTTGACTTTCACTTTGAATTGATGTCCAGGATGAAGAAGCTTCCCCACCCTGAAACATGCAAATCGTGATTACTTATTTATTTATGATTACTTATTTATTAAAACGTATTAAAACGATTAAACATTTATCAGTTGTGTTTCACCTCTTTCACACGCTTGTACTCAACTCCAGGAACATCTAACTGAGGATAATGAGAATCAACTTGATTGCATTCTAGTAATCAAATCGAAACATAAACACTATTATTTCTATGATACATATGATATTATATTATTATTTTATATTAACCTAGATATGCAGCACCATCAGGCAGTTGTGAAGGTAAACCATGAACGCTGTGTTGATGGCGGTTCAATATCTGGTTTATTTTCTCATGTCTGTCCTCTTCAGTGTTTTCTGAGTAAAAATATTAATATTAAAAAATATAATGTATATATTATATTTATAGAAATTAATAACAGTTCCAAAACTATAAATGGTGAACCTTTTCGAAGAATTTCATTAACCAAACATGACAGCCTCTCACTGCCTTGATTCATAGATAACTCAAATCTAAGGTTATCAATCTCCCGAATATAAAGATCAATAGCCATCCATCTTGATAAAAGAGATACATCTTTTGTCACCTGCAAGTATTATTTTAGCCTATGTTTTGAAGTCAAACTTGAGGTCAAACTTATGGTCAAAGTCAAACTGACCTTTGCTGTGACATTAGGGTTTCCATCTCGATCACCCCCCATCCAAGATCCAAATCTTATAGGTGTGCAAGTTAAAGGAAGTGGTTTACCGGTATGCTGAATGACAAAAAAGGAATATTCTAGAAGACTAAGTTTATATATTAATAAAAAAATGTAAAATATATGGATATAGGAATAAAAATAAAATTATAAAGAACCTTTTTAAGAGCATTGCTGACTCGTCTTAAGTATTGAGGTATTGCTTTCCAAAGGGACTGCTCGATATAGTTTAAACCTGTTTAATATAAAATAATGAGTTAATTTCATTAATGGTTATTTCTTTTTTAAAGTTCCAAACTTAGTTATTATTACTGTATATTACAATTACCATTCAAATGTTCCTGTTCATTACAAAATTTCAACACTGTTTTAGAAACAAAACGGAGTTACAAATGAAGCCCAACAAGTAAAACATTGCCACATGTTCAATATTATATTATTATATTATTTATATATATAAAGATTTGATGAAAGTATAACCAAATTACAAATTAGTGCGAGTGGTCAAGGCATTGACCTCCGGCCACGTGATTTAGTGTTCACTCTCTCTTGGCTTTTTTCTTTTATTTGTAGCTATTTAAAGGAATTTAATAGATTATAAAATTCTTATTAAAGTTATATTATTATTATAAAGTTCTTATTATTAATATGTTCATTTAATTTGACAAAATAATTTTAGAAAAAACTTAACATATCACAATTGAGAAATAACATCTTCACATTCAAAAGTAAACTCTATCATTAATTAATCTAAGTGTTTATTAATTTTTAAAATTAAGACTTAGAAACCCCTAAAGTCTAATTAAATATGTATTTTAACTTATCCCACATTAAAACTAAAATTATTTTACCACTCATAATAGTATTGTTGTAGTTACAATCAATATGAAAAGACATTGTTTTTTTTTTCATGAATACAGAATAATAAATCATATTAATCTAATCTAAATCTTAACTTAAAAAAATATATGTTTTAAACTCCGCAGCATCGCGCGGGTCGCATAATACTCGTTTATGAACATATGGTTAGTCAAGGAACCATTTTATTGCACGGAAGGCAAAAGGACTGAGATTGGAATGTTGAAAAAGAATGGATCAAAGTTGCAATGTGTGATTAGTTAAAGGACCATTTGTGAAATTAACGCTAAAATAAATCTATTTTATCCGTATTATATAATCTAAATATGAAGTTGTTATGAGTTTACCAGATCTAGCCTCGTCTACTGGTGATGGTTTGTGGCGTCTAAGTTCATCTGTCTGCCATATAGAAGTTATCTCTCTCACCTACAAAACGAAAAATATTACTTTTTACCATTAATTTATTTTTCTTTTTTAATTTTGATTACTTTTCATTTCATAAGTGAAAAGGGACGAGTACCAGATCTTCTATTAGTCCATCTTGATCTTCTTGTGTAAGATCTTTGCGGTCATTAACCTCTAACAAATGCTGCAGAAAACAACAAAGTGAAGCTTAAGTTATTATTATTCTTGTTATTATTACTAGTGACATTATTAAAACTAGATATGAAGATATATTTGAATTACTTACAGCAATTCTAAGATGTTTATATTGTAGGGTTCGTCGGTTAATTTGTGTGGGATGTGCAGTGAGAACTATCTCAACTTCCTACATCAAAAAAAAAAAAAAAAAATTCGCAAACAAAATTAACAGGGAAATGAAATGAAATTAAATTAAATGATATTTAAAATGAGAATGATATTGTTAAACCGCACCTGGTTGCACATGGTTTCATACAATTTAGCAGGAGAAATCCCACTTTGAATCAGCTGATTAAAAGTATCATCACAAGATTTTGCAACTTTTGCTACATTTTTTGACTTACGCCATCTGCAAATGAGATGTTCTGCTACAATTAATTTATTGATAACTACAAAAATGGGAACTAATAATCGCTGTTATTGTTAAACAGATTCACAGAATATGAAAATTACCTGTGATGGTTTTCTGCAATACCCATTAAGCTAAGATAATGACTAAAGGCTCTACCAAGCTTCAAGGCTTCCTCTAATGTCATTTTTGCCAGATCAGCAGCCAGTTGATTCTCAAGTAACTCTGCAGTGTTCTCAATTCCAGCTTGTCTTATAAGACATGCACTCTGCAAATCAATCATGAATTTATGTTTAACAATTTTATGGTAGTCTTATCATATAGATTAGGTGTTCCTAATTTAGCCAATTTTAATAATCTCCATGAGAATATTTGTGTATAACATGCATTTAAGGGAAATTAGGCGAACACATACACACACAGAGGGATTAAAAATGCATTGAGCACTTGTTCATAATGTATAATCAACAAAGCAATAATATATTTTACACAAATTAATTTATATATGCACGCCTAAATCGTCATTATTTATCAAAATTGGAAGCAGAGTTTCTTTGAATGAAAGGTGTTGATTGACTCAAACTATCAAAACCTAGATCATCGTCTGCATTAGATCAATCAAATTTCTCCACAAAAATACAAAATCAAGATAAAACTAACCGATTAATACAAAACATATAGGCATCACACGCAGAAATTTCGATCGAATTGCTGAAACGATGAATATCTATATAAATATGACCTGAGAGAGAGTACGAGTATGTTCGACTTTTTCCATGATATTGGAGCCTACTTCACGTTGAAGAACATCATTGAGAAGGCTAAATAGAAGCCGCAGATCCTCTTCGTAGCTCTGAAAAGATATCTCCTCGGCTATATCATCCATGATGTCCGTCATTTTGCTCCTTTATTCTGTGGATTTCGATGAATTGATGGAATTGCAGCGATGGTGGTGGTGGAAGGAATGTGGAAACGGAATGTATAGTGTGGGGGAAGAATGCGGGAGGATAGTTTAAAGGGTGGTCAAACGCCGACGAAGCTAACGGCAACATCTGGTGAGTCTCGACGGGATGATCGGAGGGAGAAATCTAATGTTCCGGAGAGACTCCCGGCCACCCACTAGAATCAAGTCAACATATGGTGGTCAATGGGTCAATCGGTGTACAACAATTTTCACTTGGTTATCTGTATAAAGGAAATGATAAATATGAGTAATGATTAAGAAATTTTTTTGATATAAAATAATTGTAATTGTAATTAATTAATAAAAACTACTTTTAATTTTAATAATCATCTTTAATTAGCTGTACTAATTAATTCGTATATTAACCATTTCAACCTCTTTAACATAATTGCAAATCCTTTTATGTAATTGTATGTAAGCTTTTTCATAATTTTTGGATATGAAAACATTTGCAGAAAGAAAAAAAAAAAGTTTTGTTAATGACAGCTCTTAGGGCTGTTACTAACATTAATAAAAGGCTTCTAAATTGATTAAAAAAAGATTTTTTTCTAAAATTCAGGAGGGTTGTCTTTTGTTATTTTGTCTTCTTAATTAGGGCTGTCATTATCATTTTTCAAAAAAAAATTATTATATATTTTTGTGTGAATTTATTATTTTTTTTTTAAACGGCAAATCTAATATACTCATAATTACTACCTAGGTCCATAACGGGACTCGAACTCCTGACCTCAAAGTTGAGAGGCAAACATCTAGACCAAATGTCCTTTAGTAATTTATTAGTAATATTTCCTCATGCTAGCTTTGGGAGTAGTTGGAGTTTAATGCATAATTTAGATCTACCGCAATTGTGTATGGATAATTTAAATACGTGTTAAATAGAGTTGGTTGATATATAATTTTTAACCTAATATAAATTGTGTATGCATAATTTAATACTTAATTTTAACCTAAATAATTTATCTAAGGTTAAGAATAAAAGAAGAATTATTATACTACCTCCCTCCGTATCATTAACCTAAATAATGTATGATCGGTTTTTATGATTTTAGAAGTATTTCGTTTTGTCCATACCCCGTGTTTTCAAACTTTGTGTACCATTTTGTAGCTAAGTTAAAGTGTAGGGGTAATAATGAAACAATGATTTCACATGACATAAATATGCTTCATATTCGTTTAAAGTAAAAATAGCCATCCGATATCGAGATCGGAGTGATGACGCCGGCGCCGGTTGTTGGGGTTGCAGTGTTTATATCGAAGGATAATAAAGTACTGTTCGGTCGTCGTCTCTCCACCACCATTGCCGCCTACAAGTATGCCCTCCCCGGCGGCCATCTTGAGTTCGGTATGTTCTCCCTAAAATTCAGCAAAATAGAATAATTGGTAGTGAAATCTGTAAATCAGGATAACGATTGACAAACATGTACAGTATAATACTTAATTGTGTAATTTTCTGCTATAAGATCATACTCTGTAAAGTAGTTAATGGTATTCAACAATAGTCATATTCTAGGTGTTCAATAAAAACATACATCAGATTTTAAAATTATACTCCCTCCATCCCATAAAAAATTCTCATTTTTCATTAGACTACTCCCATTAGTTAAATGGGGGTTAGGTCACCAAATATAATATTGAAAAAAAAAGAGGGGTCACCAAAAGTGGTGACCTAGGTTGGTGGAGAGGCTAGGTCACAAGCAAGGGCCACCTCTTTCTTTAATTATTATATTCATTTAATATGATGTGCAATTTTTTGATTGGTTGATTTGATTGAGTTGGGTTGGGTTGTTAATGAGTGTGAAAAATATAGTTGGATTGGGTTGTGTAGGTGGAAGAGAGAGAAATTATTTTTTATTGAAAAGATTAGGTTGGGTTGGGTTGCTAATGGGGATAGTCTTAGGATATAGGTAGTGTTGGGTCAATGCTAATAATTTTGAATAAAATATAATGTTAGATTGGAGAGATAATATATATTTTAAATAATAATTAGTGGTGGGGTAATTGATAATAATATTATTTTATTAAGTGGACCCCGAGAACTTTTTTGTGGGACAAAATATAGAGGAGAAACAACAACTTTTTTGTGGAAGTATGATTTAAATAATTCATTTTTTTTCTTTCTATAATAGCTTTCTTTATAATTTGTATAAAATTGAGTGGCAGGTGAAAGCTTGGAGGAATGTGCAGCAAGGGAGGTGAAGGAGGAAACAGGACTAGACATTAAGAACATCCAGTTGTTAACTACGACAAACAATCTCCTATGCGATGAAGTGCATCTCATTATTATTTACATGCGTGCACATTTATCTGACCCGAATCAAACACCTCAAAACATTGAGCCCGATAAGTGTGAGGGTTGGGATTGGTACGACCTTAAAAACCTGCCCGAACCAATGTTTGGACCATTGAAAGCAATGCTGCAGGGTGGCTTTAATCCCTTTCCTACCGAATCTTGATGCATGTAATCACCGTTATTTCTCTATGTATTATGTGTAACATATTGTTAGCCTATGTGACTGATTTTAGATTGGACCCTCTTATTTTATAATAACAAAATGATAAATAAATAAAAACCATTGTGTTTTTCTTTTATATATAAGATTACTTTTCAAAATGTTTAAAAATTTTTGGAAAAGGTTTGCTATGAGGAACTAACAAGGTTAAATTAATGAATTATGGATGTAAATGAGTTTTGGGTCACTCTCAAACAATTCAACTAGGTAGAGATTCTTGACCCGTCTATTTGTTGACTCTATTGGCAGTTTTTCTTGACATAATTTAAAGGCACCTAAGTGCAAAATACTTTTAAAATTGTTGGCTTTAGGTGTTGTGTTTTTTTAAGTAATTGTACTTTTAATACCGGTTAATTTTAATGTTAAAAATTAGATGACACAGGTTAATTTTAATAGTCTACGTTTGTGATGTAGACCGAACCATTATTTCGGTTTGATTCTCAATTCTTTTCTTTCTTTTTCTTCTTTGGTTTTTTCGATTGGATCGATCCGATCTCGGAACAAAACACATTTCTTTCGACTTATCTATTCAAAAGAAAATTAAATGGAGAATTTCAACTTTCCCATAGATATATATCTCACGTGACGTGACCGTCTCGTTCAGAATCCAAATAAGTCATCAGATTCCGAGAACGGATCAATGTCGCCGGCGCCGATTGGGGTGTTTATATTAAAGGATGTTAAAGTACTGTTCGGGCGTCGCCGGTCCTCCTCTCCCCGGCGGCCACCTTGAGTTCGGTCAGTTCACCCTCTTTCTCACAATATACTCATTTAACTTTCGCCCCCAAAATCAATGCTCTCAACCAGTCACGATCGAAGATATTCATACTCCACTAAATCAATAGCATATGATTCTGCATTTCTGCTCGTGCAAAGTCGAAAGATTGATCATATACAACAAAAGTTTTGTATAAATTAGGTCAACGTTCAGCTTTATATTCGACATACATGTATGATAATTGGTTGCCAAATTTGTTGTTAGCAGTTCATACTCGATAATTAACTAGTTAATAGTCAGATTTAGGGTTTCAATTGAAATGAACTTATTATTAGGCTATTAGCTATATAGATAATCTATTCATTGAATGTGAATGTTGATCAAATTTTGTACAGAATTTTACGATACTAATGATTTGCTTCAATGTAAGCTAAAAGTAGAATATAGATATATCTTTCCCTTCAATTATTATCAGAGACAGAGATGCTAATCATAATGTATGTTTTGAATTAATGATTCAGAAAGTTCATTAGTTTACCACATGCATATTACTATTAGATGACACAAATTGCTGTATAAAATTGAATCGCAGGTGAAAGTTTTGAGGAATGTGCAGCAAGAGAGGTGAAAGAGGAAACAGGACTAGAAATCAAAAATATCGAGTTGTTGACAACAACCAACAATGTTCTTTCTGATGCAGTGCATCTCGTTGCTATTTTCATGCGTGCACATCTATTAGACCCGAACCAAACACCCCAAAACCTCGAGCCGGATAAGTGTGACGCTTGGGATTGGTATGATTTGAAAAACCTGCCCGAACCGATGTTTGGACCATTGAGAACAATGCTGCAAGGTGGCTTCAATCCATTCCCAACTGACTCTTGAAAGTTAACATAAAACCATGTTTATGTGATTGATTTTAGATTTGCCCTTCTCCCATTCTATGATGCAACATTTCTATGTATTCTATGTATTCCGTATCAAAATAAGTGATACATTTGAGAAAACACGGTTTTTGAGGCAAAAGATTATACTTCCTCCGATTCAAAATAAGTGATACACTTTGAAATTTTACCTTATTTGGTAAAAAGTAGTGGGCCCCACACCCACTAACGACATACTTTAATAAAGTGAAATTACCCCTCTACCCTTACTTTTACTTTTAAACATCATTAATCTTACTTTATTCAAAAAATGTGGGACTCATTCTCCACTAATCATCCAATTAATCTAATATAAACTCATTATAATCTTTTGCCTCAAAAAGCGTGAAACCCAAAGTGTATCACATATTTTGAATCGGAGGAAGTATGAAAATTTAATATATATTAAAGTGGATAGTTAGTGGAGAATGAGTCCCACTTCTTTTGAATAGAGTGATATTAATGATGTTTAAAAGTAAAAGTAAGGGTAAACGGGTAATTTCACTTTATTAAAGAAGATAGTTAATAGAGAAAGGATCTCATTTTTTTGCCAAATAAGGTAAGTTTTAGAAGTGTGTAACTTTTTTGCCAAATAAGATAAGTTTTAGAAGTGTGTAACTTTTTTGCCAAATAAGATAAGTTTTATAAACGTATCACTTATTTTGTAGTATATGCTATTATCATATGTCTAGCCCTCAAGTGTTATGTTAGGGCCTTTGTATTCATAGGGCTTAGCCCACTAGTGAGTTGGTTTGCCGTTTGTATCCTGTTTTTTTAAACTATGATACTAATCGAGCACTATTTTTTGTTCGAATTCAACACGGGCTCGTATATTATTAAACTCGAACTTGAGTTAAACGACCTCGAACTCAATTATCGCGTTAATTACCTGACTCGTAAACTCCAGTAGTATTATTAAAGTAAAAGTTATGGTTCATAAATTACTCCCCTTTATACAAAAGCTCTTCTTTTTATCTATGGACGTTTTGTAAGTTTGGTCACAGTGTCAAACCAAAGAACACCCCCCTTTCTAATTAAAAAATCCAAAAAGTGAAACCAAAAACAACTCCTACTCAAAGTGTAAAAGCCAAATTTAGGCTTAAAAGCTACACAAAGTTACCACAACCATAATGTTACGTAACAACATATGTATGTAAAAAGTGACTATGTTGATATAATGTACCAATTCATAACCACTTGACTAAATTGTTTCAATGAAAAATGATATTAGTTTTAAAGATAAAAGGAATTTGTCTATTTAACCATGCACTTAAATATAATTTTATTACTCCGTCTCAATATCAGAAATGTTTGTTCATTTAGAAACAGGTCGGACATGATCTAATCTAGCACATGATTTAGTAAAATGAAATTGATAATTGATGACTTATAAGGGACTAAAAGTTTTAACTGTTTAATCCCATAACCGAGTTGGATAGTATCTCATAACTCAAATGAAGTTTGGTTTTATTATATATATTTTGATGGTTGGTTTGGTTAGGGTGATGACAATGTCGAAGCTCTATGCCAGGTTTTAACCATTTTTTTTATACTACCTCCGTATCAAAATAAGTGATACACTTTCTATTTAGAAGTGGAACAAAATAAGTTATACACTTTTAAAACTTACCTTATTTGGTAAAAAAGTGGGACCTTTTCTCCACTAACTATCTACTTTAATAAAGTGAAATTACTCATTTACCTTTACTTTTACTTTTAAACATCATTAATTTCATTTTATTCAAAAGAAATGGGACTCATTCTCCACTAACTATCAACTCTAATCAAACTTAAGCTATCTTTTAATCTTTTTCCTTAAAATCCGTGTTTTCTCAAATGTATCACTTATTTTGATACAGAGGTAGTATAAAAAAATAATGAAGTTGGTTTAAATAATCGACATCCATAAACAATAAACGTTAGATTCAGCTAGTCGTTACAATCTACTATATAAAAAACATAAAACAACATAATTAATGAACATATAAATTATACATATGGATATGCTTAAAGTTACACATTGCTTCTAATAGATCAAAATATTTATGAATATAAATTTTCTTATCTTGATCAAGTTGGAGGAGTAGAATTGACAACAAAATTGTGTCTCTTTGAAGGGGCGGAAGGAGGGATACGTTTCCTTTTCGATAGCATTTTGAACACAAAAATTAATTTCTTTTTAACGGGTTCATGTTTTTTTCCACAATGCTTTAGAATCGCATCCACACGTCTAGTTGACGAACTTGGTGCAACAAGAAGGATTAAAAGAAGAATGACAGATAAATAGTTGAAAGAAGAAGACACCATGAGGACAATGGTGTAGAGAATTCGATAGTTAATTTTGACAATATGGCCATGATTAAGGTTTATAGATGTGTGTGTGAATGGGACGAAGAAGAAATGGTGGGCAAAAGTTGGTGTACATTGTTGGCAAAAGTATGAGTTAAAAACAAGCAAATGCGGCCATATTGAGTAGTTTTTTTTTCAACTATGAATTAAGAGAAGTATAAATCTCGATCTTATTAATTAAACCAAAGAATTTAACCTCGCAAAAACTTCTATCTCTTTGATGCTGAAGTGCGTGTGAGATTGTAGAGGCCGATTAAATTTATCTATTTTAGCTATGGCTGTGTATCTATGTTTGTGTACTTGTGTTGAGGGTATGTGTACGTGTTGTATGCGTTTGACTTCATGTGCATACGTGCGCTTTCAAGTAATTGATATTTGCGTTTTTGAAAAAGAAAATAAAAGTGTTCATATTTTGCTTTTTAGAGCTTAATTAATGACTTATGTGTGTGACTCATCTAATTAAGATTTTAATTACTAAATGTGTTTCCTTTTTTTTTTTTTGGAACAGCAAATATAATCTACTCATAAATAACCACCTATGTCCACTATGGGACTTGAACCTTCAACCACTAAATTAGAGGGCAAACACTTTACCGCTAGATCATTGGCCATATGTTTCGTTATTATTTACATTTAGTTTTTGTAAGCTGGTTGTCGAAGATATGTAAATCAATATTAAACAAAACTCCATGTGACCATGTGAGAATGTTTTCCAACATCTTGGAACATACAATCTAAATCTACCTAGTTTTTAGCAAGAAGTTTCTCCCTTTGTTCCCATGTGAAGTTGAAAATTCTTAATTAAATATTAATCCGTACGTATTTCGTTTTTGGTTTTTGCATATATTTAATGTTTATTTACACATTTTCTACATTAGAGATAGTATTATTTCTTAACCAAACTTTATAATTATGTTCTTACTCATTTGTTCACATATAAATGTAAAAATCAAATAATTAGAATACAAATAAGAATTAATGAATATCAAATATTAATTATTCTTTGGATAGAAGAATAAATTATAAAAATTTAGTAGAAAATGATACAATTTAATTTTCTATACCAAAGTATGACGATTCATAACTACTATTAGTAAAATACATTTGCAACACAAGTACACAACACGATTACTAAAAGAAGTTTATACCTCGATCCGTCCATAGTTGAATATGTTATTATTTCTGAAATTTCGCAATTGGTATATCCTCTCTCATACACAGAGTATATGTAGTTATGTATATGTATATATGTGTGTGAATAATGCTGGTAGACCATATTTCCTAGCTAGAAAGGCATTTGATCAAAATCCTAATAAATTTCCATCATATCTAATATCATGGTTTGACTTATAAATTCAAATTTTTATTTTATTTTATCAACCCGGACCTATTCATAAGACAAATTAATCGTCAAAGAGGTTGACTTAATTTATAAGTTGTTGCAAAAGTCGGTTATTTATAAAAATTGAAATTGTTACTTATAACAGCGATACAATAAGAATGCAGAAATAGTTTTTAATCTTTTGTTTCAAAATATTTTTATAAAAAGTGTCACTAAAAATACAAGCTTTTATCCCGCATGTTTTCAAAAGTAATAATAAAAACTTATTTAGCGACATTTTCATCGTGTCAGTTATACTTGAGTCACTCTGTAACCTTTATAAAAGTTTATTGATAAAAAAAATAAAATTATGAACTTCAAAATAAAAAAATTTGTTGTCGTTAAAATATATATTTGCATCGACGATTTACAGAAGTGAAAAAGGTTAATTGCATTTCTTTATAAGTTTGAAATGCATAATTTTTTCAAATTAGTTGATGACCTAATCAACTTTCCTTTGCTAATTTTCATGTTCGATCGACCAAACAAGTTTGAAAAGGAAAGATCTTCCAAATATATACAGCTTTAATTAGCCTCAATTTACACATATATACCTAAATATGTGAAGTTCTGTATAAGAGAAATTATAGTAGCGTAGTATTTGTTAACCGTCTTTTTTTAGGTTTACACAAAATACTTTTAATCTTTTATGGCACACATATGCTTAGCTATCGAGCGACTTGTATTTGCGCTAATGGAACTAACTTAACCATAGCCATAGGTACGTATGTCAGAAATGGATTTTTATGTGTTACACCTTCATAGCCGATAATCTAATTACCCTATTTCGATCGTTACATCTCAGTTTTATATTCTCAGTTAGGTAAAAAGTGATAATAAATAAACTCTTTATTATAACTACACGAGACTAAGATTTATCTTTTCATATTGATATATACGTATGACTCGATCCAACAACATCTTGACGTTTTCCCACCATCAAAAGTTATTTTATTAACCTAGAAATAGATAGACTTAAGGTTTGACATCTATATTAATTAACAAATGGTTTTTTTTAATCGATCACTAAAGTAGTATTAATTGATAAAAGTCAATTAGTAATGTTGAAAATTTGGTAAGACATATCGTTAAAAAACACAAAAAACGCACCATTTAATTATGATCTATTTGATTGAACAACCAAAACGGTTTTAGTTAGTGGAAAGATTTCCAGATAAATATATGATGGAACTATCTATTTAGTTATAAATGGTAAACAAATAAACCAAGGTAAACCCAAGTAATTTATTCTTCCTCCAGTCATGATCGGTTTATAAACATGAAATGGACAGGATCGATCAGTTGATTAATTTTGTAAAGAACGAAATATATAAACTCGATAAAAAAACAAACATACATTTGTATCCAGAATGCATACATATATGGAAATTCGATCAGCCACATAAATCAATAAATTAAATGATCAGCATACAAATAGTTCCATTGATATAATTAATCAAAGCATATATAATTTAAGCAACGAGTTTTCTTTGTAATTAAACAAAATAATCTTTTTTACCTATACAGTATAATCAGTATACATATATCCTAAATTTCTTAACCCAAAGGGATCATCTCTTTATGGTAAGATCCCTTTCAACCCTAATTAACCCTTGATCACCAAAAATCTTGGAGTAAAGTTTCCAAAGCAAGAAAATATAAGAAAAAGACCTTTCTTATAATTTATGATGATAGATCAATTATTTGGTGTAGAATTGACCACTGAGTTGTGCCTTTTAGAAGGACCAGAAGGTGGGACAGGTTTCCCTTTTGGTAGCATACTGAAATATAAACCTGGGCTCCTTGAATCACCGGAATCATACTTTCTCCGGTGGTGCTCCGGTTGCATCATTGTGTAACCACGGCTGGTTGCAGAGCTTTGACCGGCGAGAAGGATCGTGAATATAACAACAAGAATGAGCTTCCATGAAAAGCATGGAGATTTTACGAAAGAAAATGGTGCCATGATCGAATGGGTTTCTATTTTTGAAGGTTTCTTGATTAGGGTTTTTGAAGAATTCAAATGGTGTGATAAGTTTTACAGAAGGCGTGTATATATATATGTGTTTGTGTTTGTGTTTGTGCATGAAGAAAGAGGTGGGAAAGTTTGCGAGTGTAAAAGGCAAGGAAAAAATTAAAAGAAACAGAAATGGAGAAGTGTTACGCACGCCAATGACTAATTTTGATCGGTTCTTCAATGTCAACTGCTTGAGAATGCAATCTAGAGAGAGAAAGACAGGTAGCAGATTTTAGGAGAGAGAATGTCATTTGACCTTGCAACAGTTATGAATGTTTGACTGTAAATGGGGTTAATAAAATACTTTGTATTAAAGTTATGAGTTTTAACATGCATAAAAAGATTGTACCTTTATTGATGAACTTAAATTCAGTGGGCAGTTTTTACTTTGATTTTGCCTTCTTATTGACAGCCCTAAGGGTTGTCATTAGCATTTTCCTAAAGTTATTATTAACCAAATCTTGGAGGAAAAAAAAAGTTATTTATTAAGATAAGCAATTATTGATCAAATTCCCTAGCATATTTTAAAACACCGCACAAAATCTAAGCTTTTACATGTGATCACAAGCAGTTTGCTATCTTTCTAACCAATAATTTAATTGCTGTATTTAGAAAAGTATGTTTAAACACATCATTATTTTTTAAAAACGTAAATACATATTACGACATATGCAAATAAAATAATCGTATATTATTCTATGACACATCCAAATGTTTATTCATTTGCCGGCACAAAAATGTGTTTTGAATAGTTTAATGCTATTGTAGGTCAATAATTGGTGTATATTTTCTTTCTTGAAATTCCTTGTACGTATGTAACAATGTTTTATATTTATTATGAAACGTAACCTCTTAATTCCTATTATTAGAAAATTTGGGAGTTTTATAACTAAAAGCAAGGTTGGTGAGTTTTGTGACTTATATTTCTCACCTTTTCCATGAATAGTTATGCATATTAAATTAGTTTTAGTGGGAATTAAGCATGCATTATCTGAGAACTATGAGAGTATCCGCGCGATATGGTAACACATATAAGCGTAGTTTTTTGTGTAGTCTGTTTTTATTGTGACATATATATAGCTAATTAAATGTGGCGGTGAATGTTATCGGTAGTACGTTTTTACTATATTCTTTGTTAATGATATATAATGAGGTATACCGCATATACCTTCCCAACCGAGTGTTTAAACGGAATCTTTCTGAACGGAACCTTCCTGAACGGAAGGACTAAACGGACGCAGAGATATCGATAATCCCAAGAATCAATCCAACCGACATGCGGAAATTACGGAAAGGGCGCCCCACTAGTACGATCGCATTAAATGCGACCAAGTCCCTAGGGCGGCTCCGGTGCGGGTTTAAGGTTTTGCCCTCCGGTCCAAAGCCTCCTATGGCGACCTAATATCCGCAGAGTTCGAAAGCGACCGGTCCGAAGTGGGTTACCTCCCTTTCCCGTCTAAAGCCGACCGGCTATAAATATGATCCTCTGATGTCCAATATAGATCATCACCTTCCGGTACATTTATTGCATATATCGTTTATTACAAGCATTCAATACTGTACTTGCCAATCACGACCTCACGTCATACATATACTCATATACCGATTACTAACTTGACCGTCGGAGTGTTCTCACGGGAAACCACCCGGGGAGCATCTGACTAAGAGTTATCTCGTTGATTGCAGGATCCATAAGCTGTAGCCGACCGTCTAAACCGTCCGGAAGATTCTTGAATCAAAATAGTCCAAGAAAATCCGAAAAATGACGCTAATCGTGAACGAGTGACACCGATTCGGCCCGAGGAGCCGACAGAAGGGGTATTGACGCCGGCATCAACTTCCACGTGCCCACCACCCACCGGTAGGGAAAACGAGCCTACCCTGGAGGAATTGGAAGAGTACAACCTCTTCCGTAAATTTCGGAAAATGAGGCAGATGGAAAAGTCCCGAACAAAACTAAAAGGAGGGGCGTTAGGGGTCGAAAGAAACCTAACGTACTCCAGTGATGAAGAGCCAATAGAGGAGGTGTACAGAGATCCGTCTCCTCCGAGAAGGCCTCGTAGGGCGGAGATCACCCCAGTTGGGAGACGGGAAGAAGGAAGAAACTCTCCACCCAAGAACGAAAGAGAAGCTCCCCATCGACGCACCACCTCCGGTTCAAGAGACTTTCGATCTCCGTTTACAGATGATATCAACGAAATGCCCATACCTCCAGGTCTGAAAGGACCCAGAGTCAAATCATATGATGGAACCGGAGATCCCGACGATCACGTGGCCAGTTTCAGGTGGGCTGTACGAATGATCCCGATGGATCCAAGGCTTTGGTGTTTGTACTTTGCGGGAACTCTGGAAGGGTCTGCCAGGTACTGGTTATCAAGTCTCCCGCAGAAGAGTATCTCTAGTTTTGAGGACTTGGTTCTGCAGTTCAGTCATAGTTTCATACAGCAGAAGAAGTACCATCAGCGATCTTAGTCCATTATGGCCTGTCGACAGCGGGAAGGGGAATCCAACAAATCATACTTTAAAAGGTTTAACGAGCAGAGCCAGAAGATGCCGGTCCGGGAAGACTCTCTGATCATTGCCGCCTTCACATACGGGCTCCGGGAAGGAGAGTTGTTCCGGGAACTGTCAAAAAGAGATTTCGATAAGGCAAACGACATGATCAGCGTGGTGAACAAGGTGTTAAAACAGGAAGATGAAAGTGCTGAAAAGCTACGTTTCGAAGCTCAGGAAAAGAGAAACACAAACGGATCGGGTTCGTACAAAGGAGGAGATAAGGGGAAGGGTTTCGCCAAAGCAGGTTTTCCCGGAAGGTCGCCTTATAAAGCAAGAATCCCGGAGGGGAGATCGCAAGGCGATAGATATGGTCCGTACCGACCAGAAGTTTATGCGGCGACGGAAACCCGAAGGGCTGACGGAAGAATGGCGAGAAAGAAATACCCAAGGGATCCAAACGCTTATTGTGATTTTAACAAGATCATGGGTCACACCACTGCGACCTGTGAAAGCTACAGAAGATAGAAGGAAGCCCAGGGTAAAGAAAGAACAGAGGCCAACGTTGTCGAGGCTAAGAAAGACGTAGCTGCATATAATGCTGAGATTTGTGCAATCGAAGAGGAATCGACACCTTTTCTCCTAGGCAAAAGGAAGGGGGGAACTGTTGAGTTTGGGAGGGGGGAGCCTGTTCCTGAGGGATATGTCGGAACGGAACCGCTAGTGATCTTCGGTATAGTGGCTAGAACGATGGTTCGTAGAATTTACGTTGATGGAGGAAGTTCAGCCAACGTTATGTACAGTCATTGCTTCGAAAAATTTCCTTCTGATATTCGGGCCCTCCTGAAGCCAGCTAAGTCCCCCGTTGTTGGATTCTCTGGGCAGTCTGTCTGGCCTAAGGGAAAAATCCACCTACCCCTCATGTTAGCCGATTGGGAAAGCTTCCATAGCAAAACAATTTTAGTTGCATTCATCATCATTGAAGCCCCCTCACGATATAACGCCATTTTTGGAAGAACAGGGATGTGGCATGCACAGTTTCAGGCAATTGCCTCTACGATCCATGGTTTACTCAAATTTCCTTCCGGTCAAGGGGTGATAACCGTCCGGAGTATGCCCATGCCTCCATTGGAATGCAACAGCATCACACATCAAGACAGTTGGACGGAACAGGAGGAGGTTTTAACACCCTAAAATTTACAAGATTTATAAAAATTTTGGAAACAAAATTTAAATCAAAAGGTCCCATAAATAAATCTCAGATATTAATATTTCACATTTAAAACGTATTTATTGCGGAAATAGTTAAAATAAAATAAAGTGTTTTAAAATATTAGATGATGTCCACATCAGTAATGAAAAGATACAGCGGTCAACCGTCCACCTCCTCCTTTCCTTTGCTGGTACCTGAAACAATGGGGGAGATTTGGGTCAGCTGGGAAGCTGAGTGAATAATCTCAAAATGTAAACAATCAAAACATACAACACATGAGGGCACATCGGTGTACTCCTACTCAGAATCTACTCGATTAATTACTTAGATTTATTTCTCGGATTTTATTACTCAGATTTTAATTTATATAGCGCGCTAGTGTGACTTGGGCCGAGAGATCAACCTCGACCCGCCTCACACCACCTCAACACCTGTACTCTTCGGTGTTGAGTCAAAAAGGCCTGGCACCAGTACTCTTCGGTGCCAAGTCAAAACGTCTGACACCAGTGCTCTTCGGTGTCAAGTCAGATATAAACTCAGACGGGAATAATCCCAAAAACTCAGATGGGAGGTGATCCCAAAACTCAGATGTGTGTTATTATGTTTTATTATCTCTTTAACATAATTATCTCAGATTGCCCTAGCAAGTAATAGCACAGAATGACTCTGTGCCGAGCTCAGTTACCCAGGCACAATGTCTCAGATCATGAATAAGTAAACAGCTGCTCAGATACTCAGATAACAGATCAAACTCAGATAACAGATCGAGCTCAGATAACAATTAAGGTGCAAGTAATATAACACGTAAGTCATGCATGTATAAAGTTAAAACTGAATACACGGTGAGAATACTCACCTCGAGAGACGTAAGCTCCGAAGGGTTCCCGACAGTCAAAGGTACAGCACGGTATCTCCTAGACAGTCCTAAAACCAAAAAAAACGAAACCCTGAATTAGAATCCTACCCGAGAGCTTATTTCAGAAAACTGGCAGCACCCGTCAGTCTCACGGGAACTGCCATAACTCTTAAAAGGTTCATTAGATTTTCCCCATCTTTTTACCATGACTAGAAGACAATCAGAACTACGATTTACTGTGAGACGGTCACTGTCCAAAACAGAATCTAAGTGTCTCAAAACAGTGAGGCAAGACAGACATGTTGCACAGGTCATCTTCCTAACAGCAGCATACTAAATTGACTATAACTTTTAAACCATAAATCCATATAACGAGTTCTCGGTCAACTTGGAAAGCTAACTCGGAGGGCTATAAATCTCTGTGAGATGTAACTCCCCCAATTCGGCCTTTAAGACCCCTAAAAACAGTCATCAATATAGCAATTCGAAACTGCCAGCAACTAAAACGATTTTAAGATGGTAACCGACACAATGAAATAACAAAACTCAGAACCCTACAAAATCACAGATTAGAACTCGGGGAACAAAGCATGAATAAGAAAATAGGGTATTAGAAAGGCTACCGAAAATAAGGAACCCTTGGCTCGATATTCTGCTCGGGATTTCAATACTCAAACCGACACCCGCTATGCACTCTCAATCACTAAATAAAAAGGGGAAAACGGATTAGATAACGGATTGGAACAAGAGATAGTAAAAAGGAAGGGAATAAGTGATTACTATTCGAATTGGTTAGGCTCGAATTCATCCGCACGGATTAAACACACAACTCGCATCTTTCTGAATTGCTTAAACCCGATCACGAACCAAGACTGGACTAGAGAAAGGATTGGTTGACATGCTTGAGAATTAAATCACGAGTCTTGCTTGAAGACCAGTTTCCGATCAGCGGCCACACATGGTGAGTAAGGGAGGGAAATAACGTGATAATGAAAATGGGGATAGTAGGTTTAGTTGGAGCTTAAGTATTAAATTACTCGGGCCCTAGGCCATCAGTCTCCATCGGGCTTAAAGCCTTAACTCGGGCCTAAAAGGCTTAGCTGAAGGACTCGAGTGAGTTGAGGCCGAACTAGATAGAATAAGGGTTGCACGGCTTGGGCTGGAAACACAAATCGGAAAAGAAGGCCTTGGCCTATTCGGCCGGCCTCGGGTTTAGGTCACGCACGACACACTTCTAAATCGCAAGGCTCGGGAAATTCTAACCGCTTATTTTTAGATTAATTCTCATTATTATTTAAACACAACATAATAGGGTTTATAACTTGTGAAACCGAAGACCAAGAATTCAAGTCTGGTTCGGTCCTTGGCCTCTCGGCCGGACTTCACTACACTCTTTAAAACGACTAACGGGCGTACGGTTAATTAGCGAGCATTTCATTAAATAAAATGAGCACTTAGTTTAGACACTATCACATAATAACTATAAATGTCACTTAATCGAATTGCCAACTAATAATTTGTAATTTAAACAGGTCCCCATAATTAATAGTGCAACTCATAATTACATAATACGTTTAGACGAAACGTCACTCATTTATTACATTATATATAAAAGATTAATACCTAATTTAAATTTATTAAAAGTAATATTAAATTATTATAAAATTTCGGGGAGTTACAACTCAACTCCACTTGAAATAGACTTCGTCCCCGAAGTCATTGCCCGGAAGAACTCAGGGTAGTATCTCGCGTCTCAACTCATACTCGCCAACGACACACGTCCTCAAATGGGGAAAGAAAACAAAATGATAAGGTTAAGAATGAAAAGGAAATTCATCAGGGTGACCTACGACATGCATACTCAAATGGAAAAGAAGAATAAAAACTATAAGGTTATGAATAGAAAGAAGCTCTTCATGGTGACTTTACTTAATAGGAAATGAACTCCAGATCACGTAAGTGCTCATACAATTATCCGCCTCTGGTGGCGCAAAACGATAAGGCTGAAAGAAATAAGGTCAGGATGCTCACTATGGATCTCAGTATGCAAAGAAAATGTTGATAATGCGCATCAAATACACCACGATACTCTACTGAAGGCGTCTTCTTGTTCTCGCATTCGGATACAGTTGTTGCACTCAGCGATTAACGTCGCGTTAAATCACCGATTCAACTCCACTTGGAAATTTACTACTGATTTGTTGACGATACCAGATGCTTAGCGTAGTACCAGGTCATCCAAACCATTTGCACAAACACACTCGGATCCCTCATGACAATAACAAGTTTTTATGGAAAATTTTCTTCCCGCACACTCCATCAAATGACCACTTACACATTTTAGTAACAGTTAAAAAAAATTCCATATCGACAATTTTCTACCAAAATGACTAGGAAGGTCCTCTACTCTATGGGTCAACAGTTTGTTAACAGCATAATAAATAATTTAGCGGTTTACAGCATTATCAATTAATATAAAAATCATGCAAATAAATCCCAAGGAATAAACATATCACACAGAATTCTCATATACTCAGGTATATATCTCCAAAATTATGATCTGGAAATATAACTCAGAAGTCCCACTCAGAAATAAACTCAGAACATATCTCAGGAGTATAACTCGAAAATGTATAACTCAGGAGCAACTCATAAATCTTAACTCAGAAACAAACCCAAGACTCTAACTCAGTAACAACTCATAAGGTAATAATATTTACAAGTAATAGCATTAGGTATAAATCACATTTTTACTCATTCTTATTACTACTCGCGTGTTCCAATTTACCAGCTTATAATACTTGGAATGATATACTCTCTCTCAACCGTGTTATTGGTTCTCAAAACAACTCTTCTTTAACATTAAATTAACGATCTTGACATTTAACTTGTTTTATCAGGTTCTCATTCTACTACATGTAGTGGTTTCTCGACAATATTTTAATAGATGCTATCTCATTCATCTAGTTTAACGATCCTTTAATAGACCGTTTCACTGATTTTACACAATTTAAAAATGTCTCTTAATTATTTTGACCATATCTACTCATTAATTTCATGTTACCCACTAAAAATTGCAATTAAATTTCATACTCTTGTTTATAATGCTTTCTCGTTACTCAAATTACGAATTAATTCCTTAGTTCTCACTTACTCAATTCGCAGTTATACTTTATTCTTAATCTTACGCTTTACGCATGGTTCATCAATTCAGTACATTCTCGTCTTTTCGAAATTTCTTCTAAGTTCAATATAAATTTATTGAATAGTTGTTCTCATCTCAAGTTTAATAATTATTCATAATTAGAGTTTTCTCATATATTTTTTTTTATAATACCTTAAAACTCATAACACTTTATAATACTTCAAAATTTTAAATAAAACTTCCCGTTAATTTAATACCTTTCTCTTTTGACTCATTCTATTAATTTGCTTATGTAACTCGATTTGTAAATTTCTTATAACTCAAAATTACTCCATAATTAATTAAAATAAAATTTTATCATTTAGCTCATTTTAATAATAACTCATTACCAGCAAATTACCGATCTCATTTTAACTCATTTTCCTCAAAATTTCATTGTAGCAGTTTTCTCATATTCGACTCATTAATAAGTTCTCATCACTTTAATTTAATGATTTCTCATTATCACATTTATAACCACCCAAGAATAAGTATACTGTCTTATTTTGTATATAATTGTAGTATTACTACTTCCCTCTTGCACGATATTCATTCAACCCAATTAACTTGATTTGTTAATTTCTCCAGTAAACCCGATCTATCATTTTGTTGAAAACTCTATAATTACCCATAGAATAAATTCAATTATTCTCAACTGCTTGATTTGATAGTTACTCTTATAATTTAATTGATCAATTATATGTATCTAGATTTCGCACTTTAAATTCATACCAACAAAATCTCTCTGCATAAGCATCATGCTCATATTAATACATACCGATAATTATTTTATTTTTAGAAATTTCCCTTTTTACTCCTACTCAACTCCACTTGGAGAAAACTCGTCCTCGAGTTTGGCACTAGAATTCTCTATTATGATAACATAAACCACATATACTCACTCAAACAAATAACATGCATAAAATAATTTCACAATAACAAACATTGGTCCATCGATCCCTTCAAAATCTCCCCATAACCAACCAAAAGTTCGGTGTGTACGATAATAGGGGCCCTCTATTACTTTCGAAACCTACTTCTGTTTGGTCACGAGTCAATCCCAAAGTTTACAACTTCCCACATATAAACCCACCAACAAATCATACTCAGAAGAAAGGAATTTTAATCACACTCAGGAGAAAGGAAGTTTATTTTCAATATCTGCTAAATACAGATATGCACTCAACAGTGCATACTCAAAATCTCATAACCATTACTCAGAAATTCATGCGTACATTTAGTCTCGTACGCGATACTCGGATAACTCAGATTCATAGAAATATTTCCACTTAGTTATTTTCACAATACAAATCTCCTTTTAAACTTTTCATTTGGATCTGCCATTTATCATTCCTCATAAATATAATTTATATCCTCGTCACAGTTATATTAAATTTATTGTAATTTGTGAGCATGCCGATTAATATCTTTTTGATCAGAGTTCTCAGTTATTGCGTTCCTCGTTTAATTTGATTCAATTTATCGCTCTTTTAACTCGTTTTTAAATAAATCATCATCAAATTGATGACGTTAGCTTCCTCTTAATCCTCTTATATAATTACTCTTTAAGATGAGCTTCAATAATATCTGATTAATTTGACTCAGCAATTTTCTCAATTAATTAGTCTATTAAACTTACATAGTTTATTTTAAGCTATCAATGTGAACTCATTAATCTGTCACTTAACTTGTCATCCACATTTAGTTTCACACTCAGCAATTTAACCTACTTACTAGACATGTTTTTCCCATTTTATCTCAATTTAATGATTCTTAAATAAATTCTAACTTGTTGACCTTAATATGGAATCTGCTTAACTATTATATCTCGTGATTCGTTGTATTCACGAAAATTTTAATTTCTCATCTAGATAACTCCTCTTTTAACCCTGATCAATAATTCTCTTTTAGATCCTGTTAATAATATTCTTAAAAATATTCTTAATCAATTTGATTTACTAATCTCTGATTTACTCGTTTTAATTGACTCAGTCTATTAAGTGTTTTCTCCCAATACGAACATTAAGTACTCTTCTTTAATGTTAATAATTTCCTCATTTCTCATTTACTCAAATCATGTTCTCATTACACAGCTTATGGATCTTATATAATAAGTTAATATCCCATTATTACACTTTTGATTCGAATTTTTCAGAATTTATAAAAATTTCACCTCAACCCTATTAGGTATTCCTCTAAATTGGAAACTTTTATTATTCTCATTAAAATTTATAATTCCTCTAGTATGCGTATTTGTATAAGCATAAATATATTAAACACTGTGAATTAAATCCAGAATTTTACTCAGAATTATGCTCTAAATTATACTCAAAATTAGCAAACCTCGCATTCGTATATCTATATATACATTTTTAATCGTACTATTCATATGTAATTTTCGTATGTTATTATAACTTTTAGGGTTTATTTCACAGATGCAATCAGAAACAACACTCGGAAAAATATACTCAGAAAATAACACAAAAACCTCAGACTATTCTATTCATCCATACTCAGAACACAACATACATCTCAGATAACTAAAAACTATTAAATATTACCAGCAGTGGAAAAAGCGAGAGGTCGACGTGACATGCTGTATGCTTGATGTGGAAACTTTTCTCAGAATATATTTTACTTAGTACACGTTTTTAAAACTCGAGACTCAAACTTGAGATTGAATCCACCCCTTGTGAATCCAAATCCCTCAATTCAGTGCTCTGATACCAACTTGTAACACCCTAAAATTTACAAGATTTTTAAAAATTTTGGAAACAAAATTTAAATCAAAAGGTCCCATAAATAAATCTTAGATATTAATATTTCACATTTAAAACGTATTTATTGCGGAAATAGTTAAAATAAAATAAAGTGTTTTAAAATATTAGATGATGTCCACATCAGTAATGAAAAGATACAGCGGTCAACCGTTGTCACACCCCGCCAAAAAATGAGTTTTACTTCATTTAAAATGTTTTGCGAAAGAACGAAGGTGTAACGTTCATGACAACATAGCAAAAATTAAGTAAACAAACAACCACGCAATAACGAAAAATAAAGTTTTGTTTCACTTTCCAAAAGTAGAAAGTTTCCAAAAATAGCAAGTTTCCTAAAATAGAAATTGTTTGAAATGAAATGATTGTTCGTAAACTTAATGTTTTAATCATGGCTCACGACAATCCCAATGCTCATATCCTCCAAACTCCACTGCACCTTAATTACCTGGAAAAACATAAATAGTAAAAGGGTCAACAATAATGTTGAGTGAATCCACAGGGTTAATGTAAGAGTAAAGTAAAGTAATGTAAAGTGTTTTGCTACTCAAAATGTTTGTTATGAAAATGTTTTATGACTGAAAAAGCATAAGGTTCAACACCCATATGATATGAGTAATAAGTATGAAATGTTTAGTGTAGTTGTAGAAAGTATACAACTACTAGTTGTGTTTATGAAAAAGTGTTGAACAAATGTTGAGTTTGACATCGCATGAACCGTTATCCCCAACAGGTAGCTAGTCTATTGAGTTAATATACCAACCCCTAAGTCCACAATCAACACTTCAACTCCAGTATGTTATGTTATTTTATGGATATGCACTCCCGGAGATGTCTTGGATAAACCAAGTAATGATCAAACGTTGTTAGGAGGATGAGTGTCAGCCAATAGTACTATTTGCATATCCATGGTCTAGATCCACTAGTTAATGATTGCTGGTAACCTTAGTCCGGTATAATAATTGTTTGTCATGCCAACGCGATAATGAAAATGTAAATGTTGTACAGTCATAGTAAAATAGTAGCAGTTGTGTTTATGTTTTCCACCCCAAAGTTTATAAAACAGTTAAAAGAGTAAAGGGGTCTGTGGACTCACCTGGCAAAGCTTAGCAACAAGAGACTTAGGACAGAGGAATCCTTAGGAGACTCCTAGCTTCCTAAATGATTTAACTACTGATTAGACTAAGCTAACACAGGCGATACTATGTACGATATAAGACAAGCAATATGTATTACATGTTATGTTTTATGTTTTGTGACATCAATTGAACTTAGGTTGTTGGACCTTAATAGGTCGAAATGAAATGAAATGAAATGAAATGAACTACGAAATGAAATGAAATGAAATGAAATGGGCTTGGGTTAGGCTTATTGGGCCTAGATTGGGCCTATTGGGCCTAATGGCTTAATGGGCTTAATGGGTTGGGCCACTTGGGCCTCTTATTGGGCTTAGGTCCACTTAGGTTGGGCCTTGAATTGGGCTTGGCCCAATTGGGTTCGGTTTGGTTGGATATGGGCCAAAGGTTTGGGCTTTGGTCCAAATGGGCTTGGATACTAATGGGCCAATTAAGGTTTGGGCCCGATGGACTAAAGTAGATCGATATGGGCCAAGTACGGGCCTTGGCCCGATTGGTTATTCGGGTTTGGGTCCACGGTTTGGGTCAAGATCCGGCCTTGACCCGGTTTGACTTATTGGTCAATATTGGTCAAAATTAGTCAACAAAAGTCAACTAGGGTTTCTAGATTTCGGTTAGGGTTTAAGGTATGGTGCAAATCAGTCAACCAAGGTCAACTATAGTCAATTTTGGTCAAACTAGGCTCGGTTTGATAGCAATTCGGTTAGGGTTGGCCGGCTAGGCCGAAACCCTAATGGTTCGGTTCTAGTTTGGTCTAGATCGTGTCTAGGTACGGTTTTAGGTGTCTAGATCGGTCATAGATCAAATCTAGGGTTCTAGATCTAGGGTTTTACATGTCATGGTCGAGATCTAGGGATCAAACATACGGATCTAGCGATAAAACAACAAATCAAGAACAATACACCCACACATGAACCCGATCGGATGAGCACATGCATGCGTGTTCGATTTCTATAGCTAACCGAGACCACATGGCCTTGGGCCATGGTCTCGGGTTCAAATCAGTAGGTTAGCAAGGGTTTAAGCAAGTAGAAACAAGGGTTTTTAGGGTTCATACCTTGGATTAAACGATCAAGAACGAAGGAAGTGTTTTGGGGTTGCTTGCGATCGGAAAGTGGACGAACAAGATGATGATGGAGCTTGAATGAATCGGTTTTGGTAGGGTTTGGGGATGCTTGGCCGAAATTGATAAAGGGATTTAGGGTTGTGATGGCTTGGTTTATATAGGGTAGAGATCTAGGGTTTCCAATAAGAAGTTGAGTCAAACAAGGACTCATTCAACATAGATGTGGATAAGATTTGGAGGCTAGGAAACCTTACCCCTATAGGGTTCGGCCGAATGGGTCAAGAGAGGGCATAGAGACCGGCCACATTAGTGGTTGGTCTAGCCTTGGTGTCGGGTTTACATTATCGTTCAATTCGAGTCACGTTTATATTAAATCGTTACGTTTATTGCTTAACCGGTAAACTTGTCGTTTTTAGAATTGTTTTTAGCTCAAAGTGTGTCACCATAAGGAAGTAATGATGTTGTGTTGACTAAAATAATCAAACACTAATGCATGGTGTAAAATATGTATGTTTGTTGTGTAAAAGGAATGCCATATATAGAAATATCTATAAGTAGAAACTTTCTAAATAAGGAAAGTTCTAGAAATGAAATGAAGTTACATACCAGAAATTTCGAGTTGTCACAACCGTCCACCTCCTCCTTTCCTTTGCTGGTACCAGAAACAATGGGGGAGATTTGGGTCAGCTGGGAAGCTGAGTGAATAATCTCAAAATGTAAACAATCATAACATACAACACATGAGGGCACATCGGTGTACTCCTACTCAGAATCTACTCGATTAATTACTCAGATTTATTTCTCGGATTTTATTACTCAGATTTTAATTTATATAGCGCGCTAGTGTGACTTGGGCCGAGAGATCAACCTCGACCCGCCTCACACCACCTCAACACATGTACTCTTCGGTGTTGAGTCAAAAAGGCCTGGCACCAGTACTCTTCGGTGCCAAGTCAAAACGTCTGACACCAGTGCTCTTCGGTGTCAAGTCAGATATAAACTCAGATGGGAATAATCCCAAAAACTCAGATGGGAGGTGATCCCAAAACTCAGATGTGTGTTATTATATTTTATTATCTCTTTAACATAATTATCTCAGATTGCCCTAGCAAGTAATAGCACAGAATGACTCTGTGCCGAGCTCAGTTACCCAGGCACAATGTCTCAGATCATGAATAAGTAAACAGCTGCTTAGATACTCAGATAACAGATCAAACTCAGATAACAGATCGAGCTCAGATAACAATTAAGGTGCAAGTAATATAACACGTAAGTCATGCATGTATAACGTTAAAACTGAATACACGGTGAGAATACTCACCTCGAGAGACGTAAGCTCCGAAGGGTTCCCGACATTCAAAGGTACAGCACGGTATCTCCTAGACAGTCCTAAAACCAAAAAAAACGAAACCCTGAATTAGAATTCTACCCGAGAGCTTATTTCAGAAAACTGGCAGCACCCGTCAGTCTCACGGGAACTGCCATAACTCTTAAACGGTTCATTAGATTTTCCCCATCTTTTTACCATGACTAGAAGACAATCAGAACTACAATTTACTGTGAGACGGTCACTGGCCAAAACAGATTCTAAGTGTCTCAAAACAGTGAGGCAAGACAGACATGTTGCACAGGTCATCTTCCTAACAGCAGCATACTAAATTGACTATAACTTTTAAACCGTAAATCCATATAACGAGTTCTCGGTCAACTTGGAAAGCTAACTCGGAGGGCTATAAATCTCTGTGAGATGTAACTCCCCCAATTCGGCCTTTAAGACACCTAAAAACAGTCATCAATATAGCAATTCGAAACTGCCAGCAACTAAAACGATTTTAAGATGGTAACCGACACAATGAAATAACAAAACTCAGAACCCTACAAAATCACAGATTAGAACTCGGGGAACAAAGCATGAATAAGAAAATAGGGTATTAGAAAGGCTACCGAAAATAAGGAACCCTTGGCTCGATATTCTGCTCGGGATTTCAATACTCAAACCGACACCCGCTATGCACTCTCAATCACTAAATAAAAAGGGGAAAACGGATTAGATAACGGATTGGAACAAGAGATAGTAAAAAGGAAGGGAATAAGTGATTACTATTCGAATTGGTTAGGCTCGAATTCATCCGCACGGATTAAACACACAACTCGCATCTTTCTGAATTGCTTAAACCCGATCACGAACAAGACTGGACTAGAGAAAGGATTGGTTGACATGCTTGAGAATTAAATCACGAGTCTTGCTTGAAGACCAGCTTCCGATCAGCGGCCGCACATGGTGAGTAGGGGAGGGAAATAACGTGATAATGAAAATGGGGATAGTAGGTTTAGTTGGAGCTTAAGTATTAAATTACTCGGGCCCTAGGCCATCAGTCTCCATCGGGCTTAAAGCCTTAACTCGGGCCTAAAAGGCTTAGTTGAAGGACTCGAGTGAGTTGAGGCCGAACTAGATAGAATAAGGGTTGCACGGCTTGGGCTGGAAACACAAATCGCAAAAGAAGGCCTTGGCCTATTCGGCCGGCCTCGGGTTTAGGTCACGCACGACACACTTCTAAATCGCAAGGCTCGGGAAATTCTAAGCGCTTATTTTTAGATTAATTCTCATTATTATTTAAACACAACATAATAGGGTTTATAACTTGTGAAACCGAAGACCAAGAATTCAAGTCTGGTTCGGTCCTTGGCCTCTCGGCCGGACTTCACTACACTCTTTAAAACGACTAACGGGCGTACGGTTAATTAGCGAGCATTTCATTAAATAAAATGAGCACTTAGTTTAGACACTATCACATAATAACTATAAATGTCCCTTAATCGAATTGCCAACTAATAATTTGTAATTTAAACAGGTCCCCATAATTAATAGTGCAACTCATAATTACATAATACGTCTAGACGAAACGTCACTCATTTATTACATTATATATAAAAGATTAATACCTAATTTAAATTTATTAAAAGTAATATTAAATTATTATAAAATTTCGGGGTGTTACAGAGGTGGAGGTGGTAATTAACTCCGAATACCCGGATACTCCCATTCGAATTGGAGGAGGCTTACCTCCACAGTTAAGAAGCGAGTTGGAAGCTTTGCTGAAAAAAAACAAAAGGGTATTGCTTGGACACCCGGGGACATGACCGGAGTGTCTCGAGAGGTGACCGAGCATAAACTCATGATTAACCCAAGCTTCCCTCCGGTGAAGCAAACCAAAAGAAGAATGGCGGCAGAACGAAATAGGGTGGTCAATGAAGAGGTACAGAGTTTGGTGAAAGCAGGGGTGTTGCGGAGTGCCCAGTATCCCGAATGGATCGCTAATCCGGTCCTAGTCAAGAAAGCAGACGGGTCCATGCGCATGTGTGTCGATTTTAAGGACCTCAATAAAGCTTGTCCGAAAGATAGTTATCCTCTTCCGGAGATCGAGCAGAAGGTGGAATCCTTAGGTGGGTATCGGTGGAAGTCTTTTTTGGACGCCTACAAAGGATACCATTAGGTTCAAATGGCTCGGGTGGATGAAGAGAAAACCGCGTTCCACACAGAGAAGGGAACTTTCTGCTACGTCAAAATGCCTTTCGGCCTCCGGAATGCCGGAGCTACCTATCAGCGTTTGGTCGACAAGGCATTTGAAAAGCAGATAGGGAGGAACCTAGAGGTATATGTCGACGATATGGTCATCAAGAGTAAAGGCGATGAGAATCTAATCCAAGATGTTGAAGAAACATTGGTGCAACTCTCGAAGATTAACATGAAACTGAACCCGAAGAAGTGTTCGTTCGGGATGAGCAAAGGCAAGTTCTTGGGGCATATGGTAACAACGGAAGGAATCGAGGCTAACCCCGATAAGGTAGGAGGATTATTAAAGATGCATACTCCCCGGACGGTAAAAGATGTACAGAGCTTGAACGGAAAACTGGCTGCATTAGGGCGTTTCCTCGCAAAGTCAGCAGAAAAATCCACTCCTTTCTTCAAAGCATTGCACGGATGCACGAAGAAAGGAGAGGTCGAATGGACGAAGGAGGCGACGGAAGCTTTTGAGAAGCTTAAGCAACACTTAAAGAACCTTCCTACCATGGCCAGTCCCATACCTGGGGAGCCGTTGGTAATGTACCTCTCCACTAACAGAGAAGCCGTTAGTTCAGTGCTCATCGCCGAAAGGGATAAAAAGCAAGTACCCGTTTACTTCGTCAGTCGGGCACTACAGGGGGCAGAGTTCAATTATTCGATAATTGAAAAACTGATCTTGGCCTTGATATATGCCGTCAGACGCTTAAAGAGATATTTCCAGGCCCATTCGGCAACCGTCTTGACTAACCAACCAATCAAAAACATACTCCTGCAACCGGAGCGGTCAGGACGTATGACAAAGTGGGCGATCGAATTAGGCGAATACGATATCACGTTTAAACCTAGGCCTAGCATCAAGGGCCAGGCACTAGCGGATTTCTTAGTCGAAATGCCAGACGACGAAAGGGTGTTAGCAATCGAAGAGAAGGAAGGTCCGGACGCGAGTATAGGCCGAAAGCCTCCTTCAGTTTGGCAGATGTATACAGATGGAGCAGCCGGAGCAGATGGATGTGGAGCGGGAATAGTTCTGATCGGGCCGAATGATGAAAGGGTTACCTACGCCTTGAGATTCGACTTCGCATGTTCGAATAATGAAGCGGAGTATGAAACCCTGTTAGCTGGTTTAGGTCTGGCCAAAAGTCTTGAGATCCGGAAGATGGAGGCTTTCGCAGACTCAATGCTGATCGTAAATCAAATCAACGGTTCCTATGAGGCAAAAGAAGTACACCTGAAGCGATATCTGGAACGAGTTCGAGCACATGTGAGCTGGTTCGATAGTTTTGAAATCACACAGGTCCCTCGAACCAAAAACAAGGAGGCTGACGCTCTCAGCAAGTTGGCGGCAATGTTGTATCACCACTTAACGAAGAAAGTGTTGGTGGAAGTATTGTCGAAGCGGAGCATCGAGGAGGAAGAGGTGGCAGAAATACAAAATGACGAAGCCTGTTGGATGACCCCCCTTCGGTTATATCTGACGGAAGGTGTACTACCGGCTGAAGCAAATGAAGCTAGGAAGATAAGAATAAATGCCGGAAAGTACACCATCATGAACAACGTCCTGTATCGAAAGGGGTATTCCACCCCATGGTTGAGATGTTTGGGAAGCACGGAAGCTAAAGATGCTATAAGAGAAATCCACGAAGGATTATGCGGATCGCATTCGGGAGCCAGATCGTTAACCCAAAAGCTACTTCGTATAGGCTACTTTTGGCCGTGCATGTCTAAAGATATCCACAAATATGTGCAAAGGTGCGAAGGGTGCCAAGCTTATTCAAATGTCCTGAATGCTCCTTCTGTTAACCTGACCAGCATACACAGTCCATGGCCTTTCTGCCAGTGGGGGATAGACATTGTTGGACCATTCCCTAAAGTCCCCGGAAGTCTGCGCTTCTTGGTAGTAGCTATCGATTACTTTACAAAGTGGGTGGAAGCAAAACCTTTAGCATGTATCTCGGGAGCTAACATTGTTAAGTTTGTGTGGCGACAGATTGTGTGTCGCTTTGGCCTCCCGCATACCATTGTGACCGATAACGGAAAGCAATTCGCCAGCAACCCGTTCAGAAAATGGTGTGCTGAACTAAGCATACGCCAAAATTTTACGTCTGTAGCCCACCTACAGGCTAACGGACAAACGGAGGTCACACGCGTTTGAGCAGAGCGGGGGGTAGTTGGGCGGATGAATTGCAGAGTGTATTATGGTCCTACCGAACAACGACCCGGAGGGGTACGCAGGAAACCCCCTACAACCTAGTATACGGTTCGGAAGCTGTGATACCGCTGGAGGTTATCATCCCCTCATCAAGGGTCGAGAACTTCCACCTGGGGGAAAATGAAGAGGCGTTAAGACACAACTTGGACATCATAGACGAACGGCGTGAAAACGCAGCTTTAAGACAAGCAGCATACAAGTCCATGACGGAGGGTTATTATAACAAGAAGGTCCGGGGAGCAGCGTGCAAGGTAGGCGACTTGGTCCTACGCAAGAACGAAGCAAGCCTCCAGCACAAGCCTGGAAAGCTCTGCCCTAACTGGGAAGGTCCGTATAGGGTCAAAGAAGCTCGAAGGAACGGTTCTTACGTCCTGGAGGCAATGGACGGTTCGTTTATTCCGCGTACATGGAATATGCAGAATCTGCGGAAGTTTTATTTCTAAATTTTTCTTTTCTGTTTACTAAATCATTGAGTAACTCTTTTGGTGCGAATATTGTACGAATTGGTAGTGTGAGTTCACACTACTAATAAAATCGAAAGTTATGAATGATTAACGAAATGTCTTTTACGTAAGCCTTTCCTTTTCCTTCATAAACTTCCTAAGTTAAAATAACTTATACATCCTAACGAAAGGTTGCATCGACGACGAAAGCATGCTTAAATAGGTAAGGATCGGAATTAACATTTCCCTATTCCTATTCTGCGAGGGACGCCTCGCTAGAAAATAAAACCCTACTCGAAAACAAACGAACGAACGCGATAAGTAAATGAACAAATGCGACAAGTTAACAAGCGAACATGATAGATAAAATTGTGATAAGCAAAGTAGGCGAACGAATCAAACGAAGACGATAAGTAAACGAAGACGTAAATAAGTAAAACCGTCAAGATCAAAGGAAGGCAAGACCTTCCATTACAAGCAAAAAAAAAAAACAACAAAACAAAAGATAAGAGGACCAACAGTTACAACCAACATTCACCAGCTACAACCAACAATTAACACACTAACTACGGAGCGGAAGCCCCCCCTCCCCGATTCGAACTCTCACCCGTATCCTCGGGACCAGCCTCTGTTTTCTTCACACGCTCTTTAATATCGTCCAAGGACGCTGTACCAGATGAAAGGGATTGAAGGAAGGGGTAGTTAGGTGTCACCAGCTCGCCGAAAAGGCTCATTATGTTTGTCTGAGCCTCCGGATAGTCGTGTACAAGCCTGGCATCCTAGAGCCGCTCAGAATACTCTTGATGAGTATCTAGACATCCGCGATACTGGCCAAACCTAACACTTTCTAGCTGAAGCTGAGAGTTCCGAATAGCCCAGGTATACCTTTCCGGATCAGCCAATCAAGGTCTTCCTGAAGAGCTCCCACTTGGTGAGACTGAACGGCAAATTCTTCCTTCAATTTATCATTTTGTAAATCCAGTTCCCCGTGGCAACGAACGGCCTCATTCAGCTGGCTATCTTTTTCCACCAACGCCATTTCCAACTCTGCGATACGGGCGGATGAGGAGCTTTGTTCGGCGCTCAGCTCAAGAATCCGGGCATCTTTCTCGGAAAGGTTCCTTCTCATTTCTTCCAAGGCCGCAGTTAGATCTTTATTTTCTTCCGATAAGCGGTTTTTCTCTTCAACCTCAGCCTGGTGCAAACGACGGGTGGTTTCGATTAACTCTCCCATTTTAGCAAACTCTTCGCGGCGCCCAACCAATGATTGTCGGTTGCGAACCCCTCTCAGTTGTAATTCTGAAAGCAACTCGACGGCGTTGAATAAGCCGGAGCGTGCTTGGAAAAAGATACCCTCATCAGAAACGTCGTTTAGATCTAGAGCGGAGGTCGAGGGTCCAGCAACAACATGCACTATCGGAGGGGTAGAGGTAACGGTTGCTTGCAAGATAGGAGCTGATTTTGTAGCAAGAACGATCGGGTCAGGAACACTGGTGACTGACACCTCCCGTGTGGGGACAGCGATCGTAGTACGCGTCTGACGGGCTACAAAGAGAAGGGAATCAGGTCAGGTCACAGGGAATAAAGATAACATATACATAACAAAAACAATCATAAACTCACGCAGAAATGGAAAGTTGGGAAGTGATGATTGTGGCCTCGACGGCTGAACGGTTTGTTTTTCCTTGATAACGGAAGGTGTTGGTGTACCGGAACTAAATAAAATATCGCTGAACATGGCAAGTGCGGAGGCCCTCGGAGGGACGGGCGCAGCTTCCGGTCTAGTAGGATCGATAACTGGCAAAACGGGAACAGCACTTGAAATAGAAGTGGTGGAAGTAATTAACGTTGCAGGAGCAAGAGAAACAATTACAGACGATTCGACAGATGGGCGGGATGATTTCGGTTTTTCTCCTGACAAGTGAAAAAAAAAATTGTAAGGAAGGATATAAGTGTACGAAAAGAATATACGTATATATGCTGCAAATCATACCTTCTTTCCTTGGTCGCTTGAGAGATGATGAAGTCGTTGTCTCGCGTGACCTCTTTGATAAGGTCCGAACGGAACGAACTTTGATGGGTCTCGAGAGTTCAGATTGCGAGTCGGCAATCATGGTATCTTCCGTCCGGAACCCTGACGATTCGGTTAGGGGCGAGGAAACATCTGAAGCAACCTCAGCTTCCGGCCTTAAAGCTTCCGGGGTGCCCTCAGAGCTGAGGATAGCTTCAGTTGGGGGGAGAAAAGGAGTAATGGGCCCTTCGGTGACTGTTATGGACTCTCTCGGGGGTTTCGGCATTTTCAAACGTTGCAACAAGGTGATATTCTTCCCATTCACCTGCCAGATTGGGCGAATCCCACGAACAAAGAAGTGGGGACTCAAATCAGCCATCCCAAGGAAGTATTCATCTGGGTCCTCCCACTCCATGTCTACCCCCAACAGATGTTCAATTTGCTGACTTTTAGAGGCAGTCAACTCCGGGGCGGCCTCGGAAGATCGTCCGGTAATAGGCCCCCAAGAAAGGGCAACATCGTTAAAGGCCAAACGATCGACATAGAAGAACTCATACTTCAAATCTCGAATAGAATCTTTTAGCCCGGAGATCCTCTCGCTTCTACCAGGTCGATGGGTAAACACCGCCCAGTCACCCCGACCGGTGACAACATACAGGTTGCGGAACAATTTGTAGAAAGGGGAATGCCGAGCGCACGACTGGATATTACGAACCCGATGATCTTTCTAAAAGAATTTGGGGCGAGTTGGGCCAGATGAAGACCAAGATCTTTGAGCAAGGTAAGGATGAAATCATCAACTGGAAATCTCAATCCTCCCAAAAGGAATTGAAGATACACCGGCTCAAACCCGATCGGAGCGGAACGAATGGTGTCGGAAGGACCAGGAAGTAATAGATGGTAACAACGATCAATGTGATAATCATCATAGATCGCGTTCAGATCCGGAGGAGTAAGTTTAGTATGTGTATTGGCGGCTGTTCTCGGGATCAATTTCTCAGGTTTCTCTTTAAGGGTTTTGTCTTTCCTCATATTGATTTTGGGAGAATTGAGGAAAATAATTCGACGAAAGTTGTTTAAGAAACTGAAAGTAGCTAGAGAGGATGTGTGAAGAACTGGAATCAACAGAGGAGCAAGGAATATATATAAGAGGAAGAAGATAAAGAGGCGGTTACCCTTGATAAACCAACGGTCAGAAAAGGGGTAACGGTCATTTTCTTGAGGTGACGGGTGCCCAATAGATTGAAAATAAGTTCAAAAACGATCCTTCAGGTTATCCTCTTTGAACTTCGGGGACTTAATGAGGTATACCGCATATACCTTCCCAACCGAGTGTTTAAACGGAACCTTTCTGAACGGAACCTTCCTGAACGGAAGGACTAAACGGACGCAGAGATATCGATAAACCCAAGAATCAATCCAACCGACATGCGGAAATTACGGAAAGGGCGCCCCACTAGTACGATCGCATTAAATGCGACCAAGTCCCTAGGGCGGCTCCGGCGCGGGTTTAAGGTTTTGCCCTCCGGTCCAAAGCCTCCTATGGCGACCTAATATCCGCAGAGTTCGAAAGCGACCGGTCCGAAGTGGGTTACCTCCCTTTCCCGCCTAAAGACGACCGGCTATAAATATGATCCTTTGATGTCCAATATAGATCATCACCTTCCGGTACATTTATTGCATATATCGTTTATTACAAGCATTCAATACTGTACTTGTCAATCACGACCTCACGTCATACATATACTCATATACCGATTACTAACTTGACCGTCGGAGTGTTCTCACGGGAAACCACCCGGGGAACATCTGACTAAGAGTTATCTCGTTGATTGCAGGATCCATAAGCTGTAGCCGACCGTCTAAACCGTCCGGAAGATTCTTGAATCAACAATATACTTCCTCCGTATCAAAATAAGTGGCACACTTTCCATTTTGGGGTGTATCAAAATAAGTGACACACTTTAAAAACTTTCCTTATTTGGTAAAAATAGTGGGATCCATACCCACTAACTATCTACTTTAATAAAATGAAATTACCCTTATACTCTTACTTTTACTTTTAAAACTCATTAATATCATTTTATTCAAGAAAAGTGGGACTCATTCTTCACTAATTATGTACTTTAATCTATTTTAAACTCTACTTTAATCTTTTACCTCAAAAAACGTGTAAGCCAATTTGTGTCACTTATTTTGATACGGAGGAAGTATCTTGTATTCATGTTTGCACAAGTTTATGGTGTTGTGACTTGCACCATATAATATTGTTCTGGAATATATATAAGTGTCCAAATTAAATATTTTTTCGACATTGATTGAACTGATGTTTGTCGCCTAATTTGTCTTGCCGATTATGTTCAAAACATATGAAGTTCGTCAACTTCAATCAAAGTTATACTTCTGCGATAATCAAAGTTATACTTCTGCGATATGTATATTTTCCAAATAAAAAGAAGATTTAACCATATTCTCAACATCTTGAAGTATACATTCAATCGAATTTAGAAGGATTAGGTTTACATCATCTCTGGCGCACTTGAGGTCTAATCATGACCGCATCACTATCATAATCATCCTTTCGAAGAATCCTGATCTTGGTACAAAATGTTGGTTGCGTCTTGTTTCGTAAACTCTCAAGAATTATTCTTTCCAATTAATAAATTAAAATCTTGGGTTTGTCTAAATTTTACATTAATGGCATAAGATAAGTAGATTTAATAAACTCAAATACTTCCTCCGTCCCACAAAAAACTTCCCATTTGACATTTGCACAAATTTTTAGGTGATAGATATGGTGGGGTCATTGATAATACTTTTGATTAAAATATAAGGTTGAGTGGAGAGAGAAAGATAGTTAGTGGATATTAGTGGTGGGGTTTTTAGTAATAATAGTTTTTTATTGTGTAGGGTCCATCAAATGTGAGAAATGAGAAGTTTTTTGTGGGACAAAAATTTAAAGGTAAATGGGAAGTTTTTTATGGGACGGAGGGAGTATATCATTGTTATTTAAAAATATATTTAATTTATGTAAAAAATAAACTTCGTTAATGGCTAATAAATACACTTATTCATTAAACATTTATAATATCATTTACATAATGCATAAGTTAAATTAATCATTTATCCTTCAATTTTATAATCTTAAAGTCATTTTGAAACTTCTTTTGCATGTTAAGATACAATAAGAAGCCAAAATTATCGCGCCGGGCTACATTGCTACGGATAACCATTCAACTGGGAAGTGATGTGTATATATACATAATTTTAGTTTAATTTTTATTTTATTTTAAAAAATTTATATATATATTTATTAATCATCCAATTAAGTGTCTCCTTCAAGAATTCAAGCATATACCAAACTCACACTTAAACTAAAGAGAAAAAGAAACCGCATAACTTATTAAATTATATAGTTGTAATGATTTATTTTAGAGATACTATTAAATAATTGACTTAAATACCAAAAAGTAAAAAACGAAGAAAAAGACAACCCTAAATATTATTGAAAAGAAGCACGTCACACGTTTGAATTAGATCAAAGAACTAGCTGTTGAACATGTGGCAAGCGAGTATGGATTAATCCCTTTAAATATTAAAGTCAACTTGTTATTTTTGTTGTTATGAAGTTAATTATTTTATTTCATTTCAAGATCGGCCATCTTATATTTAAGAAACGTAATACGAAGTATTACATTCTTCTATTATTCATTTATTTGTCTAAAATATAATAAGGAATTGATGAAAAAGATTAGATACCACCAAGTTTACTTGAAATTCTAATATAAAGAGAATATATACAACGGACATTCCAGAATTTAATATTTATTACTAATGTCACTGAATTATTCAAACAATTTTATAGACCACTTGAGTATAGTATATATTATTTATACTAAATCGGTGTGGCAGAAATTTATACAATGAAAAAACAAAATTAATTATAACAATTTAATTTGACACAAATAACAAATTTCACGTGAACTATTGTTAAGAAGACCCTGTTTTTAAGATTACAGAATATCCAGTATAAGCAATGGTTGTGATTAACAATATAGGACCGACATAGAGCAGGGACAAAACGGATATATTTAGAACAATCTCGTTATATATATAGATATATCGTTTTGATGATATAATTTGATTAACAATATATATTAAAGAAAATATAAAAACTGATTAGATGTCCAACATACTTCTAAATATTTAAATAAATGAATGACGTGATAAAGAAAACGTATTAATCGAATGATTTATTAAAAGACTTAAAAGTAATGTAAAATAATATAGTTCTATTTTAGGCAAAGAATTAAGCTTGACTCGAAGAATGTCAAACTATTTTTTCAAACAAAAAAAGCAGTATTAGAGAGAATGGTTGATTATTAGTTTGTCAAATAAATCCAGCGGCCGTGTACCCTCGGTGGAGCAGGTAATTGTTAAGACCGAAAACAGAATGTGAATATACATTTAACTATTTAACTACCTGAACTTGGCTAATATGTGTTTTACTACCTGGATTATTAAAGGTGAAGAATAGTAATCTGAACTTGATAAAATGATCGATTTAGTACACTGACTCATTAATTTGATCGTATTTTCTTACTTGACTTACTTCCGTTGTAGCTTTTGAGGGATTAAAAAATATAAATTCATCTAAATATATTGTTATTAGAAGCAAATCACGTGAGAAAACAAAACCAAATATAGTGAGCCAGGGTACTCAATTGATATTTTGTCAAGTTCAGGGTATTATGTTGCATCTTTAATAGTTCAATGTAGTAGAAAATCTAGTTAGCCAAGTTCAGGGTATCAATATGCATTTTGGCACCGCCTACTATACACGTGGCATTTCATGATACTCATTTGTAAGGGTGTGTTCGGTTCTGGAATTAAATCGGACTGAGATAAAAAAAAAATCAAAAAAATAATAACGGACAACCGAACATAAATAATGGTTCTAGTTCTGTCCGGCAATTTCGTATTTAGAACCTGTTAGAATCGAAAACTACATCATTATCATAAATTACATCTTAAGCTAGACTCGAAATTGTCAAAATCCGGGTTCAAAATCAAAAAAACCAGAACTGAAAAAGACAAAAAAAGAGAACCGACTCGAATAACAAAAACCAAATTCAACTTGTTTTGGCTTGATTCGGATTTATTTTTTCAGTTAAAATGTATTCTCTTTCTTTTTTAAAACGGCAAATCCAATCTACTCCTAATTACCACCTATGTCAATGACGGAACTCGAAATCCTGACCTCAAGATTGAGAGTCAAACACCATACCGTTAGACTAAAGGCTATTTGGTTTTAAAATGCATTCTCTAATATTCATTTATGTCTACTTACAAGTTTTAATATGTTAATATGGATTGCTAAAATATGTTGATAAAGAAAAAGTCAGCCTCTTTTAGAAAAGAAAAGTAAACCGTTGGGTGCGGTGGTGTAAAAAAGGGTTTGAATTAAAATTGGTCTGCATTTTACCAACAAGGCTTTATACGGCCACAATTCCTTCAAGGTGTGGGTCCATCACCGACGTGCCGGTGGGCTTTTAGCCACCCAGCAGCCGAATGCCGGAAAATCAACCATCTACGATCTACCTACCCCCAATATCTTTAACATTATTTCATTATATTTGGAATTTTTTGTCTGTATATTTGCTTTTATTTTTATTTTCATTTTAATATTATCGCGTCACTTTAGCTTAGAATACGAGTCCAACTAAAATTAATGATAGGGGTTGGGCCTAGTGGTAATGAAAGCCACTTGTATTGTCTTTTTTAACGGTACTCCCCAATGTTATATACCAAGTATAAATTGTTTTCTGCATCCAATCGGACTGAATTGGTTGATCTATTGAACAACATGACAACAATGTTAAGTATTTATATTAAATAATCATTGAATGGTGTACAAAACTACAAATGCTAGAAAGTTAAAAGAAATAGAAAATAAATACCATTAAAAATAATAAAATTTAAAATCTATTTTTTAACTAAGTTAATCATTTTTTTAGTTAGAAAAACTTAAATAATAATACATATTACTTCACTATTTTATGCCAACATATTACTTCACTTTTTTATGCCAACAATACATAGTATTGCTTAACTTTTTATGCCCCACAAATTGTTTATTTTATTCGTAATACACACGAAATAATTGATCCGTGCAAATTCTGTCCCTCTCTCCTGTTAACCGAAACTTTTAACCGAATTTGCAACCGACGACACATGTCATTAATATCGGTTTAACAAAGGAAGCTAACACTTCACATTAACAATTGTCACCCCGCTAACACATTAAAAACACAATGAACAATTTGGTTCTAGTAAATTTTGCACCAAACACTTATTAAATTTTCTTTTTTTTTACATGAAATAATTATGCTTAACATACTAAAAGCTAATATACGAATATGAATAGGCATAGGATGGTAACCCACATGCATAACCTTAACAAACAAGGACCCCTACCTACAAACCCCCCCCCCCCCCCCCCCCCCCCACAAACCAAAGGTCCACATCTTTATGTACCTTGCCTGACTGCAAACCTAACCGAATGGTCCATGGTGAGGACCAGACCACCGTCAGCCATATTACAAACCCACATGCAAACAACATGCACCTAATTGCATTCCAGTCCCTCAACTCCCTTTCATTACATTTATTTCCAACAAACAAACAAAAACTCAAAAATTAGCACCATTTTAACAATTATCTATTCATTTAACTCAAAACAAGTACAATTTTCCTCACACAAGTATTACATGCATCATCAACACTATTTCACCTAAACCGAAACCCTTCAACTCGGGAATGGAATCACAACCGTTCTTCACGACAAACTTTTACACCAAACGGACCGATATTAGCAGCCAATTTACCAACCGGAAAGCACAGATTTGTGTTATTCCATGCACCAAATCGTCTCCCCATTTTATGGTAGAATTCTCGTGGGAAATTGAGGTAACCGGTTAGGTTATTCCCGTTGACATAAAGTGCGGTCAAATTAGTCAACTCGGCTAGTTTTGGCGAGAGATTTCCCGACAGTTTATTGTCGTTCAAACCCAAAAACCGTAACTTTTCTAGGTTTGAAATTGACTCAGGAATCAAACCAGTTAAATCCATGTTGGAAAGATCTAAAACCATGAGATTGTGAAGGTTTTTCCAATTTAAGTTCATAAGATCGCCACTTATCGGGTTGTTCGACAAAATCAACTCTTCTAATGAACTCATTTCTTGATTTGCAAAATTTAACCCACCAGAAATATTGTTGTTGCTAAGATCTAAAAGAGTTAAACTTTTCAAATTACTAATCTCAATTGGAATTTCACCCTCTAACCGGTTATTACTTAAGTCAAACTTCAAGAGGGAAGTCAACTCTCCAAAAGTCAAAGGTAAACTCCCAGTCAATGAGTTTCTACTCAAATCCATGATCAATAACTCACTCAAATAACCATAACTTTCTGGGATTTTTCCAGTAAACTTATTACCAGAAAAAACTAACCTCTTTAAACGAGTCAAATTACCAATGCTGCCCGGTAAACTGCCCGATAATCCATTATCGATCAATACGAGAGATTGGAGTTTTTTGAGGTTACCAAAGGAGGTCGGGAGTTGACCGGTCAAACCCGGGTTTGCACGAAACTCAACGGACTCAATAGTGCTTGAAAACGAGTCCCAGTTAGCCGAATGGATCGATATCGAGCTTTGGGTAGGTGAGATTATACAATTGAAGAAAGATAATGATTTCAAGTGTTGAAATTGGAAGAAATGAGGTCTAAATTCAAGATTTTGTGCACATGGAAGTGAGTTATCATGAAGTTGACCAACACTTAGGTCTGTTACATACCAGAATCCATCAAATATATCACATGAAACACCCTGTAAAATCAAGAAAGTGGACATCATTATTTTATCATCAAAATGACTAAAAATGTTTACTTTTTTATTATTAAGAGATAATTGGTTTTGCAAGATTTCATGAAATATTAAACTTTATTGACACATGTTGAGATGAAGTTACATAAACTTGATATGATTGTGGGTCAAACAAATACTACCTCCGTATCAAAATAAGTGATACATTTGAGAAATTGTGGTTTTTGAGGCAAAAGATTGAAAAGTAATTTAAAATAGTATAAAGTGGATAGTTAGTGGATAATGGGACCCACTTCTTTTGGATGTAGTGAAATTAATGATGTTTAAAAGTAAAAGTAAGGGTAAAAGAGTAATTTTACTTTATTAAAGTAGATAGTTAGTGGAGAAGGGGTCCCACTTTTTTGCCAAATAAGGAAAGATTTTGAAGTGTATCACTTATTTTGTTCCACCCTTTTAGGAAAGTGTATCACTTATTTTGATACGGAGGTAGTATAAGTTGTAAAACTAATAACATCTTATAACCGACAAATTTGTGAAAGAAAAGTTTATATTTTGACTATATAGAGTTAAAATATACCTGAATGGGAGTCCATCCACAAGGATCAGGATAGAGATCCGACCCGTTCCACCAATTACCGACAAACCCTTGAATTGCAGAGTATAAAGCTTGTTGCTCTGTTTTCACCATTGGAGCTCCTACTAAATCTCCATCATTTTCTCCATTAATACACATTCCAATCAAAGAAAACATTATCAACATCACATAAACAAAATACCCATAACTTCTAACACAAAAATCCATCACAAATTCTATGTTTTACACCCACAAAAAGACGTTGAAAAACAGAGGAATTGATACTCAATTATCAAGAAATTATCAACAGATTAAGGGGTGTTTTCTGGGTTTTAATGGGTGAATAGACACGAGAGAGAGAACCCATTTTGAAATCTGAATAGATTTTTCACAAAGTTGGGCTCAAAAGAGTTGAGAGTCAGATAGAAAAAAAAGTAAAAAACAGAGCACTTCTGATGATGTTGATGATGGTGAAATTATGAAGTGAAAACCCAATCGGATTTATCTTAAATTTGCAAACTTTTTAAGCAGCCCAGTTAGTTTTGAACAAGAAAAAGTCGAAAATGGTAATTGATGCTGAGCAATTGAGGAAAAAAGAAGACACAAAAGGAAGCCTGAAACAGAGAGAGAGAACCCTAATTTCCATGTTGTTTTATAGCAAGGCTAAGGAAGAAATAAAAGCAGAGTAGAGTTGCAGAGATGAAACAAAGATGAAACATAGCTAACAATGCACAGTTATCAATGATCCATAAATGTATGGATTATAAGAAACAATAGGAGTCTAGAATTGGTGGGTGTGTTTAGCTTTAAATAGAGGGGTAATTATGGGGTTTCATTAAATTAGATTTTCCAGAATACAAAAGAAAGATGGTGATGTGAGTGTTTGGATGTTTTGGGGGTTGGATTTAAGAGATTAAAAGGATTGATCAAGTTTCTTGGGTGGGGGGTGGGGTGGGGGACCATGCATGTTGTTATGTGTTAGATGTGTATGTATGCATGCAAATAAAAAACAAAGATAGTAAATGATGATTTTTTAGCAAATCTTTATTTTCATCTTTTATTGAGTTTGTAACATTCATGTTTTGGAGTTTTTTGAATTGAAATGTTACTGGCTAAAAAGAGAGAGTAAATTCCATATAATATATTTTGCAACATGCATGAATAGTAGGCATGGCAAAAAAACCCGAACCCGACGGGGAAATCCGAACCCGATAATTTTCGGGTCGGGTCGGGTATGCGATTTCGGGTATCGGGTCGGGTTCGGGTACAATTTTCGGGTATTTTATCGGGTTCGGGTTTAGTTACCCCCGACCCGACCCGTACCCGATATGTATAATTTATTTATTTTTTAATTATTTTATATATATATATATATATATAAAGGATTAAAGTCATTTAGTGTTTTTTATCTTCACTCTGCACCTTCTGCCCTCGTAGTCTCGTTCTCGTCTCTTCCAAACCCAAACCAACCTCTCGTTCTCTACGACTTCCGGCGACGACCACCGGCAACTTCGGGTTTCGGGTTTTCGGGTTTCGGGGCCTGATTTCGGGTATCGGGCGGGTTCGGGTACTATAAAATACCCGACGGGGGAAAACCCGAAAATACCCGACGGGTATCGGGGCGGGTTCGGGTACGGTTTTTGATTTCGGGTTCGGGTTCGGGTATGCCAAAACCCGCCCCGAACCCGCCCCGTTGCCATTCCTAATGAATAGTGACACACACCTTAATTTTTTTAAATATTTTTTTTCACCTTTTAAATATTTTATTAGTTATAAAATATACCCCTAATAGAGGGTTGGTTTTGTAAATAACTATAAAATTTTACATTTCCACCTCTAATTATTTACTAATTACAAAATTACAATTATACCTATTAACTTGATTTAACATATATTTAAATAAAATTAAATATATATTTTTTTAAAAGTTTACCATTAAATTTTTTACTAAAATACGATTAGAATGAGCCTAATATTACAATATTTCTTACAATTAAATTTTTTTAACATTACTTTTAAACTGAAATGAAATATATTATATACATATTTTGAATATGATGTTGTTTTTTTTAGCTATATGCATGTTTTGTAATCCAATTATGTTTTCATTGTGTAAAAACAACATCTTTACGATATTTTATTTTATGTTTATCATTTTAATAAAAGTCGTCCATTAAGTAGAAATTATTACACTCAGTTTTATGTATTAAAAGAGTGTTTTAAGACTTAATTTAAATAAATTAAATCCAAAAAAAATCAAAGTTAATATCAGTTATAGAAAAGATAAATTTTAAAACCCGCAGCAACGCGCGGGGAGAAAATTTCCTCGTAAAAAACAAAGATAGTAAATGATGATTTTTTAGCAAATCTTTAATTTTCATCTTTTATTGAGTTTGTAACATTCATGTTTTGGAGTTTTTTGATTTGAAGTGTTCCTGGTTAAAAAGAGAGAGTAAATTCCATATAATACATTTTGCAACATGCATGAATAGTGGCACACACCTTAATTTTTTTAAATATTGTTTTTCATCTTTTTATTAGTTATAGACGGAATATTCAACATTTGGATTCTGCCCAAGTTGGTAAAGCACGCCAGCTTTGAATTAGAGGGGATGGTCTCGAGTCTTAACTCTTCCCTTTTTTTTTTCTTTTTTCCCTTCTAATTAAGTTTGCTAAAATTACATTTCACTTCCATAAACTTTAACTTTTCTTAGATTACAATTAATACCCTAAACTTTATTATTCAATATCTAGATCTTTCTAAAGATGATAGTTTAACATTAAAACTTTTATATAACTAATAAAATCATCTATAACTAAAAATGATACTTTCTTTAACTATTACTGTTATAATAATTTTTATTTTTAATACAATAAATGAAATTAATATTTTTTACTTTTTACTTATAGTTTTAGTATTATTATTAGTCATCTTATATAAAATTAGTTTACCCGAGGCCTAAATTTCCAAACTATAAGTTTTACTTTGGATGTGGGGTTTATATTACTAGCACAATTCTACACAAAGTAAAACTAAAAGATATGGCTAAGGATAAACACAAATTGAATACTTACAATTTACCTCATTTTTCTTATAACTAAATTTCAATAGTTACAATTTACTTTTTTTCCTCTCTTTTTAACAATTTGATTACATAAATAAATATTGTAGTGAATTAGTAATATAACATTTAGCAAACAAACTTTTTCTGGGTATCACATGAAAATGAGCAAACAAACAAACCTCTATCAACGATCTTTAGACTGTATTGTAAACATTAATAAACAATCTTCTCGGTATCACATAAAATCCCCGCAGCAACGCGCGGGGGAAAAGCTCACTAGTTACGTATATAAAACATCTTGATTTATTGAAATTACGAATATCATTGCTCGATCAAATTATTTATGAGTACCGTTTCTACTTTCACTTAGTACTTTTCACTTTTGATTTCCTGTCCAAGTGAAATACTCGTAACTAAATTGCTCTAAGAAAGGAAGGAAATATTAATAATGGTATTTTGGTTGATCCACTAATAAGTAATATCACTACTTTTTTTTGGAAACGAGTAATACCACTGCTAACAATGACATTAATTGAAACTTCAGTTTTAATCAAATCAGTATTCCGTTAATTAGTTAATAATTTAATTGACATTCAATTAACACACCCATGCAATTAATACATTTTTTCTTCATTTTTTAGCCCCTACAATTATAGAACATACATAAACAAAAAGTATGAAATATCATATTGAAATACCTTAGCTTGGGCCCCACCATCTCCTCTGAAGATGGATTCCCACTGACGAGTCGTGCCATCGGACGATGGCGTCGGTTTCCCGACTGAAGAAACCACTGAGACAAGTCTAATAATTTGTCCGACCGATGGTATTAGTAGCTTTTGATTAAAAAGTTAAAATTAACACCACCACTCACTCGCCAATTAGTCACCACAAAATATAGTTAAATAGTATCCGCTAAACCATTTCGTAGTTACACTTCTAATCCATAAAAATCTATAAACTTTATAGCATTGATCCGCTACTGATGTCTTATAATTGCATAGTACAAATTTAGTATCAATTATTCATTTTCTATAAATACACTACTATTATAAGAAATAATTTGTCACGTTTTCCTAATAATTTAATTGTAATGGGCCCTGTTTCTATTTAAAAAGAAATTTAAACGGGGAAACATAGTATTATTCGCTTTCAAGATTACTAACCAATAATCACTTAATCATAAATTCATTATCAATTTATCATGTTACCAGTCAATTTTCGAATTTCACGTATCAAAGTGGATGCAGTCTGTAACTTGTGTTTAAATTATAAAATTAAAACAAAATGGCAGTTTTGTTTAAAGATAGCCAGATAGGAAAAATGATATATGTATCATTAACTTAATACTTAAAATTCTGAGAGTATCGGGTATATTACACTAACATTAGTTACATTATATTTGCACGTACTCATTCAACTAACCATTACAAATATCATGTTATTCCCCATTTTTTTAATTAAAAGAGCATTTCCGTCATGCTCGGCTCTCTCTCGATCCTCTGTTGTTCACGCCATGAGTCCTTTTATCACGAGCCACCACGAGGATTAGAAGCCTAAACCCACACTTAATACTCCATGCAATATCTAGAGTAAACCTTTTTTTAGAACTCTAAAATTCTTATATCCATCGTATACGTAGATATATGTGGAAATGGAAGAGCATGAAAATGCATGCAAGACAAAGGGGCTGGATTGGAACTTTTCAGTTTTCATTGAATGCTTCTGCCAAAGGAGAACTTTGTGTAACAAGATATATAGTCCCATCAAAACACAGTTTCTTTTGTACTTTTCTATCAATATAAAAATATGCTTATAATTTAATAAAACTATTTAATTCTTAATCAGTATTTTTCTATCTAATACTTCCTCCGATTCAAAATAAGTACTACACTTCTACTTTCACGGTTTTTGAAGCAAAATAGTGTAATGATGGTTAAATTAGATTAATTGAATGATTAGTGGATAATGAGTCCCACACCTTTTGAATAAAGTGAGGTTAATGATGTTTAAAAGTAAAAAGTAAGGGTAAATGAGTCATTTCACTTTGTTAAAGTAGATAGTTAGTAGGTCTGTGTCCTACTATTTTTACCATTTATGAAAAGTGTAGCACTTATTTTGAATCACCCATGCATATAGCCATTTATGAACGAAATAAACCAAACCCTTAGTAGTGTATTTAAGATTTGTTAAATTTACAGCGAATGCATGACCGGTTATGTATGTTTTGATTTTTTATTGCTAAGTGTATCGTTTTTTAATTTAATTAGCTATGTTTTTACCCTAACTTTAAATTCTGGGAAAAGTATAGTAGTATATATAGTACGTTGGGGTAGTTCAATATACTCAACCAGATTTGAATTCTAGAGACATTTTGCTCATTCACTTGTAGCAATTTGAAGTTTATTAATGACAAAGTTTGATTCCGTTGGGCATTTGCATTTGCAATTGCAAGTACATATATCATAACTTTGGGTCAATCGACTGGTTGTACCATGTACTTAAACAGTTTTACCATACGGTTGCTTTGGCAATACTTATGAACAGAGTAATTGGGCTGCAATCACAGAAAATGAACCAAGAAAAAGGGTACAAAGTGGGCTGACACTTGTTAAGAACCCTAAAAGTACATGCCCAATCATCTTAATGGAAATGGAATTAGGCAATTCAAATCCTTAACACTATTCGTAATGGTGATCGATGATACATTAGTAACATATAAATTTTCTCTATTCAGATCAAACCATATAGTGAATATGTAATCAAACTTTATATTGATTTTATTAATACATATAAAACTAAACATGCATAATGTACAAACAAACAAAACTTATGATCAAAGGTCACTTGCACGATCAAATCGAAGGAGAAAACAAAAAGAAGGAATCGAGCTACGGTTTTGGGCTCTAAGCTTTATACCGCTAAATGTTAAAATATACTTTTTGAATAAGAAAATGTAATAAACTTGATGAAAAATCGAATGATTGTTTGGAGAGGACCACATAAAGGTTGTAGTAAATACAAAAGTTGGGAAGTACGCATAATGGTGATATTGGACCACATGAATAATATACACTAAACTACAAAAGAAAAAAAAATAGTGTCTTTTTTACAGGTTTTACCATAGTAAAATTTTCGTGCGTAGCGAACTTCAATCGTCCATTAAAATTAACTTGCATAATAATTTTTTTCATTGAATGCTTTTATCCATAGTATATATTGTGCCTGTTATAAAGGTTTCCAGACTCATAATTACATTCTTGGTAGTAGGGTGGGTATTTTAACCCAAAAAACGAACCATAATTGGCTGGACTTGGTTTCGGGCCGGTTATCAATTCTTTTTTTCCTTTATCAGTTCTGGTCCGGTTTGGTTCTAGAACCCGAATTTAGATAATTTCGAGTCTAACTCAAGATATAATTTATGTTGATGATGTAGTTTTCGGTTCTAACTGAGTATAAACCCAAAATAACCGAAACCATTAATTTGATATGATTTAAGTTTAGGGGAAAAAACAGAACTAAACAAGCTGGAAAGGACCTTGTGAACGATTTGCATCTCGGTTTGTACACGGGCCTAAGCTTAACTTCTTCTAGCCCAAGTTGTCTGAACTTAAGCCCAAATCCAGATACACCATTTGATGAGGTTAGTAGGGATTACCCTATGTATAGCCCACGTCACAATTTGATCCGTCAATATTCGAGCCCATGCTTTTGTCACGAGCCAAGCCGTCCGCCCGTCAAGTTATGACCCTGTCAAGTTATGACCGTCAAGTTATGACCGCCTGTCAAGTTATGACCGCCCGTCAAGTTATGACCGGCCTTTCAAGTTATGACCGCCTGTCAAGTTATGACCGCCCGTCAAGTCGCCTGTCATGATGGTCAGTGCGTGACGCGTCATAATGGCGCTTCATGAAGCAGTCATAACAGTAAGGCGTTACACGATCATTGACGTTGTCATAATGGCGCTTCATGACTGCTTTATTGCAGGTCATAATGGGCCAACGTTCCATATACCCGGCCATATAAATACCTGGCCTAACTCATTGTCGAACACACACTGAGAGAGATTCAAAAAAGCCTAACAACACAGAGTTCACACACTCTTACTTTCACCTTCGCACTCAACCTCGATCACCCTAGGTTCGCCAAGAACTTGTTGGGTTTGCACTGTGATCATCACAGGAGATTCAAGGTTGACGTCGCCTAATCTTCGTGTTTGACAATCGTTGCTCGAACACCATTAAAGTCCATTTGCATATCGTTCACATGCATTACCTTCAATCGTATTTAGTAATTTAACTTTTTAAACGTGGTCACGACTCGCTTTATAAACCGACTAATCTCAGGGCATATAGTCATTTATGATACAATGTTTAAATTGTATATTTTTTCCTACTAAATCTTCATACTTTATATTTCTACTCATAAAATGACTGACATGTTGAATCCACTAGTTCTCTTTCATAATCTCATCATCTAATTTAGACATTGTATTAATCAAATAAATAGAAAGATAAATATAAAGATTTAGTAGAAAACAATATCTATCTCTTATGATAACAAGTTAGCCAAGAGAGAGAAATGAAAAATAATCAATAAGAAATTGTACTTGACTTCAAAGGTGCATACAACGAGACTGAGATCTTAGATACGACACTAGTTATATAGAACTTAAAGCGGGTCCTCGTTCAAGATATCTTCTAATGAAGCTAGCAATGAGCATGTGAACCCACACCATGAAAAAGAATTCGAGACAAATATCGATGCCAAAATAGATGATATGGAAACGTACATAAATCTGTTAATAGTTATGTGCTTCTCTCAAGCATATCTTGATACCTTTTAAAAGACTCGAGCTTTTGGAGTCTCATCCGTCTATGAAACTTCATAATAAAGAGATCCGCCACGTGGTCAATCTCATCCTCAAGGCTAAAATCTTCACCATCATGTTCTTTGGAGTTCTTGACCAAGTCAATCACCGAATCATCGGGATTCCCTAAGTCAAGTTCGTCCTCTTGTTCAAAGAGAAAGTGTCTTAGATCGGGATATTTGTCGTCCTCGTCGTCATCAACAAGGGTCGGGTCGATAACTTTAGTACTAACGTTGTCATCATCTTCCGTGGTTGGGCCCCCAAGTAGTAATGCATGGATTTTGTGTGAGATTGAACCGGACCGCCCCAATTTGAGAGGAAGCTTTTTATTCTTCAAGAATGAGAAGAATATTAGTCTAGCTTTCATGGCCTCCATTTTGGCTTTGATGGTCAATGATTTGGATTTTGTGATTGAGGAGAATAGGGATACCATCTTCTTTAAAAAAGGAGACGCCAACTTCTTCATTCTTTTCCGGTTGATCGATATATAAACAAGGATTCAGAGATTAATTAAGTGGCATAAGATAATCTAAGTAAATGATCGAAACTGTCACCGTTTCAAGTATATATGCGGTTGGGTTGGATAATATATATATGGAGAAACTGGTAAAGGAAGAGCTTGAGATGCAAAAAAAAGTTTGTGGGAGATCAATTGGCAAGGAGATATGATTCAGTTTGATACGATGGGTTCATTTATATATCACGAAAGAGATTTGGCTAGTCCATTGCATCTAACATCATATAATTCTCCCGTTTCAAAATAAATGATACACTTTCCATTTAAAGATATTTCAAAATAAATGATACATTTTGAACATTTGACATAATTGGTGAAAAGTAGTGAGACTCGCACCAATTAACTATCTCGTTTAATAAATTAGTGAATGACATATTTGTCAGTATTTTATCTTTATACATTATTAAACTCACATTAATAAAAATATGTGGGATCATGCTCCACTAATGATCCAATATAATATAATCTTAACAATCATTCTAATCTTTTGACTTAAAAAATGTGAAACTCAAAGTGTATCACTTTTTTTGAAGCGGAAGAATATATTATATGGGTAGAGTTAATTTGAAAAAGGTTGAGTGAGTTATATAAATAAATCAATTTATTCGTATGTGAATAAGTATTTATATACATATGATTATATAAAATGATATTGTTTTATTCATATATATTATTTTGAATGATTACTAAATAATTAGTTAAGAATTCATCTCACAATCTCTGCAAATTTTTTCATGAACAAATTTATATATTATAGTAGTATATGCTTTGTCATATCGATCCATCTCCCAAAGCCCACAAAACAAAAGCTAAAGTTGCAAAGGAAATAAAAGGCTTGCATCATCAACATCAAATAATTATTTTTTCACTGGCCAAACCTTATTAATTATTATTATAAAATAACTGAAAATGCTTACAGAAAAAAATAAAAAAGCAAACCCTGCCCGTTAAGTAATCAAGAAAGCTCCGATAAATATCACTTTCGCATTCCACCGAAATGTGTAGAGAACTAGTTTAATAATACGACTGCCTTTTCAAAATGTTGGTTTCAAAAGCGACCCCAGATCTGCATAAAATTTCGTTGGAGGTATAAACTTATGACTATCAAAAAGTAAATTAACATGATATAAATAAACTATATTTTGTGTTACATTTGTTAGTGTGGTATATTTTTAAAGTATTTTGTGTGAAATATAAACTTATAAGTTATAACTAGGGTAAATTACAGTTTTTGTCTCTGACCTATGGTCGATTGGGGGTTTTTGTCCCTAATATTTTTTCTTCAGTTTTTTTGTCCCTTAAGTTTTTCAAATTCTGGAAATTTGTCCTTCCGTCCAATTTTGACCGTTAAGTGACTAAAAATGCCAAAAAAATAAGGGTATTTTCGTCATCTTTTTCATTCATCTTCATCCCTCTTCCAAAACACCTATTTGATGAACCCTAACAACCCTAATACAGATTTAACCCCAACATCTCATCATCTTCACCAATCATTTTATTTGATTTGAAAAAGGAAACATGATAGATCTGAGAATCAAAACACTCCATTTCTTAAGAAGCACAACCTTTCATCACCACTAAGTTCCATAAACCGTTTCTAATTTCTGCTTGATTTAATTTATAATAAGCTAATATAAGTGTTGTGAATGTGATTACATCAGGCTTAATCCCTGATTTTCCCATTTGTTCCATGATTATGTAAGCTTTATCAGGAATACCCATTCGACATAAAGCATCTATCACAATATTAACAGAAATGACATCTAGTTTAACATCAAATTCGTGATTACATCTAATTGCTCAATGTGATCAAATCGGCCAGCACCAGCTAACCTAGAAATGGTGTCCTCAAATGCAAATTTATTCTCTATAACAAGGCGATTATGTGCATTATCCTTGAATAAATGAAATAATTTGTTAGGGTTTCTTTCTGCCTTTAGCTTAATAAGAGCAGGTTCCTCTAAATTTAAGGGTTTCTTAATATCGTTTGCAGTCAGAGTAGCATTAGCGTTAGAAGTTGATGTAATGGTGGCTGGAATCGTGGCGTAAGTTCTAAATCTGCAACCTAATCGCAGAGAGAGCATATTTTCAAAATCTCAGATCGGAATCATATTTTTAAGGTGAGGAATCGAATTCGAACACGAGATGAAAGAATGGGTTTCCAATTGGTTCGACTCGTGTGGGTGAGAGGAACATGGATCTGCAACCAATTGGGACTCCAGTTAAGTATTTAGGTTTCGATTTGGGACCTTCGGCGACTTGCATCTGGGTTTTTGATGACGATGATGAAGATGAAGAAGATATAAAAGAAAAAAAAGTTAAAATAGGGGTAATTTGGGGAAATCACCAAAAATATCGTCAGTTAACGGAAGATTTTGGACGGAAGGACAAATTTCCAGAATTTGAAAAACTTAAGGGACAAAAAAACGGAAGAAAAAAGATTAAGGACAAAATCCCCGAATCGGCCATAAGTCAGGGACAAAAACTATAATTTACCCTTATGTTTGTGTTTAGATCTTTTGTAAGTGTGTGTTGGTATCTAAAACGTTAAGTGTGGTGGCTCTAAGTCATTTCGCCATCTTAGCGCCACATCTAAACTTTCTATTTCACATTCAAACTCTTAGTTATCATTTTACTTATAACTCAAGCTAAAATACTTATTTGGATCCACCAATTTTCTTTTCTTTTCATTTTTACAAAAAAACTTATTTTTTTTTTAATTTTTATTTTTTGAAAAAAAGGGAGAACTAGGGAGAAGCTTCGGCATTGTCATCACCCCTCACCTAGCACACCTGAAAATATATTAATTATAAAAAACAGAGTACACAATACACCAACTTACATCCAAAAACAACAAACTACAAGTAGCAACAACTAAGCTACTGCCTAATCATCTGTGAAACATACAACAATCAAATGAATATAATAAAAAAAAAGACAATTCTCTTAATACTTCCAACCAACATCCCAATCTTCAGCAACTTTGTCAACTTGAATTGACTTTTTCACCTTTAACCTCATCAGTTGATGCTTGATACAATCCTTAATTCGAATTAAAACAACATATGCAGGCTTCTCTTTTGACTTAAAGAGTCTATCATTTCGTTCTCTCCAAACATGGTATACTGCTGCAGCAGTACCAATTCTTCTAAGAATACTTCGAATATTATTATTACAATTGCCAGCAGACATAGAGTGCACAATATTGCTCCAATTATTAGGTAAACTAGCAGCATACATTTCACCTTTCAATCGACCCCACACAGCTTTTGAAAAATCACATTCAAAGAAAAGGTGATCATGAGAGTCACAACACTTCTTACACAATGGACAAATCATAACCAAATTAGTGTTCCAAGCCATAAGTCTATCCTGAGTTGGAAGCCTTCCCTTACAAGCAAGCCACATAATAAATGCATGTCTTGGGTTCCCTTGGGTAAACCAAACCATTTTATACCAGTCCACTTTAGGGTTGCTAATCATCAAACTTTCCCAAACATTTTTAGTTGAGAAATCAACCAGTTTATCATTTATTTTCCATTTAACTTCATCTTTTTTATCATTGGCAAAAGAAGGAATATTAATATTCAACAAGCAAGGGTACATTTGAGTCAAATTGAAGGGCCATTGCAGTCTGCCATTTACCATCATACTATCCACTGTGGCTTCATCCTTTAACCTGGATTCATATATACCGCGTTTATCGACAACATTACATAGGGGTCCAAGATCAGACCAATTATCACACCAAATAGAGGTATTTCGCCCATTACCAATAATATGAAAAATATATCTCCTGATTTTATCTCTTAGCCCTAACAGAGATCTCCACATCCAACTATCCTTAATTTTTGGCTCAATATCCCACACATTTCTTCCCTTTAATTTTACTAAATTTACCCATTCAACCCAAAGGGATTTCTTATTAGTGATAATGCTCCACAGATGTTTACTAAACAAAACCTCATTCCAAGGACCAATTCGTTTTATACCTAACCCACCCTGCAATTTAGGTAAACAGACCACCTTCCAAGCAACTTTAGCAGTCCTTTATTAGTGGAACACTGATTCCACAAGAAATTGTTTAAAATCCTCTCAATATCCCTAATAACGATTTTAGGTATAATAAAAACAGATGCCCAATACATGTGAATAGAAGCTAAAACAGAGTGGATTAACTGCAATTTCACTGCATAAGACAAATATCTGTGTTTCCAATCATTTGTCTTATTTTTAATTCTATTCACCAGCTGTCTACAATCATTAATCCCCAGCTTTTTCTCAATTAAAGGAACACCAGGATACCTCATAGGTAATTTGCCAATCAAAAAAGGGACTTCATTCATTATTTGTATTCTATCCTCTTCACTAATATTATAGCAAAAAATAGTACTTTTTCCAGTATTAGGAATTAACCCTGAAGCCTCACTGAATTCCATAAGACCTGCCTTAACAATCTGCACAGAAGCAACATCACCATGGCAAAAAACCAATAAATCATCAGCAAAGCAAAGATGTGTAAGTTTGATATCTTTGCAGCCCTTATGATATTTGAATCCAGTATTTTCACTAATTTTTCTTTTTAGCATCAAAGTGAAAACTTCCATAACTAGAGTAAATAAGTAAGGGGAAATTGGGCCCCCTTGCCTCAAACCTCTTTTACTTTTGAAGTATCCATGCCTCTCTCCATTAACACACATAGTAAAAGAAGCATTAGTGACACACCTCATGATCCAATTAACCATCTTACTATGAAATCCATACTTCAACAGAATACAATTCAAGAATTCCCAATTTACAGTGTCATAAGCCTTGGCTATATCAATTTTTAAAGCACATCTTTTAGAACCATTTTTCCTGTTATAACCATTCATCAACTCTTGGGTCACCAACAGATTATCCTGAATCACCCTTCCTGGAATGAAAGCACTCTGGTTCAAGCTAACCAGTTTATCCAAACTACTCTTGATTATGTTTGTTAAGATCTTACTAATGCATTTATAGACTACATTGCAACATGCTATAGGCCTGAAGTCAGAAACACGTTTGGGCAGGGAAATTTTAGGCACAAGAGTAATAATAGTTGCATTAAATTCACCAAGTAATTTGCCACTGCTAAAAAATTCTTTAACAGCTAGACAAACATCATTTCCAATTGTATGCCAAGCCTTCTTGAAGAAAGCAGAAGTAAAGCCATCAGGCATTGGAGCCTTACTTTCATCAATATCAAACATTGCCCTTTTTATTTCTTCATTTGTTACAGCCATAATCATATCATTAGCCTCATCCATAGATAAAGTCTGAGTGAATAAATTTTCAGCATTTATAATAGACTTTATTTGCCCTTGAGTGCCTAAAAAATTCTGGAAATGTTTAACAAACTGATCTGGGATATCACTTCCTTCAAACTTGTTACCATGATCATCACAGATTTCCACAACCCTGTTAACATGTTTTTTTGCACTTTATAGCTTGGTGGAAGAACTTAGAATTTTTATCACCATCTTTTAACCATGTAATTCTGGCATTCTGACACAGTAATTGCTCTTCATCATGAACTGCTTCATTATATTCCTTAAGAATATCAGCAACTTCTTTTTTAATACAGCTATCATCAGGTCTGGCCTCCATTTTAATTCGAGCAGTTTTTAACCTCTGCTTAGTACTTTCCACCAACTCATGCAAATTGCCTTTTTTCCAACTTAATTGCTTCATATGATACTTTATAGCCTTCAACCTTTTTGCTAGAATATACATTTTTGTACCATGAATCTCCTTATTCCAATGACTGGCCACAATCTGAACAAACTCCCCCTTTTTGGAAATAAAATTTGGAAATCTAAAAGATTTCACTTTCTTGGGGATACCACTTTTTATAACAAGAACTACTGGACTGTGATCAGAAGTAATAAGAGGCATAAATTGAACATAAGCATCTCCATAATTTATGAACTGTGCATTTGCCATACCTCTATCAATCTTCTTCAAAACACTTGTTTCAGGTTTAGTGGGCGATTTTATCCAAGTATAAAAGAGACCAGAACTGCATACATCCATAACTTCTATATCATTCACACAATCAATAAAATCTCTCATATCTCCAGTAATTATAGAATAGCCTATCGAATGTTCACTACATTTCATAGTGACATTAAAATCGCCCAGAAGAATCCAGGGATTTCCAGCAGCTATACACTTAGCCATATACAGATCCTTCCATAAGCTTTTCCTTTCCTTACCAGTATTTGCAGCATAGACAAAGCTGCAAAAAATAACTATCTTATTTTGAATGGTTTTTATAATACACAAGACAGTTTATCTAGAAGCATGAATTTGGGTCACATTCACCACATTTCTATCCCATCCCACCACTATACGACAACCCTTTTTGCTATAACAAACATTGGACATCCATTCCCAACTACCAAAAGTTCTATCAACCACTTTTTTAAGATTTTCTTCCTTAATATGTGTCTCCAGAATAGCACAAACACTGAGCTTCTCATTCTTAATTAAATCCACCACCTCATTCTGTTTTTTCCTCTGGTTCATACTCCTTATGTTCCAGCTTGCAACTTTAAATTCCATAAAAAACTATAGGAAAAATGGCTGCTCATTTAGAACAATATGATCAATTTCTCCTTTCCATTCACATATGAATAGCTAGTTTCATTTTCTGAAACATCCTCATACTCCTCATCATCCATATTGACTTCTTCCAGTCCCCTTTCTTTCCACTTTTCCTTATTTTTATGTTTCTGCTTCTTATCCTGCACTTCTCTTTCATCATTTTCCTCAGTATCCTGATCACCCAATACTACATATTTATTAGCAGATTTATGAAGCTCGTCAATAAATCCTTTTTTCACTTTCAATGTATTCATTCCTTTCTTAATTTCCCGCTTTTCTTCTCAATTGTCGTTTTATCCCTTGACTAATAGTGGTCTTATTAGTCTTAGTCCCAGACCTTTTATTTTTAACTTCAATAAATCCCTCAGGGTTTTCATCCTGACTTTTTTCATCTTTATTCACCTCAGCAGTAGAATTATTACTTTTTCCATTTGCAATCTTTTTTTTACAAAAATTGATGTTATGCCCAAACACCATACAATGATCACATATATCCGGTTTCCACACATATTCTACCTTAACAATTTTCATTCCTTTGATTATGTTCTCTTTATACTTGTATTGACCTTCCACTTTATCCTTATATCCTTTTGCCACATCAACTTCAACAAGGATTCTAGCAAACTCCATTTTACCCTTTCCATATTGACATATATTGGCAGTCATGGAATCCATAATCAATGGCTTTCCAAGACTGCTTGCTATGGCACTAAGCCCCTCAACACTCCATGCTTCCATAGGAACATTCAACAACTTTATCCACAATGGAATCTTAGTTGGTTCCACCATTTCCATACCTGTAACACCTCAAATTTTAATACAAAACATTTGGCCCAAATAATTATTTAATAAAGAGGAGAACTATCCCAAAATACGGATTTACAAAAACCTTTGGTATGAAAATCAGAGTATAAGTTTGGTGTTACAAAATATATCAAAACCAAAGCTAAGTCTAAATCCGTTCTAGTGGTTCTTCTACTCTAGGCCCCGCATCTCTATCCATGCGTACCTAAACCTTCGATCCCGAACCTGAGTACATAGCAAAACAAACAAGGAGTACGTGAGATAAAAACGTCTCGTGAGCTACATGGGTTTAGACCCCGATAATAATAAGTATCATATAATATATAAACAATTATTCAAGTAGTCCGTCCATCTATCTAGTCACCCTATTGTGACTCTACAATCCTTGCTTCCCTAGCAATCATATCTAATTATCGGGTTGCCCCCGAACTAACTAGTCACACTATCGTGCCCAACTATCGGGTTGCCCCCGAACTAGCTAGAAGCACCATCATATCCAACTATCGGGTTGCCCCCGAACTAGCTAGAAACATTATCCTATCTAACTATCGGGTTGCCCCCGAACTAGCTAGAAACATCACCATGTCTAGTTATCGGGTTGCCCCCGAACTAACTAGCATCACATCATCTCGTTCTTACCTTAACTCAACAGTTATATCAATCATAGCTCTCGGCTATCGCATCAATCATCAAACAACTTAGTTAATTACCGACATTAATACATAACTAACTCGACATAAAATAAGTCTAAGTAATAATTAAATAGACTCCACATAATTAAACGAAATATACTTTCATGGCTATGTACTCAATAAAGTCCACACGTACTCACCTTAGCAAATAATGCTCCAACCGTAATCTTTCCGCCGGTTTCCTTGCTTCACAATTCGGTCAACTTTCCAAGACTTCACCGAATGCCTAATACGATAATCACAAGATGTTCAACATCACATACTACCAATAATGTATCCATTTATCACTAGATACCATCAACTAACACTTTCCCCCAATTATGGTGATTTACCAAACCCTAGGTTTAACCAACCCTTAAGATTCTTACCAATCTTAATCATACACTTGTTTCCTTTGTAAATTTACCATCTATTAAGTGTATACAACATTTATAACACCATAACCCATAACCCCAAGAACTAGGGTTTCAAACCCAAGCATCCAAATACATAGATCTTAAGCTACAAAGATCAAGGAGTGAAGATATACCTTTAATCTTCCACTAGGAGTGAAATCTACCAAAGATTTGTGAAGAGATCAACCAAAATCTGCACTTAAGCTAAAAAATGGCCAAAGAGGAAGCTAGGGTTTTGATATGGCATTTAATGAGCTTAACCCGAATTTATTGCAGACGACCCAAGTTCACGCCGTGAACTAGTTCACGGTCGTGAACTTTGCGCTCCGTGAACAATTCCCGATCGCTACTTGAACGTGAACTTCATCGCCAGAAAACACCAATCCCTGTAAGGGGTTCACGATCGTGAACCCAAGTTCACGCCGTGAACTTCCCTTGTGCAGCAGGGCTGCACTTTTCGGTTGTTGTCTCGACCCGGTTTCGCCCATAACTTCTCGTACGGTGTCCAAATGACACGAAACCAATTCCTACGTTCTTTAAACGATTTATCCTTATTTATCATATTTTTATACAATTTATTTATTTACAAATTTCGGGTCGTTACAACTATCTACCCCTTAAGAAGATTCCGTCCTCGGAATCTCATCATAGTTCACGAAATCCGGGTACCTCTTCCGAATCTCGTCTTTAACTTCCCAAGTCAAATTTGGCCCAAGCGAATGCTTCTACTTGACCAACACCAACTCGATCTCTTTATTTCGAAGCTTCTTCGTTTTCGTTTCTGATATAGCCTCGGGCTCCTCAATCAACCGGTTCGGGGCATCAACCCGCAACTCTTGTAATGGGATAATATTTTCCACTTCCCCGATAAACTTTTTCAAATAACTTACGTGAAAGGTGTCATGCACACCTTGAAGCTCGGGTGGAAGTTCCAACTTAAACGCTTGAAGCCCGACCCGTTTCAATATCTTAAACGGCCCAACATACCTTGGACTTAGCTTTCCTTTCTTACCAAACCGCATTACACCTTTCCAAGGTGACACTTTCAACATTACCATATCACCGACATCCAAGTCGTATGGTCTTTTCTTTAAACCCGAATAACTTCGTTGTCTATCTTGGGCAACTTTCATGTTGGCTTGTATGATACCAATTTTCTCATTCGTTACCCTCACGATCTCGGGACCCGTGAGCTTTGTCTCTCCCGCTTCAAGCCAACACGATGGATTTATACACTTTCTCCCATACAACGCCTCATAAGGCGGCATCTTAACAGTCGAGTGATAACTATTATTATACGAGAACTCGACTAACGGTAAATGTTCATCCCATTTACCACCGAAATCTAACACACACAATCTCAACATATCTTCAGCCGTTTGAATCGTTCTTTCACTTTGACCGTCGGTTTGCGGGTGATAAGTCGTGCTCAACCGCAACTTTGTACCCAACTCTTCTTGTAATGACCGCCAAAATCTCGAGGTAAACCTCGCGTCTCTATCGGATACAATCGATAACGGAACCCCGTGGAGTCGAACCACCTCATCAACATACAACTTAGCCAACTTCTCAAGTGGCAACGTTTCCCGAATGGCTAAAAATAACGCACTCTTGGTCAACCGGTCAACTATGACCCAAATGGCATCGTGACCCTTACTCGTCTTCGGTAACCCTACTATGAAATCCATAGTTATATCTTCCCATTTCCGGTCGGTACTAACAATGATTGAGCTACCCCATATGGTACTTGATGCTCGGCTTTTACTTGTGCACACGTGGCACACTTCGAGATGTACTTGGCTTGATGCTCGGCTTTTACTTTTGCACACGTGGCACACTTCGAGATGTACTTGGCCACTTTCGCCTTCATTCCGGGCCACCAATAAACCCGTTTCATATCTTGGTACGTCTTTGTACTTCCCGGGTGAATTGAATACTTTGATTTGTGCACATCATTCAACAACTCTTTTCGGATACCACCGAACTTAGGAACCCAAATACGATCGCCTACGATCATCAACCCTTGTGCATTTTTGAGAAAATGTTGGTTCTTACCTAACCGTTCTTGTCTTAACTCGTCTTTTCCCATAACCTCTCGTTGGGCATTCTTGATCCTTTCGATAATACTCGAGACAACTTCTATACGTGTTAATATTCCTCGATTCGGGTTCTCATAAACCTTTCGGCTCAAGGCGTCGGCTACTACATTAGCCTTTCCCGCATGATACACAATTTCACAATCATAATCGGCAATCAACTCGATCCATCTTCTTTGTCGCATATTAAGATCCTTTTGAGTGAACACGTATTGTAAACTTTTATGATCCGTGTACAACGTACACCGAGTACCATACAAATAATGTCTCCACAACTTCAAGGCAAATATAATCGCCGCCAACTCCAAGTCGTGTGTCGTGTATCTCAATTCCGCATTCTTCAATTCTCGCGAGGCATACGCGATCACCTTACCTCTTTGCATCAACACACAACCGAGCCCTTGATTCGAAGCATCACTATAAACTACAAAATCTTCCATACCATCCGGTAACGTAAGAATCGGCGCGTTACATAACTTTTCCTTCAACAATTTAAACGCCTCTTCTTGCTTCTTCTCCCACACAAACTTCTCACTTTTTCTCGTTAACTTCGTTAGTGGAATCGCGATTCTCGAGAAGTCTTGTATAAATCTTCGGTAAAAACCGGCTAATCCAAGGAAACTTCTAACCTCGGTAGGAGTCCTCGGAGGCTCCCAATTTGACACCGCTTCAATCTTTGAAGGATCAACTTTAATGCCATCACATGTCACCACGTGACCTAAGAATTGTACTTCCCGCAACCAAAATTCACACTTCAAGAATTTAGCATACAACTTCTCCTGTTTCAACACATCTAACACAAGCCTGAAATGACCCTCGTGTTCTTCCTCGGTTTTCGAGTAAATCAAAATGTCGTCAATGAACACGATCAAAAACTTATCAAGAAACGGTTTACAAACCCGATTCATCAAATCCATAAAAATGGCCGGCGCGTTTGTAAGACCAAACGGCATCACTAGGAATTCATAATGACCATATCGCGTACGGAAAGCCGTCTTCTCGGTGTCGCCTTCTTTCACCCGAACTTGGTGATAACCCGACCTCAAATCAATCTTCGAGAAATAACTAGCACCTTGCAATTGGTCGAATAAGTCGTCAATTCTCGGCAACGGGTAACGGTTCTTAATAGGTACCTTATTCAACTCTCGGTAGTCGATACACATTCTCATCGAACCATCTTTCTTCTTGACAAATAATACCGGTGCACCCAACGGTGACGAACTCGGACGAATAAAACCCTTATCTAACAAATCTTGCAATTGAGTCATCAATTCTCGCATCTCGGTGGGAGCTAAACGATATGGAGCACGAGCAATCGGCGTCGCCCCCGGAACTAAATCAATCTTAAACTCGACTTGTCTCTCCGGTGGCAAACCGGGCAAGTCATTGGGAAATACTTCGGGAAAATCTCGAATAATCTTGACATTATCCATCGACTTCTTTTCTTTTCGGCCATCTAACATGTAACGCCCTGAAATTTCAGAGAATTAGATAATAATTTAAATTAAATTTAAATTACGTTTTTATTAGACTATGAGTTGACTGGACAATAATTATGTATGTAAATTAATTAAAGTGTGACGTTTCGGGTATAAATAAATTAATTATGCATATTGTTTCGTGACTATTTATATTTATCGATTTCATTATGTTTCATTTGGCCTCGCGTTAATTTAATTAGTTGAGTGTTAGTCAATTATTTATGTTGATCGTTTTAAAGCCCGAGACTTGATTTTTATGAGTATGCGTCGGGTTTTGAGGTTGGGAGGCCCGGGCAGTTTGGCTAAAGGCCGAGCACTGGTCCGACTAAGCATCGACCGAACCCTCTCTAATTCTTTTGGTATTCTGGTCCGGTTCGTGCGAAAGAGAAAACGTGTAAAACCCGATGGATTGATGATCTAGAGCCCAATCAGATTAATGGGAAAGGCCTGAGGCCCGAGCCTAGGAAGTATTTAAGTTAAGTGTTCCCCTAAACCCAATCCCTAATTGTCCAATTCATCATCTAATCGGCCGCTACTCCCTTATCTGCTTCGTCTCTCTCGTCCGAATAAGAAAGGCTGTAACGAATCAATATTTTAGCAAAGGAGTTCGAATTAGTCTCAATTCCGATTGGTAATCTGCTCTTCTCCTTTCGTTTTTTTACATGTTTATCCTTTTCATTCGTATCTGTTTTCGACCTGCTTCCGGTCAGAATCTGGACTCCATGCCTTCTGGACTTTTGTAGCTCATTGTTTTACCTTTCCGTGACCGCCGACCGCTCGTTAATTGAGTTAACGGTTTGGGAGATACGACCATTTTTGTAACTGACTGCAGTGTTGAAATACTGCACGAATCTGCTTGTTGCGGGCCTGTTTCGGGACCCTTCGGGGCAGAACCGGGCCGAACTTTATATAGACGGTTTGTAGGGTCTTATGTATACTTTATGCTGTAAAAATTTGGTCTCATTTGGTGTACCGAGTGGAAAGTTACGGTCGTCCAATTTTACTTCAAATTGTGTTTTGGATTAGGTTGAAATTCGGGTTTTTGAAATTCTAGTTTTACCAAATTACGAGTCTTTATTTTCGTGGGTTTATAGAGCTGTGTTTCGGGTTTAAGGGCTGCATTGCAAGTATCGGGTTGGGTCAAAACCATCTTGATTATAGTTAGACGTTTTGTTTAACCGAGAAACGGAAACCGAACCTTAGGGTTCTTGGTTTCCTAAAACCGAATAGTTTTCTTAAATAAAATACTAGATTAATGGTAAACATGTTTCTGAGGCTAAATGAGAATTTCGGGAATGTCGGGTATTTCGAAAATAGACGGGTTGATGTCGGGATTTAAAACGGGTTCTATTTTAATATGCTGAATTTTTAGCAGAATCTGCTTGCTGACTTCGGGACTGTTTTTACCACACTTAAAATATGTTTTTGGATTTTTGGCCCATGTTGGTCACTTGTTTTCTGAGTTAGCTTTTCAATGCCGCAACCCTCTCGTCAATCCGAATTACGGTTTAAAAGTTATAACTAATTTAGTATGCTGCTGTTAGGAAGATGACCTGTGCAGCATGTCTGTCTTGCATCACTGTTTTGAGACACTTAGAGTCTGTTTTAGCCAGTGACGGTCTCACAGAGATATGTAGTTCTGGTTGTCTACTTTTCATGGTAAAAATATGGGATAAATCTACTGCACAGTTTATGAGTTGTAGCAGTTTCCGTGAGACCGACGGGTGCTGCCAGTTTTCTAAATTGAGTCCTTAGAACGGATTTTAATTCGGGTTTCATTTTTATGCTTTTAGGATCATCTAGGAATAACCGAGCAGCGCCTTAGAGTATTGAGGAACCTTTGGAGCTTACGTTTTCTCGAGGTGAGTATTCTCACCGTGTATTCAGTTTTAACGTTATACATGCATGACTTACGTGTTATATTACTTGCACCTTAATTGTTATCTGAGTTTGAGCTGTTATCTGAGTTTGATCTGTTATCTGAGTATCTGAGCAGCTGTTTACTTATTCATGATCTGAGACATTGTGCCTGGGTAACTGAGCTCGGCACAGAGTCATTCTGTGCTATTACTTGCTAGGGCAATCTGAGATAATTATGTTAAAGAGATAATAAAACATAATAACACACATCTGAGTTTTGGGATCACCTCCCGTCTGAGTTTTTGGGATTATTCCCGTCTGAGTTTATATCTGACTTGACACCGAAGAGCACTGGTGTCAGACGTTTTGACTAGGCACCGAAGAGTACTGGTGCCAGGCCTTTTTGACTCAACATCGAAGAGTACAGGTGTTGAGGTGGTGTGAGGCGGGTCGAGGTTGATCTCTCGGCCCAAGTCACACTAGCGCGCTATATAAATTAAAATCTGAGTAATAAAATCCGAGAAATAAATCTGAGTAATTAATTGAGTTGATTCTGAGTAGGAGTACACCGATGTGCCCTCATGTGTTGTATGTTATGATTGTTTACATTTTGAGATTATTCACTCAGCTTCCCAGCTGACCCAAATCTCCCCCATTGTTTCAGGTACCAGCAAAGGAAAGGAGGAGGTGGACGGTTGACCGCTGTATCTTTTCATTACTGATGTGGACATCATTAAATATTTTAAAACACTTTATTTTATTTTAACTATTTCCGCAATAAATACGTTTTAAATGTGAAATATTAATATCTGAGATTTATTTATGGGACCTTTTGATTTAAATTTTGTTTCCAAAATTTTTAAAAAAATCTTGTAAATTTTAGGGTGTTACATAACACGTATGCAATAAACGATGCACAACCCTTCGATATACTTTTCCTCGCCTTAATGGCGGTAATCACATTAGGCATGTGATGTCGTTTTTCCCCATACACATACACCTTCTCATTCTCGGGTGTCTTGATCGACACAATTTTCTTACCGCATAAAATTTTGGCTTGGTGCATACCCAACCAATCCATACCGATAACCACATCAAACGCTTTTATGCCCATGGGCAACAAATCTACCTTAAACTTTCTACCGTCTATTTCTATTTCACAATTTCTATAAATACTTTCAACCATAGAAGTTTTCCCGTCGGCTACCTCTATTTTATAAACCTCATCTAACATCTCGGACGACACATTCAACTTACAACCGAACTCATAAGACACAAACGAATAATTGGAACCCGCATCAAACAAAATATGGGTTGGCAAGGAGTTAATGAATAGAGTACCTGACACCACATCGTGTGCCTCCTTCGCCTCCTCCCGAGTGAGTTGGAAGGATCGCCCCTTCACCTTTGCCGGCTCCACTTTCTTCTGAGTCGTGGACACCATCGACTTGATTCCCTTCTTTGGGCACACATTGCTATTGTGTCCCTTCTTGTGACACGAGAAACATTCCACATCGGCCAATGACTTGACCTTACAATCCCGGGCTACGTGCCCCGGCCTACCACAACTAAAGCAAGATTTGGACCCACTTCGGCACTCGCCGGTATGATTCTTCCCGCACTTCTTGCACGAGGCAACATTTCCTTGTTTAGAGAAGCTCGATGTGAACTTCCCTTTCTTGAACGAACTAGAGCCGCTCTCGGCTTTCCTCTTCTCGCCCACATGGGCCCTCTCGGCAACCCTTCCCTCATTAACCTCCTCAACACCCCGGGCGGCACTAATGGCCTCATCAAGTGTGACCGCCCTCTTAACCTCCAATTGGTAGTCCCACGGTAACCCACAAGCGTACCGGACTACCCTCATTCTCTCCTCCGAGTAAGTTTTTGCAACAAACGGGAGCAATCCCGTGAACTCTCTCGAGTATTCTTCAACCGACATATCACCCTTCTTTAGGGTCACGAACTTCTCGTGCATCTTTTCCAAATCCCTCTCGGGACAAAACTTCTTTCTCAACCTCGCGGTAAACTCATCCCACGACATTTTCTCCACCACCTTGCTTCCGAGGGTCTCATACACAATATCCCACCAAATCATAGCATCTTCTTTCAAAAGTTGTGACGCATAGGTCACCATATCGGCTTTCTTACACTTGCTACTTCCGATGACCCGCTCGGTCTCTCGGATCCACCTCATAGTCACTTTCGGGTCCGAACTACCCGTGTACACATTCGGCTTACAAGCCATGAAGGATTTAAACGAGCAACCTTCTTTCTCATCGGGCGTAGCCCTAGCATCACTTTGGCCACCCGTGGAGGATTTCCCCTCCCCGGTGCCACTACCCCCGGTTCTCTCATCCGATTTAGCCTCGGATTCACGGTCTCCATCCGACCTCTCCCGGTCCCCAATAATACGGTGCACTTCATCGGCCACCGTTCCCTTGATTTGATCAAGAAAAGTTTGGAGATCCGCCATGGTTACCGGAGTTCTATTAGCTCCGACTTCCGATTCATCATCCCGATGCATCGACGGTTGACTTCCTTGTTCAACCACCACCTCAACATGAGGTATCTCTTCCTCCCGGCCCTCCGGGGCTTTACCACTTCTACGCGTGGTCACCATTTCTTTTGATCAAGACTATACGAAAGACATTAAACATTTAGTACCTTATGTACAAACCATTAGCCACATAAGACTCAATATCCATAATCATATCATTTCTCATCGGTCCCCTAGGTTCAACCCTAAACTTAACATAAAGTCTCAAGGTCAACCTATGATCTTAAGGAATCTTATATTCCTAATGCTACAATCTAACACTAGGATGGTCATCCAACCTAATTCACTTAAACAGTAGCTCTGATACCAAGTTGTAACACCTCAAATTTTAATACAAAACATTTGGCCAAAATAGTCATTTAATAAAGAGGAGAACTATCCCAAAATACGGATTTACAAAAACCTTTGGTATGAAAATCAGAGTATAAGTTTGGTGTTACAAAATATATCAAAACCAAAGCTAAGTCTAAATCCGTTCTAGTGGTTCTTCTACTCTAGGCCCCGCATCTCTATTCATGCGTACCTAAACCTTCGATCCCGAACCTGAGTACATAGCAAAACAAACAAGGAGTACGTGAGACAAAAACGTCTCGTGAGCTACATGGGTTTAGACCCCGATAATAATAAGTATCATATAATATATAAACAATTATTCAAGTAGTTCGTCCATCTATCTAGTCACCCTATTGTGACTCTACAATCCTTGCTTCCCAAGCAATCATATCTAGTTATCGGGTTGCCCCCGAACTAACTAGTCACACTATCGTGCCCAACTATCGGGTTGCCCCCGAACTAGCTAGAAGCACCATCATATCCAACTATCGGGTTGCCCCCGAACTAGCTAGAACACTATCCTATCTAACTATCGGGTTGCCCCCGAACTAGCTAGAAACATCACCATGTCTAGTTATCGGGTTGCCCCCGAACTAACTAGCATCACATCATCTCGTTCTTACCGTAACTCAACAGTTATATCAATCATAGCTCTCGGTTATCGCATCAATCATCAAACAACTTAGTTAATTACCGACATTAATACATAACTAACTCGACATAAAATAAGTCTAAGTAATAATTAAATAGACTCCACATAATTAAACGAAATATACTTTCATGGCTATGTACTCAATAAAGTCCACACGTACTCACCTTAGCAAATAATGCTCCAACCGTAATCTTTCCGCCGGTTTCCTTGCTTCACAATTTGGTCAACTTTCCAAGACTTCACCGAATGCCTAATACGATAATCACAAGATGTTCAACATCTCATACTACCAATAATGTATCCATTTATCACTAGATACCATCAACTAATACTTTCCCCCAATTATGGTGATTTACCAAACCCTAGGTTTAACCAACCCTTAAGATTCTTACCAATCTTAATCATACACTTGTTTCCTTTGTAAATATACCATCTATTAAGTGTATACAACATTTATAACACCATAACCCATAACCCCAAGAACTAGGGTTTCAAACCCAAGCATCCAAATACATAGATATTAAGCTACAAAGATCAAGGAGTGAAGATATACCTTTAATCTTCCACTAGGAGTGAAATCTACCAAAGATTTGTGAAGAGATCAACCAAAATCTGCACTTGAGCTCAAAAATCGCCAAAGAGGAAGCTAGGGTTTTGATATGGCATTTAATGAGCTAAAACCCGAATTTATTGCAGACGACCCAAGTTCACGCCGTGAACTAGTTCACGGTCGTGAACTTTGCGCTCCGTGAACAATTCCCGATCGCTACTTGAACGTGAACTTCGATCGCCAGAAAACACCAATCACTGTAAGGGTTCACGATCGTGAACCCAAGTTCACGCCGTGAGCTTCCCTTGTGCAGCAGGGCTGCACTTTTCGGTTGTTGTCTCGACCCGGTTTCGCCCATAACTTTCTCGTACGGTGTCCAAATGACACGAAACCAATTCCTACGTTCTTTAAACGATTTATCCGTATTTATCATATTTTTATACAATTTATGTATTTACAAATTTCGGGTTTTAACAATACCAATCTCTGGATTCCATCTTTGAACAAACAGTGGTTTATTGTTCACCATCCATGGGCCTTGCTCTATAACTTTCATCATTCCATCTATAGTTTTGAATTTGAACATACACTGTCCATTACTTGTAACATTGACATCAGTCAATCCGTATTTCCACCACATCCTTCTAACATTGTATCCAAGCTCATTAACATTCATGTTATAGCCAACAAAATAGCCACACATTGTTTTATTCCACAATACACTTCCAATATTAACAATATCTTCATCAAATATGACAATTTCAGTGTCATTTTCATTCAATTCTGTAGGTATATACTTCATTTTAGTGATTAATTTCACCTCATTATTTCTAACAATATTAGCATACGATTTTCCACTTTCAATTTTATTAGGTATATTAACATCAGTACCTTTCGTATTATCAGCATTACTTTGATCATTATGATTCACATCTTGTTCACCAGAATCATTTATTATCTCAATTTTGTCATCTATACAAGCATTAATACGATCTTCATCATCAGAGACCTTTTCCTCAGTATTCAACCCCTTCTCAATACCATCTGAATCCTCTTCATACTTCTCCTGTATCTTTTCATCCGATTTAGCAATAGTATCACCAGTAGACTCAGTAGGATTCTTCGCACTACTCAATTTATGAACAGAATTCCCAAACTTTATCGGAATCTTAATGTTCCGCTTCGATGACCTACGATTCGTCATTATAACAGAATCGAGCAATTAAATCACCAAACACAACAACGTGAAGCAGGCAACACTCTCGCACAGGGTGAATTGAAGAACAGAAGGATCAGAAACAAAGAATCGACTGAGAAATCGATGGAAAAATGGCGGAATTAGCGTAACGCTTTTCCCGCCAAATCGCCATGGAGAGAGATAAAAAAAACTAAAAAACTTATTTTTTGTATTAAATTAAAATAAAGTGCGGAAATTAAAATATGAAATTGAAATAAAGAAACTAAAAATACAACTAACTCTAACTTAATTTCTTTTGATGGATTTCATCCTTTTGCTTGTTGATCAACGTGACATCAACTCCTGACAATTCTACGGTGCTAGTGGAGATAAATTTTATTTCTTTCAACCGCATTATGATACGGTTTCCCTCCTTTGACATGTTGTATGTTGTTTGAGTTGTTTCCCTTTTTAGCTTAAACTCATTTTTGCTTAGTTTCGCCAAGCTGCTTCCCTCACCACTTGTTGCGGTGTTAGACGAGCTTTCGGTTTTACTTTTTTCGCCTTATGAGTCGGTCCAAAATGATGTAGTCTCGGATCTTCCCCAAGTAGTGACGGCCACGTAGGATGGAGCGCCACCATACCCCTAACTTTAGTGGATCATAAACATTTGGTTGAGTTATTTAAAAGTAGAAAAATAGAAAATGTTGAGTCTAAACAAACACTATCATATCATAATACTAGAATTTTATCCGCGCTTCCAAACAGTAGTCGTAACGCCTGAATCGCAGTAGTTTGATCAACACACGGCACGGTGGTGGTGACGGCGATATCCCAAATCAGGGCACCAAAAGAAGCTAATCAATTAGAGAAAGCGCGCGAGACCACATTGAATCGCGTTCGTATTTGGAATGGGACGGAGTATATGGACCTTTGCGTTGCTGCTGGTGGTGACGGCGGTAGCGATCTCGACGGCTGAACGTGTTAACAGGTCGGATTCCGGAGGCTTGTTGTGGTCAACTGCTAACGGTGACGCTGAAACTGATGAATCGTTGAATGACCATGAGGAACTCGACGGTGGGTTTCCTTCGCTCGACGGGATGTTACAGTGGGCAATAGGTATGCTGCACTGCACCCTAATTTGCTTTTATCTATTTAATTGCACCCAACCTTGCTGATTATACCTCATTTGCTTACCATGAACGTTACTTTCTATGACTGCAAGCTGCTGATTGGTTAATTTTAGCTTACGAAGCCATGGATGTTATAATTCGAATTGCTTTTCTCTGCAGGTCACTCTGATCCTGCAAAGTTAGAATTAAAGGCTCATGATGTGCAGCAGTTATCTACAGACGAGCTTCAAAAACGTCAAATGGAACTCAAGGTTAGAATCATATGCTTGGTTATTAGATTGGTAAATCAAATAGTTCAAAAAAACTAATAGTTCTGTCCATCTGATCTGTTTGTTTTTTTTTTGTACAATTAGGAACTGGTGGAGAAATTAGAAACGCCATCTGATGCAAAACTGATGCAAATTGCAATTAACGACTTGAATAATTCATCTCTGAGTTTGGAAGACCATCATCGTGCATTAGAGGAACTTCTGATACTTGTTGAGGCAATTGATAACGCTAATGGTACGTATGCATATTCTTAATCTGCATCTCTAGGGTTTTATTCAATGTATTTTGTGTTTCAGATTTGCAGAAAATGGGAGGTCTTTCTGTGGTTATTGCAAAATTTAGTAACTCAGATCCTAAGATAAGAACAACTTGTGCATGGATTGTTGGTAAAGCTAGTCAAAACAATCCAATAGTTCAGAACCAGATACTCGAATTGGGAGCACTACCGAAGCTAATGATGATGGTGAAATCGAGTATCACAGAGGAAGCCATTAAAGCACTGTATGCAGTTTCTGCAGTTATTAGAAACAACCAAAATGGGCTTGAATTGTTCTACTCAGAAGGTGGAGACTTATTGCTCCATGGAATTTTAACCAATGTCACTGCTGATGTCAGATTACACAAGAGATCTGTGTCACTTGTTGGTGATTTGGCTGAATCCAAACCGGATTTTACTTTTTTTAATAATTGTGCACTGGTGAAACCGTTGATTGATCTGACAATGTCAGATGACCTAGATCTCCAGGAGAAGGTATGCGTTGTAACATGTTTATTGTTTTGTGTGGTTAAAAATAGAGTAAATTGAGATTTTGTCCCTCTGGTCTTACAAATTTTACGATTTTGTCCCTGTACTATTTTTTTTCTTCGTTTTTTTTGTCCCTATACTTTTTAATTTCGTGATTTTTGTTCCTATGGTCTTCAAATTCCATTTTTTCATTTTAGGTCAAAATGGACGAAAAAAAATGAAATTTGAAGACCATCGGAACAAAAATCACGAAATTAAAAAGTATAGGGACAAAAAAACGAAAAAAAAAATTTAGGGACAAAATCGTAGAATTTAGAAGACCACATACTGTAATTTACTCTAATAAATATTTCAAAAAAGTTGTGTGTTGGTTGTTGGTCAGGTACTTGTTGCTGTTAAGAATCTTTTGATGGTCAAGTCAACTGAAGGTCTTGTTGACCATGGATTCTGTGGACTGGAGGGAGCATTGGAGAGGATGAGTCAGCATTTGCATTTGGTTAATAGTGAGTATGCTGAGGATGTTGAAGGCCTTTGCAAAGAAGTGAAATTGATTTATCTTGAAAAGCTTAACAAGGTACATGTGTGATGACGTGTCATTATATTTATATAACTAGTGACTGAAAATGGTTTTACATGGTTGTGTGAATAATATTGGTGCAGGTCTCACAGGTTCCAACGTGAATTGATGCTTGTCAAGCTACTTAACTGCTTTGCTGGACGGTTATTTTTGACATTACTTAAACTTCCATTGTATGTAACGAGCTTTTTAAATTACCATTTAGTGTAGAAAGTGACTTTAAGTTGTTTTTTTTTTTTTTGTTTTTTTTTTTACTTTTTGCAATATGTTTTTTAAATTACCATGTCATCACATAAGAATACAACAACTGTCACCATATATAATTTGTTGCATATGTTGGTGTTTGACTCAAATACCTAAAATTGTGTTTAATTTTGCTCGGTGAGAAAGTTAACTTGGTAAACAAGCCAGCCGACTTAGAATAGGAAGAGAGTCAATTAGTTTGGTAATAATCAAAATTAAGGAAAGGATTATGTAGCCTATTAGTACTTGTTTATGGATTAGTTTGGTAAGTGTTCTGACCTAGGTTTAAACCTCACTCGTGACAAAATCAAAGTAAAAATGGGATGCCAGATTTGGGGATAAATAGGATTTAGGGTGCTTTTTTTATTTGAGAAAAAACTAATCAAAACTCTTTCTTAATAGTCCATGTGTATTAAAACCGGTACCACATCTTTACTTTAAGAATTAAGTTTTGTAAGTACATTACATTAAATTTTAATTTTGGAAGTTTGTTACATACAATAGAAATACAGGTAAAAGCTCGTTCCATTTTCATGCAATAAGCCTACTAAGTTAATTTAATACTTAAAAGCACAAAACTTTACAACTCTTAGCTTATCTTTAACAACTGCATATGATCTGTTAATGGTGACTTTAACAACATATAGAAGATGCATGTTTTTATTCAAAATTCATCGCGTTACAATATACAATTTGGGAGTTAAGAATCGAATCTTGTACGTATTAATTAATTTGAGGAATCGGGTCCTTGTGCTTGAGCCTATACTTGTACCTTCGTGCTGCGTACACAAAGCCAATAAAATTGATAACACTAAAACCCGTAAGAAGCCAATAGAAATAATCAAATCTCGCGGTATTAATGTTCTGTGACAACCATGAAGTTTCTTCATTCTCTGTTACAGAGTTGATAATACTATTCAATATAGTGGCCAAAAAGCAGCCCAAACCGCCCGCTACAGCCGCATAAGCCGAGCCCAAACTTTTCATAGCATCGGGTGCCTCCTCATAAAGAAATTCCAATAACCCGACAATGCAAAAAACCTCAGCCAGCCCGATAAGGCAGTATTGGATCAACAACCAGTAAGCACTTAACCCGAGCATTGGAGTTAGGAAATTACCTTCATACCCTTCTCGTATCGCATAATTCCTTCTGTACCTCTCGAACACCCCGGCCCAACCCACGGATAGGACCGAGATGGCTAACCCGAGGCCCACCCGTTGAAGCTGAGACGCCCCACGGGGATGACCCGTGATCCGTCTCGATATAGGAACAAAGATAGTGTAGTAAAGAGAGAGTAGAAGAAATATTGTCAAACCGGGGAAAACGGGCATGCATGTTACCGGGAGTTTGAGTCGGCCCATGTGAGTGTTGAGTGTGTACGCTTGTTGAACGGATAAAGTCAAATACTCGGTCAATATCACACTTAACATGATGGTACACGTCGGGATTGGGATCAGCTTCAGCAGGATTTTGACTTCTTCGACTTGTGTCACGGTGCATAGCCGCCACGGGCTCATGTTCGGCTCGTCTTCCTTGAGCCGAAGAGCCGCTTTGTCCAACCACCGAAAATCATCGGTGTGCGGGATTTTAGCGCTTCCTTTAATCGCACATCGTTTTCCCGAAAGCTCGTATAACCCGACATATTGACTCGTGTCGAAAGACGCGTTTCGTTTGCGGAAAGCCGCGACAAAAACTTGAGCTACCCGAGTGAGCGGGCTGCCCCCGGGCAGCCGGTGTCTATACAAAGGAGTACCGAGAAAGAAAACCGTGTTTGAGATCCCCATAGCTACAGCCAACGCGCCAAACGCAAACCCCCATCCAAGCTTCATTTGGATGTAAACCACGGCGGTAAATGCCACAATTGCCCCTAGAGTAACCGATAGATAGAAGAAGTTGAAGAATCTATCGAGGTTGGAATTGTAATCTCGGCTTTTGTCGTCAAACTGATCCGCGCCAAAAGACGACACGCAAGGACGGATACCAGCCGCCCCAAACCCGGTCACGTAAAGTGCTACGTATAGATACCACATTTGCCATGGTTTTGAAGGTTCGCAGTTTCCTAGTAATAAGGAAAGCTCGTTGCAATTATCTTGATTTGGCACTAGCACTTTCAAGGTCGCACATAATGTGATTCCCGTTAAGCCCTTTACAATAAATGAAATAAATTAACAAAACACATATAAATAAAATGGTAAAACGGTTATTTTGATCATTCATTATAGTCGATTAGAGAAACAACATGGTTTGCATATTCAGTCACTAGTCATACATTCACTTATTTAGAGCTAACTTATAATTAGGGGTTATATGATTTGCCTCTTACTCAGAGCGTTTGATAAATACAATTTTTACCTCATACTTGGTTAGAGCCTCTTACTCAAACTCTTACTAGTTATAAATATATTGTTGCTTCAGACTTCTCACTCAGTCAAAACTAACTTAGTCAGCAACTATCAGACAGTCATTAGTTATCAATTATCAAACATGTCTTACCACAAGGTAGATGGTAGTAAAAATAGCAATAGTCCAATACCGACCAAGATACGCATCGGCTAAAAACCCACCAACAACGGAGGAAGCCTGCGATATACCCAAAAAAGTGTTGACAGCATTTGCCGAACTAGTGAAAGGTCGATGCATCACGTAGAACATAAACGCTACCATGTTTACCGACAACCCAAAATACGCCATTCTTTCCGCCATTTCATTCCCTGAGTAATAATTAATTAGGATCTTAATTCACTTATTAAGGATAATAAAACATCAACTAGTTTTAGTGTTGTTTACCGAAAATGAAGAGAGCAGCAAACCAGCCTCCGGTTTTGGAGAGATCGGTGATGGGCTTGCCATGGATGTTGACCGGAGTAGTTCCGAGGGTGGTATAGCCTCCGGCGAATGGGGACCGCCTGTTGTCGGATTCAACAAAATACATACCAAGTTTCTTACTTTTTAATGACTCTGGGTTTTCTTCCATTGCAGCTGGAGATTTGATTTCTGTCATGCTCATTAACCCAGATGAAGAAGACTAACATAGTATGATAATTATATGGTCCTGATAGTGGAAGCAAGCATAATTAGTGAAGTGAATGCAGATCCGAAACGGTTGGTGGGTGGGTAAATATGTCAATATGCACTAGTCATCACTTGACTATAAAGGTCGTATTACTATTCACACTAATAAAAATTTACAAAAATACTAATTATTTTGAACGAGGTCTACGTACTGGTCAACAACCGTAGGCGGTTTACGGCTCAAAAACGCTATTTTTTACACTTATTTGCGATTTTGGTTTTTCATATTTAATTGTTGGACTTTGTTTTTAACTCAATTTATGGCGCGTTTATCTTTTTTAACCTATTCAAAATTCTCGGTCTTCTTTTATAGTTTGTGTGAGATTCTGAAACGATTAGTTTTTGATTTTATGAAAATTTGAGTTTTTTCCTAAAATTTTTGTTATTTATGTTGAACAAATTTTGAAGTTCCAAAACTACGGTATATTTGAATCAGCGTGGTTTATGGTTTAAATTATCATAGATATTTTTAAAATCAATAAGATCAATCTTTGCTATTGTTTTTAGTCTACATCATCAATTTAGCACCATGACTCGCGATTTAGTCGCATTTTCCTACATAACTTACTTTCGCTAGAGCTTTTGGCGGGCTTAAAAATATACACCAATCTTAATATATTGACATTAGAAGCAAATCGCGTGAGAAAACGAGACAAAGTTATGGGACTAAACTATATGATCTAGTCAGCGAAGCGAAGTTTAAGGGTACTAAAATATATTTGGGGAAAGGAAAAAAAGTAAATGATGCATGACACGTGTAGGAGTAGGAAGGAAGGGAGTGTATATGCATTTTGCAAAGAATAAGGAAGGAATGAGACATGTAACTAATAAGCGATAATTAGTGGAGTAATTAAGTGTACTAGTTTGGGTTGGGTGGTTGGGTGGGAGGATCCGTAACCATTAATTACATCCAAATGGTATGTAATAGCAGATGGGATGGGGACAGATGATGCCAGCTACCTCCCCATGCCATTAATACATTATTTATGGCTGCTGCCTGCCTTCCTTATTAATTATTAAATTCGCCTTCTTCTTCGGTTGTAGTTGTAATTGTGGTTATGCCATTCACAGGCACAGCCTCAATTGGTCCTACCAAATTGGACTATATTTAGCACAGTATATTTTCATGTTTAATTTTGAATACATCACCACCACTAATTGGGGATAACGATCCGATGCTTTTATGTAAATTGATTCGCAACATGTTTCTGAGATTGTAATCTGTCAGGATTTGAATTCCAAATTCATAATTTCATAGTTTATTTATTTGGTAGGAAATGAAATTGAAATAAATATTATGTTTGGTTAATTGTAATTATATTCCGGATTTATCATTGTTGATTTGTTTCTTACAATATTTAATAAATTATTTGTAAATATGTATTACCTCCGTCCCAAAATTATTATCCAAAACACAGTTTAAGAAAAAATGTACTTCCTCCAATTCAAAATAAGTGTTACACTTTTACTTTTACGTTTTTTGATGCAAAACATTGTAATAAAGATTATGATAAATTAAAAAGGATAATTAGTGAAGGGTCCCACTATAATCTTTGGCTTTATTGAAGAAAGAGAAAGAATGAAATAATTAATGAGGTTTAATAAAGTTAAGTAAGGATAAAATGGTAATTTTATCTCCAAAAATTTACCAAATAAGGAAAATATAGCACTTATTTTGAATCACCCATATAAAAAAAGTATAGGGTTTAGGGTTTAGGACATATTAAAGTGGAAAATAAAATAATAAATTTTCATTTTAATGGTGGTGGGTGGTAGTGGCACATGGTGGTTAGTGGGTGGCGATGGTACTGATAACGATCGAAGTAAGTATTAGTAATAAGACCATAAATTGCGAACAAAACGAAGCATATGCATGGAGGACACTAGTACAAATTGTTGAATAACTTGATTAAGAAAATTACACGAAACGAAAAAAGGATTTGATGCGCAACAAAAAGTCAAGAAAAACAAACAACAAACAACAAGTGTATCGTCAAAAACATGATAACCAACCATACTCTAAATCAAAATTTAACATCGGAATAAATCCCCCTCTGCCTCACCCACCCCAAAATGTACAACAGAAAACTCGAGGCGGGTTTCAGTTAGTTAATTACCTGTTTATCTAGAAGGGTAATAGCGTACGTCAGTTCACTCTTTCTCAATCAAACTCCTTTCCCGACCCTGAAGACGAGTCCCCGTCCCCATTCCCAACATCTTGGAGACTCTCCTCATTTGTGGGGTTTCGGGTTTTCCCGACACGTGAACGAACATTAACGCCCATTGGAAACGGGACCTGGTCCCCTGCATTCGGGCCATCCGTGTTGAAAAGAATGGGCCTGCATCGTTTATCTTCGTTCATTAGACTTGAGTTTTGAAAGTGTGCAATTAAGGCGGGTTTTCCTTGTATGCGGCCGTATGCAAGGGACGCCACTTTTTCACTGTTGAATTTTTCCCATTTTTTCCCGTTAAATGCTCGGTAGAATGGGACGATTAGGGACGGTTCCGTCATGTTGATGAATGCGTATCCCACGTTGCATTTGTTCTGTAACAAAAAGAAGACAGATTTTAGTTAATACCCTCAACTTGGCTGACTAGGTAGGTCTTCTACTACCCTGAATTATTAAACGTGCAACATGGTACTAGTACCATGAACTTAACAAAATGGTCAACTTAGTACCCTGGCTCACTAATTTGATCGCGTTTTCTTACTTGACAAAACAAAATGATCAAGTAAGAAAACGCGATCAAATTAATGAGTCTCGGTACTAAATTGACCATTTTGTCAAGTTTAGGGTATCATGTTGCACCTTTAATAGTTCAGGGTAGTAGAAGACCTAGTCAGCCAAGTTCACGGTAGTAAAATGTATTAAAGAATAGTGTTAGATAATATAGTGTAGGTTTATTATATGACCCAAGCCCAATTGTATAGACGGGCTTAGGGTTCGGTAGGGTTTGGAGGTATCTTTGTAATCTATATATAGTGGTTAATAATACAGCTATCCCTACGGGGTTTTCATTGTTTTACACATAGGAAAATCACTAACCTTGAAATCTATGGGTAAATAGATAAAATCATATGTTCCACGATGGCGTTCATCAATTGCAGCCAACAGCATTTTAGAAGTGTACCTACATAAGAACCCCAGAACATTGAATAGGAATATAAGATCAACTACAACATTAGATAGAGATAGAGATAGAGATAGGGTTTGTATATATACATACTTGTTTGGGATATTTTTGATCATTAGAGTGGTTCTTTTGTCATCCCCTCGCATTATACGGTCCAAATCGAGTTCAAACTGTTTCTTGTTGTCGGGTTGACTTTCATTTCTACGGGTTCTAGGAGAATCAAACGAGTTGATGATAGGAATCATTTGTCCTCTAGTGGGGAACATTACACTATTCTGATTATGATTCTGATGATGGGAAACTAATCCGATGTTTTGGGGGCGAGGAAACATATTATTATGATGCGGGACAAATTCCAGAGGATGTGGGCCGAGAGAAGCTGGGTGGAAAGCTGATGCGTCAGGGGAATGAGATTCCCCTGACGCAAAAGTGCGTCGTCTGTCCCAGATAGATGGGTTGACAGACGGCGCTGATCCCACATGGTGGTTGTTGTACATGTTATTGTTCATGTGCAGAAAAGTGTTGTTTCTATGAGTTGTAGCATTGCTCACTCCGTTCATCAGTGATGGTGAATTTGGCCACATTGGTTGTTGAGAATGATGATTCCACATGTAATGATGAGTCGCAGGGGATCCACTCGCCTGACCAAACACTAAAAAAAACAAAAGGAGAATTTAATTAATTAAATGAGAAAATATATTTTAGTACCCTGAACATGGCTAATTAGGTCGCTTCTACTACCCTGAACTTGACAAAATGGTCAAATTAGTACTCTGACTCATTAATTTGATCGCATTTTCTTACTTGACTTACTTTCGTTGAAGCTTTTGACGCTCTAAAAAATATATATCCATCTCAATATACTGATATTAGAAGCAAATCAAGTGAGCAAACAAAACCAAATTAATGAGTCAGGGTACTGAATCATCTATTTTGTCAAGTTCAGGCACCATGCTCCACCTAGTCAGCCAAGTTCAGGTACTAAAATGCAATTTTAAGATAATGACAACCAAGAATTGCTTATATACCGTTCTCATTAAGTTCAACAGAGTTGCGTCTGTTGAACTGCTCAGGAATTCTGCCATTTAAAGTTGCAGCAGCAGCCATGGTGTTGGTTAATCCATTTGGAAGTGAATGAGGGTGGTAGTTGTTATATTTCAGTTGGTTATGTAAACTGTCATCCAACACTTGACTGCTGCTCCCGCCACCAACCGCCATACCGGAAACCGAAATATCTCTCGGGAAATCACTACCCATTTGCAACAAAGCAGTAGCTTCCTAACAAATAAAGAAACAAGAAATGAAATACATTAACATTCTGTTAATAAGTATAACCAACCAACCAAAAGCAAAAGTAACTAACTTTTGGAACCGAGTAATGAATGTCAAGATTTCTACGCCTCAATGGTTTGTTCTGAAGAGCTTGCATTGCACGTCGAGATGCGCGTATATCATAATACGATACCATCACAAACCCGCGATGCTTGCACGCGGTGTACAAAGTGCGGATATCTCCATATTGCTGCACATGCAACGCACATGCTCATTATTTGTATCATTATAGGGTCCGATTCAGTGCAGAACCGTTTACAGGTGCAGAACCGCAGAACCATCCTAACATCCAATATTTTCTATGTTATACATAGGTTGTACATTTTCACACGCTGTAACACATTTACACATCCAATGTTTCCAATATTTTATACACATAATAAAAAATTGGAAACATTGGATGTTTAAATGTGTTACAACGTGTATGAAAATGTACAGCTTACGTATAACATAGAAAACATTGGATGTTAGGATGGTTCTGCACCTTTAAACGGTTCTGCGCTGAATCGGACACTATATCTATATATATATATATATATATATATATATATATATATATATATATATATATATATATATAAGAAAGATACGTACCTCGAACAAGATTTTTAGCTCGGAATCTTCCACGTCGCTATTTATATTTCTGACAAAAAGTGTTCTTGACGGGTGTTCTCCATGGGGGTGGGGGTCGTCTCCTAGCTCCATCCCTCCGACACTGCTAAAAAAGTCAACTTCTTCTGCATCATCTGGTTGTACCTTACAACCATCAAAGCCATCCGTGACACCCGAAAGTAAATCATCGTCATCTGGAAGGAGATTCCCGATAGTTTGGGCCTCAATTTCTTCCAGAGATTCAAACGGTTCTGTTTCTTCTTCTTTGTAATGAGAATGAGATGCAGCAGCACCAACAGATTGACCATATAACATGTTGTTGCTATTTGCTGATAATCTCACTGCAAAACAAATCAAAATAAGCCATTTTTTCAGGAGCTAATTCACTAGAAAAAAGAAAATTAAAAAAGAAAAAAAGGAAGACGATTTACATTTTCTAGTGAAAAGGTCGGATAACGAACTGGAAAAGAGGCCATTTTCGTAGTGATCACCCGTGACAGTTATTTTGCTGTTGATATCCAAATTTGGCCCGTTTAACTTATTGTGAAAAGGTCTTTGGGCAAGGGCAATTTGGTCTTGGTTCAGGTAAAGATTTGGGACATCAAAGCGCCTTAAAGTATGAGGATTCTGCAGGGGTGATGATGCAAGTGAAGTGTCACCAACTCTGCTACCATTTATTACACCTGATCCGTACAATAACATCAGTTGATTGATCATGATTGTGATTGTAAATGTAAACAAGATAAATCATAGATGAATTAACTTTTTTGTTCATACAACTCACCAGGCATACCATCTGTCTTCCAGAACCCAATTTGTCTCTGCAAAAGTGCAAATTCATGTAATTCAAATGATAAAAAGAAAAAAAATATATAGAATTTGGGATACCTGTTGCACTTCCTCAGATAACAAGGAAGATGTAAGTGAGTCCTTGAGTTCAGATGGCATGCTTAACCCTTAAAATCACACAAATTTGTTTCCTTTATGGTGCACCCTCACAAATTCTCAATTCAATCAGACAACTTGACAAATCCTCTGTTTCACCACCAAAAATTGAACAAAGCTTAAGCTTCTGGGGCTATACAATGAAATTCATAAGAAAAACAAGTTAGTGAGGATCAGAAGAGGTAAATAGGCTTCCGAGAAGTCGAAAATTCAAAATTGATTACAGAGAGCTCGTTAAATTAGGAAATAAAATCTACGGAACAGGCATAATTAACTTTTTTTTCTTCTTGTTAAAAAGAAGCATCTATCTTTAGAGCCGATCTAACAAGTACAATTGTCTAGGAGCTGAAAAACGAAGCCGATCTAACAAGTGAAATTGTTTTGGAGCTGAACAAAATCCGAAAATTGAGCAGCAAAGTGCATAGTTTAGGTTTTACTTTGTTTAAAAATGGAAGAAAAAACTCAGAAAGTGTAAATTCAACAAGGAAGTACGCACCGTGTAACAAGGGCATGAGAGAGAAATTGAATGGAGATGCAGAGAGAGAGAGATGGAATTTAAAGGAAGGAGAGAGAGATGGAATGGATTACGGCATAAGGCAAGGGAGAAAGGAGGAGATTTGGAGAAGGGATCTAGGTTTCTGTGCCGTGCAAGAACCTCCAAAGCTTCCTTTGATGCCTTCTCCTTCTTCTCTCTCTCTCTCTCTCTCTCTCTCTCTCTCTCCTCTGTATGTCTGTGTCTTTCTCTCTCTACTTTTTCCCCCTACATTGCACGTTAACCACATGAAATCAAAATTAGCTCAATAAAATCATAAATCAATTTTTAATTATAGATCACGATCGATTTTAACTCACAAGAAACCTCCTCCTCTGTCTGCCGGAAATGTTTAGCAGCCTGCGGAGGGAGGGAGGAGGTCTTTAACGCCGGGATTCCCACGCCCCCTCCGTCAACAAACAGAGAGAGAAGAATAAATGAATAATTAATTCGATCGCCCAAACAATTATTATTATTATTTTTTATTGTATGAAATTGGAATCAATTATTGAGAGAAAATTGAACAAGACTATTGCTCCTAAATTCACGAAGATTAATCACAGTCGGAGATGATCATGTCGTATGTGTGAGAGAGAGAAAACAGGAGACGGAAAGATAGATCGGGATGGGTTGAGGTTGGGCAGGTTGCCGTTATTACATTTAACGTCGTTACCGTCCACAGCACACGCCGGTTTGTTGGCTTTATTATGACTCCTACTCTACTCTACTTACATACTTACATTACTATAACATATTTCTCTTATTCGATACTTAATTTACACAATAACCCTCTAAATTACAAGTCAACACTCGCCTTCTTCCAAACCAAGTTAAATTAGGGATACGTTTGGTTATGAAACTGGATTAAGATTGGAATTAAAAAAGTCGAAATTCAATTTGAATAAAAACAAAGAATTGATAACCGAATTGAAATAATGGTTCATGTTCGGTCCGATTATTTCAGGTCCACAGCCATTTTAGATCCAAAAACTACATCATTAACATATATTACATTTTGACCACCATGGTTTTGAGAAGTATGCTAGCCACGAAATTATTAGATTCCGATTCTAGAACTATAAAAATCGAAACCACGAAACCAATAAAAATATAGAATCGCGTACCGGCCTAAAAACCAAAAATATACATGTAAGTTTTTCATAATTTTGGCAAGTGGTATACGCCCTTTCTTTTTTGGTTAGATAACATAAAATATCATTTTCTTAACCATTAATATTAAATAATCCTTCCTTAATGACCACATAGTTGATTACAGATTACTTTAGTCAAATTTGTAATTCCATCTCCCCCATTCGGGCCAAGTTTGCTTAATACAAAATTTTCATTTTTTTCATTCATCTATGTCGACCTTTAAAATATATTGATATAACTACCACTTGTGTTGTTAAAGTGTTCGATCGGCAGGCTATGTTAATGCACGAATATAACTCCAACTTGATGAAAATGCATCATCACTCCATCAACTTCCTCAATGAGTTCACTAGTATTATCATAAAAATAATACACATGTAGTATATAGGTTGATTTTTACATTGTAAAAACTACTTTGTACACTATAATTATTATTTTATAGTGTTTATATAATTTGTTGTATGCATGAAATAGTAAATAATACACATATAATATATAGGTTGATTTATAATTATTATTTTACAATGTTTATATAATTTGTTGTATGCATGAAATAGTTTAAATTTTGTATAAATGATGTGTATAATAGGAAATCATGAAGTTTGGTTGTAAGTAGACAAAATGTACACTCAAACTTCAAAGACGTGTAACATAATCGTTGGCTATTCACAACTTACATGCCTTCACTCTAATATGTGCGGATATTGAGTATAGTGTGTCCACGCTAAGCAACTGTCACACATTATACGTTTGTTTACCCAACCAAACCTAATGTTTAATCCTATTTTTTGTGTCTATAGTTAATGAATGCATTTTATAATGTAACCGATTTCCTGTAATTACACCTTTTGTATTAAAAAATATTTGCAACTCAATAACTTTGTTTCCACGTATAAGCTCTATAATTATTTAAAATAAACTTTTATATGGTTTCCATACATTTTATGTAGCATATCCTTGGTGGGATTAAATAAAATCATTTTATTTAGTGTTATTTTTTATTTGGTTTATGAATATTTTCAACAAAATTTTATGAAACGCTAAAATGCCGGAAGAAACTAGACTCATCGAGGTTATTCTCATCTATGTTAAAAACTTAGATTAAATAACTTAATTTTACTATTTAACTCTATTGGCATTTTCATGTGCATCATCCGGCTAATTGAACTGAATTCAAGTAAGTTACTTATTTTAGTTGATCTATAAATCATGACATTATTGAATTGACCTTGAACTATTACATTTACTTTCAGAATTCGGCTTCTAAAGAATAACCTTTTTCCATTAATATTGTTCATGACAATTGAGTTAGTCAAACATTAATAATTTGGATTGATAAACCTAGTAAAAGTTTTGTCCAAAAAAAAATCAACTTAATTTATTTAGAATAAAATTAAATTAATAATTACTGTGTATGGATCAGTTTATGCGGAATACAAATCACCCCATAAATATTAACCCATAGGCCATAGCCCAATAGCAACATTTATGAAATAAAAGGGGATATTGGGCCTTATTAATTGTACGTATTTCTGTGATTCTGTCTCCCGCTTGTTAGTTGTTTCTATCTCCCAAAGCCCATTAAAATCCTCACGCCATCCTTGAAAATTCCGATTCCAATTCCAATTTCAATCGCAACTCCCAGTCCTTGAGAATGATTAATAAGACGGGGTAAAAGTAAATGCGTTTTTGCTTGTGGTCCATGTGTAAGTCAATTTGTTGAATACATATTATGGTTAAGATTAGAAAGCGACCTTAATAATATATAAATATGGAAATTAAGATGGTTGTGGACTTGTGGGGACGTTGAGTGGCGGGGTGCCCTTTGGCTTTTGGAGATAAGGTTATGGCTACCCTCTTTCTTTTTTGGTTTTTGTTTTTATTATTAATTTTTTAATAAAGATAACAAAGCATAATAGTGGGTGGTTGAGGGGTCATAGAGAAACAGAAGAAAAATCATTAATTAGCACTATGGAAACGCCCTATGCACTAATCTCTATCTTTAAGAAGAAAAAAAAAATACTAGATGGTAATAAAAGGAACGGACCCCTAAACGGCGTTATAGTTGTTAAGTTAGAGTTAACAGGTGGCAGATGGCGCTTGAGCGATTGAGCCTGGCCCCCGTTGTCCTCGGTGGCGGAGGAGACGACGAGCTGAACAAGGCCCCCCGGTTGCCACGGTGGACACGGCAAGAGCTGCTCGTGTTGATCCAAGGGAAGCGGGTCGCGGAGAATCGGGTCCGGAGAGGGAGGAGCGCTGTTTTGGAATTCGGGTCGTCGGCTCAGGTGGAGCCCAAGTGGTCGTCGGTGTCTTCGTACTGCAAGCGCCACGGGGTTAACCGTGGGCCGGTTCAGTGCCGGAAAAGATGGAGTAATTTGGCGGGTGATTTTAGGAAGATTAAGGAATGGGAGTCGCAAGTGGAAGCGGAGTCGTTTTGGGCGATGAGAAATGATTTGAGGCGAGAGAGGAAGTTACCTGGGTTCTTCGATAAGGAAGTTTATGATATTCTGGATGGTGATGGAACGGCGGCGGTCGGAGGAGGAGACAAGTCGTTGGTGCTGTCACTAGCGCCGTCGTCCAAAGTTGAGGTTTTGTTTGATAGTGGGAGGAGTGCGGCGGCAGATGACGGTTTGTTTTCCGATGCTGATGTTGATGCTAATACTAATGCTAATGCTAGTCCCATAGATAAGGAGGAAGCTGCTCCTACTCCAATATCAGGTATGGTAGTTCCAACCAGTGTTATAAAAATCAGTCTAAGTGGACGCCTAGGTGTTAAGGGTGAACAATTAGGCCGGAAAAATCGAATCGAACCAAACTGAAAACATACAAGCGGTTTGATTATCGGTTTTGAAAATTCATCATTTCGGTTTTGGTTCATTCCAAAAGATAGGATAAGACATTTGTGATAAAATAATCTGAGCCGAAACCGAGGCGCAGCAAAACCGAAAACATGTAATCGGTTAGTTCTATCAACCGAGGCGCAGCAAAACCGAAAACATGTAATCGGTTAGTTCTATCAGTTTCGGTTTCAGAACCCGCTCACCCCTACTAGGAGGTTATTGGCGGCCAACCTAGTGATAAGTTTCTTAATTGAAGTATTTATCGGTCTTGGTTAAAATTGATCAAGGTCAAAATTGATTCATTTAAAAACATACTTTTAGGGTTATTTTTTTTAGTGATGGTAGTTTGTAAAAATAGAGCAAATCACTGAATTACAATGGTAGTTTGTACGATGTTGCAAGGATTTGCTAATACATACTTTTTTATAATAAATTCGTATAATTTATGGTACTAGAAACCGATTAATCACCACCAAGGCTGATTAATCGCTTAAATTTGGTCGACCAACTAAGTACCGTCAACCAATTTTTACAACCTTGGCCCCAATTTTGTAATATAATTTAAAGAAAGAAACGTGCTTAAATTGTTGATTTGCAACAGCAGTCGCTAAAGACCGCGACGATGCATCTCCAACAGCAGTAGCTAAAGACCTAAATGATGCATCTCCAACTGCAACAACAGGTAGTCCTGATCCAGAAGCTTCTAGAACAAGGAAGAGGAAGCGTATAGAAGAAGAAATGATAGACGCCATGGAAAGAAATGGCAGATTACTTGAAATCCAGAACACCAATTCCCGCCTAGATCGCGAACAACGCCAACAACATGCAACTACCCTTTTCCAACTTCTTAATAAGCTTGCAGATGCCATGGTCACTATTGCAGATAAATTATAGGTATTGGAAATGGTATAGATTTAAGAGTAGTTTAGAGGGTATGTGTTTGTTCTGCTGTTAAAAAAAACATGATTCTTATATACATTTATATATATAGTTATATACATAAACATACTGCATACATAATATATTTCCTTCGTTTCAAAATAAGTGATACAAATTAGCTTTCACGTTTATGATTAAAGTGAGTTTTATGATGTTTAAAAGTAAATTAAGGATAAATGTGTCATTTAAATTTATTAAAGGAGATAATTAGTGGGTATTGGTCCCACTATATTTTACCAAATAAGGAAAGTTTCAAAATGTATCACTTATTTTGATAAAAACCCTAAAATGAAAAGTGTATCACTTATTTTGAAGCGGAGGAAGTATGTAACTTTGAGCATAGTTCTGATTCAAGATAAAGATAAGAAATCAACAATATCCAATATTCAATATTGTTAAATTTTTAGTCGAATTGAAAGAACATGACTCTGTCTAATTAACATTTAACAAACATTGTGGTCATCTTGATCCAATCTGGATCTGTACCGACGATGAGCTGGCGTGGGTTTAGTAAGTGACTCATCGTCTTGTTGCTGCATTTCGTCGCTATTTTCACAACCAGAAATAGCAATTCCAATCACAGTGTTAGATGATGATAACTGTTTTTCACTGTTGCAAACAGCATCACCTCTCTTCTTCCTTGGAATAAAAACTACTGACTGAGTCAAAACAGATGATGATGATGATGATGATTTTTGTTCCACATAAGCTTCAGTATTAGACATCTCATTATGAGATAAATCATATCGGGTGTAATTGCAAGGATTCTGTATATAATCTGGAACGCTAAGCCCGTGGCCGGATAATTGGGCTTGAGGTACATGCACATTTGTTAATGCATCATCAGTCTTACAACTCGGGTCAAACCGGACACGTTTGCCCTTCGCCACGTCATCATTTCTTTTCCTTTTCAGTATTGACTTGATTCTTTTACCAACATTATCCTCTGTTGTTGGTGCAATTACCATGGCTTCTTCATCATCATCTTCTTTCAGCCTTGTTTTTGCAGCATCGTGTAGATCATTTTCCACATGATGCAATGAGCTTGGGAGAACATTGTGAGAATTCAAATAAGGACCGTGATCTGTAACATCCTTCATATATACACGATCACCGCCGTTATCCGTTCCTTGTGCCATCTTATCATATGCATCTTCCTCTTCCTACAATACATGAAACAGAATTTCATAACATAACCCTAAATTCAAATGAAAACCAAGCACACATAGACGAACCAAGTCGTAAAAGGTAAGTTGGATAACACTATGTATTCTACAGAACATTCATGAGTGAAGGTAACGTATTTAGTTGTTCAATTGGAAGCAAACAAATTTGGGGAATATGAAATTAAATATAAAAAATGGAGCTGAATTGAATTACCTCGTTATCAAGAGTAGGATCCAATCCTATTGAAGATCGAATGTCCCAATCAGCATCGTCTAGGCGATTTCTTTGGCGGTTAAGCAAATCATCGAAAGAAGAAGAGACTAGGGTTTCGTCGTCATTTCTGCCGCCTCCTTTATCACGATTCCACGATCTCCTTTCAACCGGTGCGTCGGTCAGAGACCAGGGGGCGGATGATGACGATGAAATAGACCCGAATACTTTATCAACTCGATCGTTGAAACCATGATCCATTGGTATTGCCGATTTCAAAAGCGAAAGATGGGGTTTATGCTTATTTCCCACCGCCGAACTTCTGTTTTTCGTTTCTTCTCTTCTTTTTGCCGAGTGTTTCGAACTGCGACCAGATATTTGATTTTTTTTAAAACAAATATTACAACAATAATATTCAATTTTGTTAAATATAATATTTTTTTCTTTTTTCTTTTAGAGTAGAAAGATTATTTCTTGAAAACTTCCAGCAAAAGTATGTATATATGTATGTGTATTAATTAATTTTGACTGGGTACATCAATCGTTATTTATCTTTAGTGTTTAACGCGGAATGTATGCTGTTTTAATAGGTGTGTAAAATAATTGTGTTTGTTCTTATATAGAAAATATTTTGTATTTTTATAGAATGTAAGTGTACGTATGTATATATTCTGGATAAACCATAAAACATTTGACTGACTCGATAAAAAAAAGCCCCTTTTCAAATATTCCAATAAATATATATAATAACATTATAAGTAGAATTAAGTGATAACAAAATTTGTAAGTAACATGAATGTGAAACAAAAAGACTACAAGTCTACAATGGTGACAAGAAAAACAGCAGTTTTTATTATACAACTTTTGTAATTACTATAATATAAATTATAAGGGTAATTGTTTATTATATTTGTATTTCCATTCAATAAAAATAAAATAATATTTATTAATAGTGTAATTTTAAAAAATAAATAATTGTAATATGAGAGGTTACAAAGTAGAATACTGTATATAGGTAAAGGGTTATTGACATGGAAAACTAAAGTTTTGGGTGCTTTTTGTCATTCATGGAAACTTAAAACTAGAAAAAGAAAATGGTAGGAAAAAGAAAAACTTCTTCTATGGGAATTGAACATGGGCCATGGACTTTAGATGACATGCATGTTTGCCAAAAAATGAAACAATTACTCCGTATTAAATTAACCCAAATCAAACCCAACAAATGAATCAAACCCATAAAATGACGAATTAATTTAATTTTCAATAAATTCTGAAGGTGAAAAGAGGTGAACTACTTACTTTATAATAATGTCTGTATACGCTTATAGTAGTTATATAACTAAAGAAATTAAATCATTTTCGTACAATATGAAGGAAAAATGATAATGACTATTACTTTCAATTCACACAATGTAACTATTTAGTAAATATTAATGATTCAAAAATATAGTAAAAATGGAATATCAACATTTGTCATTGGTCACATTACTATATGCCTAAAATACACAATATCAACATTTGGAGAGCTGTGTTATTTAAAGTGTTTATGGTCAGAAATGTATTAAAGTAAAATAAATTATTTGAAAATATAAAGAAAAAGAAAAAAGAAGTGTTTGTTTGGTGCATAATACTATGTTGTATAGGTAGATAGGAAACTTTGGCAACTCATTCCCATGAGGGGTCCTTATCTGTCTCCTTCTTTTTCACCTCTCTTTTGTCAATTCTCATCATTACTTTTACCTTTTCTTTAAATTAATAAATAAAAAACTAATAATTGGGTAATCACATAATGATGTTGCTCACCCTGCCTTTGCAGCTTTAATCAGCTTCCCACATTTTTTAGCAGCAACAAAAAAACCTGTCAACAGCTTAAGGCCTCTTCCAACCGTGACGCGTCAGTAAACCCGTCAGTAGCGCCACGTCATCCCATCCTTACTGACACGCTACTGACACGGTCGTGCCAACCATAACCCATCACTAACCCATCACTAACACATCTTTTCCACATCATCATTTTTAATTAAAATTTAATAAATATAAAAAAAACTAATATATTTGTATTATTAAAACAAATATATATATAAAAAATTAAATTTAAAAAAAAAACAGAAAAAAAACTATTTTTTATAAAAAAACATGACATGTACAACTTTTTCAGCCTAATGTACAAGTTTCCAAAGCACCCCACCCCCTCTCTCTCTTCCTTCCCTTTTCCTCTCTCTCCCCTCTCTTTCTTCGAACGCTCACGACGGCCACCGGAATCCGTCGAACTCCCGACGTCCGCCTCACGACGCAAGCCACGACGGCTCGGTGCCAACGCCGTCGTGGCGCGACGGCAAAAATACCCCGACGACGGGTCGTGCTGACGGCTTGTTGGCACGGGTCTAAGCGTAGCCATTACCAGATCCTTAAAATGGAATAAATAAGAAACATTAGCGAGAACTTGGAGAGATTTAAACAAGACATAAAAATTACACTATTTTGTAGTAACTAAATGTAAATAAATTATTTTAAACAGAAATACAAAAATATAAATTATACAGTTATTTTTAGGGATTAAAAATATATATTGAAAGTTTAAGATGGAAATCTCATATATAAAGTAATTATTTTTAACTTTCATTCATATACAACTAAAAATTAGTAATAAAGAATGTTATTAAGTGATTAAGTTATAATTTATAACTACCTAAACATTAAAGTTTAAACAATGATAAATGACATTCAACGAGGTGTAATGTGCCTAGTGGTATGATGAAAAGATAATATGTTGTCCATGGTTAAGGTCATGGGTTCAAGTCCCGTTGTGGACGTGGAGTTTATTTCCTATAGGTGGAAGGTTCGAGGGAAGGCTCGAGGGAAGGCATACTGCCCCTTATGGATGTCACTACCTAGGCTCGAATCACTAACTTACTAACTGACTGTTAAAAAAAAAGATTGACATTAAATATAAGTCTAAACAATGACCGCATAATGGGGATTCGAGAAAGATTTATTGTTAGAGTAATTTCAGATTTGATAACTGATGGAAATTTAATAAACATTTTCAATGTTCAAAGTTCCATTAATTAATTAGTTTCACACTTTAACCAAACCTAAATTATAAGAAAGGAAATTTCGAATTATTATCAGTCAAAGTGTTGAAGCGATAAGACAATTTTGTCCCTATCTTACAGTGACAAACTAAATTTGTCATGCTTATATTTGTTTTGTTTTTTTTATTATAAGGGTGTTACTGTGGTGGTCGAGTTTTACTCGTTATGTACACTATCTAATCGTTACAGTAATTATTTTTGAACATTTCTCTTACCATCTAATAAGTGTTTACTCAGAAAGAATCGAACACACAACCTTTAAGAAATCATTTGAAAACCTTACCACTAATTTATCACCAAATAATTTATCATGCTTATAATTGGTATAAAAGTGTAATATGGAGTATAACGGAGTATAGAATAATTGGAAACTCTAATTTTAATGCCTATTGCTTTCACATTTTCAACTAGGGGTGATTATCGGGCCAAAACCGAACCGATAACCGATAACGATGAATTTTCAAAACCGAAACCGAACCAATAACATGTTATCGGTTTCGGCTCATTTTCGGTTCGGTTATTTTAGGCCAAATGTTCATCCTTTTCCGAAAACCGAACCGAACCGATAGAACCGATAACCGATAACGATGAATTTTCAAAACCGAAACGATAACATGTTATCGGTTTCAGTTCGGTTCGATTTCGGTCGGTTTTCAGTTTGGTTCAGTTTTTTCTGTCCAAATGCTCACCCCTATTTTCAACGCCAATCGTAAATCTATGTAATGTTCAACATACATAAGGAAGGCCATCCATATAAATTACACAATGGATCAGCAGGTATTCATGTTTATAACAGGTTCATTTAGGGGCTGATTTTTGATCAGCAGGTATTCATGTTTATAACAGGTTCATTTCGGAATTAGAAGCTAAACTAAGTAAGTTTTCTTCTTCTTTAGCTAGAGTTTCATGTACTTAATGTATGGTTGAGTTAGGGTTCTTGTGTTATTGGGTTTTGATGGAGTTCTTGTCAATCTTGTTTAGAATTCAAAATTGTTAGATGATTTAGGTTTTAAATGAGTTCTTGCAAGTTATATGTGTATTGTTGTTAGTTGTAGTTCATTTGGTGAAGCTTCCATAAAAGCTCCATCAATGGTATTCTAGGGAAGAAGATGGGTTTTTCCCAATTTGATGAAATGTGTATTTTGGTGTTCTTGAAGTTTTGATAGGTTAAACATTCATGCTAGAATGATGGTTGATAATTGTGGTACTTGCTAGTTAACTTGTTATGAAAATGTCTAAATGTTAGTAGTGTTTGGCTAGAATGGAAATTTAGGGAAGTATATGAAGTTTTGGTGTCTTATATATTTGTTTAGGTCTAATAACATGTTTAAGATGACATTTGTAGTTTGTAATTAACTATAACATGAATTGGTTGTTTTTGATAGATTATAAGTAGTGTTTGGGTGAAATTTGTAAAAATCCCGTAAGCACAAAAAAGACAGCTTTTGGCCCGTTTGGTTGTTTTTGATAGATTATGTTAGTTTCGGGTCTTGACCCGTTTGGTTGTCATTATGTGCAAATTGACCTAAATAAGGTCAAAGTTGGTTGAACTTGCAATTGAATGCAAGTAACTTGTTAGTTATGTGATTTTGTTGTTAAGTTAGTAGTTAACTCATTGGAAGGTGTTGTTTGTAATCCCGATTCATTATTCTCGTTTTGACCTGTTTGGGCCTAATGTGCGCAAGTTGATTAAAATGCTTTATGAATTGTTTAGAATTAACTTGATAGGATTCTAGACATTGTAAGTGATATGTGTTGAATGCAAGTGTTAAGTTGTCATTTGGTTGTTCACAAATAATGGTGTTTGGCTTATAGCACACTTGTTGGAAAATTAGTGATTTCAGGTAACTAATTTGGTATTCGTTTTGTACAGGAAAACGGAAGGAGCCTCAGTGATATAAGATTACTGAGCTCGGCACTAAAAGGAAGCCAAGGTGAGTGGATTTAACCTTCTTTCTTGTGTGATGTACAAAAATTATGGAATGGTGGAGTTCTTGAGAAAATTGCAGGATTTTGGCTGGACTGGTGGAGATTGGCGCTATCTCTAGATAGCGGCGCTATCTCCCTGATTTTTGGGAAACCGGACAGAAACTCGAAATAGCGTCGGGGCTTGAAATAGCGAACGCCAAGATAGCGGCGCTATCTTGCTGTTTCTGGCAAAAGTGTATTTTTTTATGCTTTTCGATTTTCAGTTGTACCATTAATTGTGGGATTGTTAATGGTAGTATGTGCACATGTTTTTTTAGAGGTTAGCTATAGTGGGTTTTGGCTACGCTTCGTTACTATTGGATGCGGGCGATCGGACTCCTTCGAATTCGTTACGTAAGGAGGGATCACCGTGCCAATAGTAAAGAAGCCATCGGTAGACTGTTGTTGGGCCGACAACAGTCGAAGGTCCTCGCCCGACCGCCGGTCCTCTCGTAACATCCAATTGCTTGTGGAAGTTTGGACGGGTTTCCCGATTGATTTCTCTTGGTTTCTAATTTGTTGTAGTTACGCAAATTGATAGTTATTTCTATTCACTTAACTTTGTGCTAATCCCTCCTTTGTTGACTCTTTTCAGGTTGTGGATTGGGCTATGACTAGAGTCGGGTTTTGGAAGTCTGACCGTACTCTGATTTTGTAAACCAGGTCGAACCTGTTTTTAGTAACACCTTTAAATGTTTTATATATTTTGGTTAATATGTAAATGGCTTTTATGATATGTAATAATTAGGATTTATAGTTTTCTTAAATCGCTTTCGTATGCATATTTAAAAAAAAATGGCTCTAAGATTGTGGTGTTACAGGTGTTCGGCCAACCGACTCACGAATAAGAACACGAGTTCTTGTTTCAAAACGAAACGTGTTCTATTAATCAAAACTTATCATTCAACCTTACAATATGAAAGTATAAATACTAGAAAAGTAAACGAATCCTAATCTAATACGAAAAGAAAACATCCTAAAAGATAAGAGCTAAATTCAAATAAAAAGGTAAGTCCTAAAAACATGATTGAATGGTCGGATAGAATTTAAAGCTTCTAAATCCATATCAATGAAGAGTGAAATTTGGTTGAATAACAGGGGTGGAATGGGATGAATTATGAATTGAGAGTGGACCTGAGGTCCTGGGTGGGAGTTTTAATGAGCAAAGGCCCCCATGGCCCCATTCTTTGGTATTGTCATCTTCCTCTATCATACTCAATTTTTAGTTTTTAATACCTCTAAATCTTCTATCTAATAATATTGCTTACAACTCAAACCTTTTCGTTATTTATTTATTTCTCTTATTATTTTTTTATAGTCATTAGGTTAGTTACTAAGAAAATAATTACGTTAATTACCGTTAGCAGTAGTAGTAGTAATTGTATAGTCATTAGGTTCGACTATATGGAAACAAAACACCAAGTTGGGAAAGTAAAAAAGAAAAATAAGAAAGAAAGGAAAGGTAAGAATATTGGTGGAAAAAGCAGTGTGAGTGTGACTTTGTGACTTGTGGGTGTTTCTTTTCTTTTACTTTGTTTATCTTTAATTTAATTAATGATATATTTCTATTTATAACCAACTTTATTGAAATGTGCATATATATGGTTTAATTAATAACAACAATAGCACAATCAAATGTGTATATGGCTCTTTTGCTTGCACACCACACAACACATAGGTTCAACTTGAACAAATTGATGGAATTTCTAATAAGAACTTTTTTAATACGAAGTATATCTTTAGGGAAGTATTGCAGTTAATGAATATTAAATTATATTTAATAAATTTATAAAAATGGTGAAAATTCAAGTTTATTCTTATTATTCAAAATATATTTAAGAATAATTACTACAAATTAATGTAAGCCATCATAGACAAACTTTTGTTAATAAAAAATAAAGATTGTTTAGATTTCAATTAAAAACATCCGCCTAAATTAACTCTTGTTCAACTCCTGTCTTGTGTATCCATCCGTACTTTGTCTAGGGTTTTTCTTTTTCTTTTTCACTTCACTCTTTCTTTCTTTTCTATTCTTTTTTCATCTGCTTTTCTGGAATTTTAGGGTTCTTTCTGTACCCACAAACATCTTCTAACCTTTCAATCTCGTTGCAAGTTTGTGATCCAAACATCGGCGGAGGAGATCGGCCCAAAATGAAACATCTTTCCTGGGTTTTAGACAATTATGTTGGTGGTTTAAATCTTGTTGTTCAAAGATCAAGATTGGATTTTTAATTCTTCTTCCGTTGTAATAATTTATTAAGGATTAAGTCTGTAATCATGCATTTCGCAAAGCTGGATGACTCCCCCATGTTCCGTAAGCAGGTTTGTTCTCTGTATCTAATCTTTTCTTGATCATCATGTTATAATTAGGCCTTTTAGTTAATTAATTATCTCATTTTAAGATATAATTAGCCGATGCAACACTTGAATTAGAGAAAAAGCTCGTGTCTTGTAAAATCACCGGCATTGCAAAACAAAAAAGTCTCAAACTTGCCCTGTGTTTAAGGATAAATCATCATGATTTACCCCATGGTTCAGGAAAAATAGCTTAATTATTTATCAATCCCTTTGTGACCATAAAGAAAACTATTGGTATTAAGAAATTAGATTTCGATTTGTTGTGTGCATAATAGTATGATAATGCTTGAAATTCATGTTAACAGATGCAGTGTTTAGAGGAAAGTGCTGAATTGCTGAGGGAAAGAAGCTTAAAGTTCTATAAAGGATGTAGAAAATATACGTGAGTTTAAATTTATAGTTGCAGACTGAGTTAGTTGCTGACTGACTGAGTTAGTTGCTGACTGACTGAGTTAGTTCTGACTGAGTTAGTTGTTGACTGAGTTAGTTGCTGACTGAGTTAGTTGCTGACTGAGTTAGTTGCTGACTGACTGAGTTATTTCTGACTGAGTTAGTTGCTGATTGAGTTGATTTTATGTTGTGTTATGCAGTGAAGGGCTTGGTGAGGGGTACGATGGGGATATTGGTTTTGCCAGTACTCTTGAAACTTTTGGTGGAGGACATAATGATCCAATTAGTGTCGCTTTTGGAGGTACCCGAGTTTTACCTACCTTAAATTTAATATTAAAATTAAATTAAATGCAATAGGTATATTTTCTTATTTACTTTTTAGGTCCTGTTATGACAAAATTTACAATTGCACTACGCGAAATTGGAACGTATAAGGAAGTTCTTCGGTCTCAGGTCAGTTTTTTTTTTTTAAAAAAAAAAAAAAAATCATCCATCCTATTTCTGTCCAGATGAAAATTTACTCTTTTTTACTTATAGGTTGAGCATATACTGAATGATCGATTGCTTCAATTTGTGAATATAGATTTGCATGACGTGAAGGTAAACTGTAATTATATAATTTTTTATAAGTTAAATTTGGACTGATTAGTGAATAATGGTTAATTTCTTGGTACAGGAGGCACGCAAGCGGTTTGACAAGGCAAGCCTTCTCTATGATCAGGTACAGCTTTTTTGATGCATTCAGTAGTCTTTTAATGTAGATTTTGACCAATTTAATCCATAATTTAGGCCCGCGAGAAGTTCCTGTCCTTGAAAAAAGGAACCAAAAGTGATATAGCCACAGTCTTGGAGGAGGTTTGACTTCTGACTTGCCTGTATCTATCTTCCTTCCATATATATATATAATAATATAATACATAAATGCATATATTCAGGACCTTCATAACGCAAGGGCCAGTTTTGAGCAAGCTAGATTCAATCTGGTAAAAAATATTTCTCAATTATTTAAAATTATAATTATGATTAAAATTAAATTGATATACGGTCTTGGTCTTGACAGGTGACTGCTCTTTCCAATGTGGAAGCAAAAAAAAGATTTGAATTCCTCGAAGCAGTTAGTGGTACCATGGACGCTCATCTTCGCTACTTTAAACAGGTAAAAATAAAACAAAAAAAAAGAAAATCCGTTTTTATGTATTTATTGATAATTTGATATCTGAATCGGTTAGTATTATTTGTCGTTTAGGGATACGAGCTTTTGCATCAGATGGAGCCGTACATAAACCAGGTGTTGACTTATGCTCAACAGTCAAGAGAAAGGTCAAACTACGAGCAAGCCGCTTTAAACGAACGCATGCAAGAATACAAACGCCAGATAGACCGAGAAAGCCGGTGGTGTTGGAACGGGTCACCAACCGCAAAACCGACTCCAAATGGTGACGGGATTCAGGCGGTTGGTAGAAGTTCCCATAAAATGATAGAAGCGGTTATGCAATCGGCTTCAAAGGGAAAAGTTCAAACAATCAGACAAGGGTATCTTAGTAAAAGATCATCGAATTTGCGTGGGGATTGGAAAAGACGGTTTTTTGTTCTCGATAGTAGAGGGATGTTGTATTACTACCGGAAGCAGACGAGCAAGCCGTCTGGAGGAAGTCAACTATCCGGTGGTCAAAGGAACAGTTCAGAGCTTGGGCACGGGTTGTTGAGCCGGTGGCTGTCGTCCCACCACCACCACCATGGGGGTGGTGGTAGCCACCATGGTCATGGCGGTGTTCATGATGAGAAATCGGTTGCTCATCACACGGTTAATTTGTTGACTTCAACTATTAAAGTTGATGCTGACCAGTCAGACCTCCGATTTTGCTTCCGGATTATTTCACCTACCAAAAACTATACTTTGCAGGTAATTGTTATTTACTAATTTATAAGGTTAAAATGCATTTTTGTACCCTGAACTTGGCTGACTGGGTGTTCTACTACCCTGAACTATTAAAAGGTGCAGCATGGTACCCTCAACTTGACAAAATGGTCGATTTAATACCCTAACTCACTAATTTGACCTTATTTTCTCACGAGATCTGCTTCTAATATCAATATATTGAGATGAACTTATATATTTTTTATTCCGTCAAAAGCCCCAACGAAAGTAAGTCAAGCGAGAACATGTGATCAAATTAACGAGTCAGGGTGTACTAAATCGACCATTTTGTCAAGTTCAAGGTATTATGCTGCACCTTTAATAGTTCAGGGTAGTAGAGGACCTACTTAGCCAAGTTCAGGGTACTAAAATGCATTTTATGTATTTATGTATGTTGGCAGGCGGAGAGCACGCTGGATCAAATGGATTGGATAGAGAAGATAACGGGAGTTATTGCTTCATTGCTAAGTTCTCAGCTGCCAGAGAGGGTGAGTCACTTTTTTAATTTCATTTACTAAAGTCAAAGTCAACTAGTCAAGTCAACTGATCAGATGTGAATATAGTGTTTGTCTGGTAGTCCAATGGGGAGTGGCCACCATCGTTCTGCAAGTGACAGCAGTTCATTTGAAAGCTCTGATTTTGACCACACGGGTGTCGGTGAGGAATACCACGGGCGGCTTTCAAGAATTTCACATCAGCAGCAACAACAACAGCAACAGATTTTTCAATCTGGTCCAAAACCGATTGACGTTTTGCGTAGGGTTTGCGGGAACGAAAAGTGTGCTGATTGTGGTGCTTCTGACCCAGATTGGGCGTGCTTAAATCTAGGAGTTCTTGTCTGCATTGAATGTTCTGGTGTGCACCGTAACCTCGGTGTTCACATTTCAAAGGTAAGTTGAGTTAGGTGCTGTTTGGTAGCATCTGAATGATTAATCAGAGGTCTGAATGATTCAGACTTCTCCTGATATCTGTCCGATTAAGAGGCAGAACATGTTGAATTATTGATTCAGAGGCTAATTAAGAGGCCTTACTAAACGCTTTGAATCTGTCTGATTAAGAGGCTGACCTCTTAACTGAATCATTAAGAGGCTTACCAAACAACAACTTAATGTTCTTTAATTCTTTATATATGATTATGAATGATTTGATTTTTTTGTTGTTATTTTGCAGGTACGATCATTGACACTTGATGTTAAAGTGTGGGAGCCGTCTGTGATAACCTTGTTCCAATCTTTGGGGAATGCGTTTGCCAATTCTGTTTGGGAGGAGTTATTGCAGTCAAAAGGTGCTTATAATAAGACGACAGAAACAGGGTAAATACTAAATACTAAATACATTTTGTTTGTCACATGTTATTTAATGTAATGTGTAGTTTATCTAAAATTCGGTTTAATTTTTTAAGGTTTTACGTGTCGGATAAGCCGCAACTCTGCAAACCTAGTCATTCTGATCCCATAGCCGTCAAGGAGAAGTTCATTCATGCAAAGGTAGGTAACAACATTTACTATTTTAATTAGGGCTATCAAATCGCGCTCTCGTTTCGTGTTTGGGTAACACGACACGACACGAATTCGTTCAACACGAAAACAACACGACACGAAGTCATGTTTTATTTTGCTAACAAGAACACGACACGATAAAAAAAAAGGATAAACACGACAACACGAGATAAATAACAAATATATCAAATTTCTTACTTACTACATGCTAAAAACACGACAAAAATATAACATAAATTTCTAAATGTTCTCAAAACCATAACTATCGTCTCAATTTCGTGTTAATCTCTAAACACGAACACGACATGACTTCGTGTTTATTTTACACGAATTCAAATTTCGATTTCGTCCCAATTTCGTTTCGTTTCGTGTATTTTTGTCGTGTCGTGCCAGGTTTTGACAGCCCTAATATTAACCTTTAATACAAATATTAATTGTGTGGGTGGGTCCCGTGCAGTATGGTTTGAAAGCATTTGTACGAAAGGGGAACAAAGACGACGGTTTGGTGGCACGACATATTTGGGAGGGTGTGCGCAGCAATGACAAGAAAGCCGTGTACCGTCTGATAGTCAACTTTGAAGCAGACGTAAATCACGTCTATCAACAAAGTCAAAGTCAAAGTCAAGGGGAGTCGTCTTCTTCTTCTTCCTTAACCCTTGCTAAAGCAATGCTGTTGCAAGAACACCAGCAGATAACACCTGACGATACAACAACAACAACAGCAACAACAACAATAGCAGAAAGTGATAGCATTTTGGAATTTGAATATGACGACGGTTGGACGTTGCTGCATTTGGCTTGTGAAACTGCAGATGTTGGTATGATCGAGCTGCTGTTACAATACGGTGCAACTATAAATGTGCACACTCTCAGAGCCGCCCAAACGCCGCTCCATCATTGCGTTCGCAGACACAAATCTGCATCTGCAAAACTGCTTCTCTCACGGTAACTTTTAACAAATTTGTAACAAATTTTATACCAAATTTTTTAACAGATTTAACGCCTTTTTTTTCATGCAGGGGAGCGGACTCGCAAGCTTTGGATAGAGCTGGTAAAACACCGTTGGAGGTTGCGATTGAATCAAATTTTAGGGACAATGAGGTCCTCAATCTCTTATCAGATTCCAACGGGTAGATATATGACTATCTTCAGAAAGAAAAATATCTTCAAGTGTGTAATTAGTCAACTCAAGAACGCCGCCAATGGCTGCAAACTCAAGGAGAGTATGGCATCGCATAATATCAATATCTGTTAATGTTATTGTTAATGTTAATGTTAATGTAAGTAGGATGTGAATGTTTTAAGGTTAAGGGCGAGAGGTGGTTGGTTATGGTTACTTGGTTTGGTTTTGTTTGAGGTTTGGTCATTTGGAGTGGAATGTGGGCTTTTATTTATTGTACATTCTTTTGGACTCCGATTCAACTAAAATTTTGACTTTAACTTCTTGTTTGATAGTCTGTTTGAATTTTACATATAAGTAACAAAAGAAGTGAATGTGTTGTTTATAAGTGACAAAAGAAGTGAATATGTGTTATTGGCAAGAGTGTGTTAATTTAAAAGTGCTGATTAATGAAGAAAAGAAGAAGATATTGTTAAGAGTGGTCTATAAGGATTACTTGACTCGTGTGGGAAATATTTGACTACCTTTTAATATACACATTATTGTATTAAATCAGAACACGTATTTTTTTTGTTTCACCATATGAAATATTTGCATTAAACCAAGTTACCGTGAAATTATTTCGTGACAATTAGTTTTTGTGACAAGATTTTTTAATATATATATATATATATATATATATATATATATATATATATATATATATATATGCAATAGAATGGTTGTTCATCTGTTGAATTAAGGGTTAAATCTGTTAATAGAAGTATTGATTTTTACAACGAGCAATCACAAAATAAGTTAAATAATAATGTAAAAATCAACTTATTTAATTAATACAGAAAACAAATGCTTTACAAGCATATAATCTAAAAGAAGGGCCAATTGAGATCTTCTTAGCACAAAGTCCAATGTTTCACTTTCGGCCTTGAGACAGCGACACATGTGGTATGTACAGGAAAAAAGACAACTAAACAATTTATAATAATAATAATAATTTTTAATCTCATTTATCTTTTTTAGAATGTGACTACTTTTTTCATGGTAAGGCTAAAATATGACCACCTTTAAAATTTCTTATTTCAAACCTGTTTGTGATGAAAGGGCAGCTATGTTTGACATGACATCAAGACAATTTTTTTTAAAATTTTTAATAATTTAAAAATAATATAATCACATACTTTCACAATTTATAAATGAATATTGTATACAGAATCAGTTAATATTCAAGTTTTTTTTTATCAAAGCCATGTAATTATTAAAACTGTTATATAAGCAAATTAACTATGCGTTGAAATTCATATACATCAAATATGACAAACTTGTTTTATTTTAAATTTTTTTTTTCCGACCGTTCAGTAAAAATTAATCAAAAATATTTTGTTTATCCAAAATTTATGTTATACTCCCTCCGTCCCACATAAAACTTCCCATTTCACCCAAAAATTTTGTCCTACAAAAAACTTCCTATTTGAGAATTGGAAGAACCTACTTAATAAATTAATATTATATCATTAACTTTATATTATTTTTTATCATTTTTTTAAAGTTTCTCTCACTAACTTTATGTCAATCTCTAAATTAATCCTATATTTTAATCAAATTTATTACCAAATACCTCACCACCAACTATCTCCTAAAAACATGTGCTCAAGTCAAATGAGAAGTTTTTTTTGGGACGAAAGGAGTATTTCTCATCGATTTTGTTTTTGTTGAGGTTGACATAGACAAAATCAAATGCATATTTAGATTTTAAAAAAGCTCATTTTTTATAACCGTATAACTATGGTTTGTTGTTATGTTCTGGTTGAGGGAGAACATGTCAAAAAAGAAAAAAGAAAGAAATGAATGAGTACGATTCTTAGTATTCGTGCGAATTTGGGTTTTCATATCCTCAAATAAATACAATAAAATGATACTCGTAAAATAATACAATGGGAATGAATCAATTCCAATTTGTTAGCTTTCCCCTCAAGTTCCTTTAGTTGTGTGAATCTTTCTTGACCATTTCCATTCCTTTCCTTCAAATCTCCAAGCACAAAGATTCCATTCCTTGAGCTGCTATACACACACACACACACACACACCATGGGCATTTTCTTGGAATATTTTCAGTTCAACTCAACTAAAGTAAAAGTAAAGCCTCCCTTTGTTTCTTCCTCTTCGTCTACATCTTCATTTATATTCCACCTTTTCCATCATCTTTAATTCTGAGTGGAATATTTTTCCTTTTTTTAGGGCTCAGGTTAAGCTGTGTTTGGGATATTGTATCTATCTAAGATGAAGAAAAATGGAGTGTTTGGAAGTTGGTATATTATTGTAGTGGTGGTGTTGTACAAGTGTTGTTGTGTGCAAGTGCAGTGCCATGGAGACCTCCCCAATTCCAGTTCCAATTCCAGTTCCAATTCCAATTCCAAGTCAAGCAAGACCAGTGTTTGGGGGATTGTGATGTTGAGGAGCATATTGTTAGGTACGACAACTGGATTTGGGTGTGCTCTTGTTTGTGCTTTGTTTGTTAGATGCATCTTCACATACATAAAAAAAGCTCCTATTCTCAAGGGCCCTGTTGTCTTTTCACCAGAAATCTCCCCCAAATCTCTTCAATCAGCTCTAGCAAACCCAGATACAACCCAAACACACCATATCAGTGGCAACTACTACAAGCTAACTCTACTCGACAATGGCGTCACAGTTGCAGTCAAAAAGCTTCAGCCCTTCACCTTCTCGATTGAAGAAAATAAGAACAAAAAGAGAAGACGAATACAGAAGGAGCTCGAGATACTCGGTGGGCTGAGACATAGGCATCTGATGAAATTAAGGGCGTACGTTTACGATGAAACTAATAATAGTTTTTGTTTGGTTTACGATTATGTTCCTGGAGGCAGCCTCGAAGACGCCATGAGAACACGGAAGGAGCAGATAGGTTGGGATGGAAGGCTGCGAATTGCAGTCGGAATTATCAAAGGGCTTGATTATCTTCACTTAACACCAATCTGCCATTATAACTTGAAGCCTTCAAATGTCATGTTAGATGCCGATTTTGAACCCACTCTCGCCGATTCTGGCTTCCCTCCGACTTCCAATTCTCACCATGGATCTGGCTATTATGCTCCTGAATCTTACCCCGATTTCAGGTCTTTTCCTCATCCTACTAACAATTTTCACCCATTTTAATTTGACCCATTTTGACTAGTTCTCATTAATTTCACGCCCATTATGTAGTTTTTAGGTCAGTCGGCCACCAAAAATCAAATCGCCTAGGTGGCAATTAATCGGCCACCAAGACCGATATTCATAACACTGCCTTCTAAATAGTATGTTTGTTAGTCATTACTCATTAATTAACGGAAACGATAAAGGCAAAATTAATGTAAAGACAACCGCTGAATTTTACGATTACCACTTTATCAATAAATATACAAAGTAGAAACGTGTTTTATGCATGTTAGAAACAGTCCCTAACAAAAGCCTTGATTAACAAACGTGCTATGAATTTTCAGTATATATAATTCAAAGAGTGACATCTTCAGCTTTGGGGTGATACTGGGAATACTGCTAACGGGTAGAGATCCGTGGGACCCGTTATTTGGTGGTGACATGGGGGTGTGGCTAAGACAAGTTGTAGAAGCGGGTGATGCTCGTGAAGCGCTTGATAAAAGTCTTTTGGGAGAAGAAATGGAAGAAGACGAGATGTTAATGGCGGTTAGAATTGCTGCGGTTTGTCTCTCTCATACCCCCGCTGACCGCCCCTCCAGTCATCAACTTGTTCCAATGCTCACCCAACTCAACAGTTTTTAGTTATCCACGGTTTTTGGATGGTGGGAATTGTTCGTTAGTTAGTTGGTACACGCAAACCAACCAAGTTTGACTTTCTCTTTTTTGCTTAATTACTTTCTTGTGTTCAGCAACAATAGTAATAAACCTTAACCTTGCATGCATTGTACATTTCTACTTAATTTAGGTATGATTATTAGTTACTAATTAATAGCTTCCCTTGTAGCTGGCTGCTTTTCAAGTTGTATTAATTCAATCACTACTCCTTCAAAATACCAAAAACGAGTTGTAAATTTACATCATTTTCGATTTTTTGTTGGCGAAAGCCGAAAGGTCGTATGCAAGTTTGGATTCGTCTCTCAATTTGAAGTTTAACTGTTTAAGTGCAAGGAAAACGGTAATGTACTGGGAACAATGAAGGAAGGGTGTTTTTTTGCATTAATTTCCTTGGGTATTATTGAGGTCGAGCTAAGTAGTCAACAATCGCCTAACAACGAATAAGAAATTAAGAACTGATAACCATATATACAAAATAACATGCAAACACAACTCTGGGTATTTCCGTTTATAACTGCTCTTACATGAATTAACCGCTGTTGTAACCTTTCTCTGGTCATTTGATAATATTTACCTAGAGAAAAGATCGAACCTGTAATCTTTATGAGATATTTTCAAGCGTCCTTATCGCTAGGCTATCACCAGATGATTATATGCAAAAATAATAACGAGAAAACCAACATTGTTGAAAAGGGGACCAAATGACCAATGTGAGATAAGATATCTTCCACAAGAAACCAAAGCAGAGCAAACCTCATCCTTATCCCACTCACCTTATCTCTAGACTAAAGTTTTACCTATATAAGATGTCGGAACCCAAAACATCAATAAAATTAATCAATTAATCGATCAAAGATATCCAAAATGCAGGCTTCTTCTCTCTACTTGCCCTGTTCATCACCTTTCCCCATTACCAAAACCTTGTCAAATACATTACCCTCATATTTCCCACTACTTATAAACACCATCATCAAAAACCTATCTTCATCAAAGCAGCCAATTCCGATAGTCCTCAAGTTGATTACACCTCCATGACCTCCTCGTAAGTGTAACACCGCATTTTTGAAACCATTTTTTTTAAAGATTTCCAATTTAGTATTAAGCTAAGGTTACGGAATCATATAGTTAGGTTCCTAATTACGTTAAGTTTACAAACTGTGGTCCCACGAAATATTACATCCAAATGATAGTTAAAAGACGGTATTACAAAACACGGCTCACTTTACAAAAACACATATTTTAAACATGGTCAAACTTCTCGTCCAAGTCCGACCCGTTCAAGCCTTCCAACCTGAAATGTGCCAATAAGGAAGGGATTAACACAAAAGCTAAGTGAATGAATTACTAGCACTACCAACTACGCTAATCACTTAAACACGGAAGTTAAAAACATCTCCGGTTGGGTAATCACTTATTTGAGAGGATCGGTGGCTTTGCGGGCCTTAAACCATGGTCGGCCAAAACCACGGTAACCGATAGCCTGTATCCAACACCCCGGGTAAATCCCTCCCCTTAACCGTGCAACGTATACAGGTAAGGTCGGATACCCTATTAGTCGATACACTATGCTCAGCCGATATCCTTCCGACACTGACCTCATCCCGAATGTGCACATAGTCATGTATGGTATTCCCTAACACTAGGCATACATAACAAGTAGACTAGCTACGAAAACACCGCGAAAAACGTCACGAAAGAGTTCCCAGACGCGAACTCTAGTTCGCGTTCGCGAACTAATGTTCGCGTCGGGAACTGAATCGTGAACTACTTCGCGAGCAGCAACCAAATTCTCTGAACCGACTTCCCGATCGCTAAGTGGAGTTCGCGTCGCGAACTCCCCTCGTCTGGTAATTCCCTGCATTTTACTAGTATGCCAATACCAAACGAATAATAAACCGAAACCCGAGTTGTAGGTTAAATCCACTCACCTTTCAATACTCGATTTCCATAACTCAGTGAGCTAGTATCACCGAGTCTCCTTCCCGGTTCATGTAACAAGTATACCGAGTTAGTGATCAATCCACCGAAATGTCAAAATCGACAATTTAACAAGTTGCAACCTAAGACTCATAAAATATACATTTTATGACATTACCAACTTGTATAAACACAACTCACCAAGTAGTCATTTATCACCTAATAAACCGTTCTACCACTAATTCACCCAAACGGGCCAAAAACCCGAACTTGACTAAATCACTTTCACATTTCCATCAACTAGCACATAACGTCTACACTAGCAATTCACAATTGTTTAGCAATTCTATCACGTTCATAACTATCACAATTCCAAGTATTACACTTGCACAATTATTAGTTCACCATTTCAACACATCATCCAAACACTAGCTTGATTACTTCCCAAATTCATCTATACTAGGTTTTTAACAACCATAACTTAACAAACATGTTTTCTTAACCTAATAAACAATTCCATCCATTCAAACATCAAGAAATCCAAGGTTTGTCAAAACCCACCTTCAACATCCACCATTAATGGAGGTTGAAGGTGATTCTCACCAAACCTTGTCTTCCTACCACAAACAACCATACATTTCATGTAAAAGCTTGCATAAACACATCCTTTAACATCCATAACAAGATTTAGCCACCAAATGCTAACAATTACAAACCCTAGTTCATAACCAAGCTCAAGAACACCATAAACAAGTCAAAGAGAAGATGTAGCTTACTTCTAGACTTCTTCTACACAAATTTGGGTATGGAAATCAGGTCCTAGCACCAAGAACAAGCTCAAGGAAAATGATGAACAAGTAGAGAGAAAAGGTGGAGTCTTGCAATGGAATAGTGAAAGTAATTTTTTGGATAAGATTTGAAATGTCACACCCCGCCAAAAATGGATTTACAGTAATAAATGATTTGCGGAAGAACGAGATGTAACATTTATGAGTAACACAACTATGATTATTGCAAACATTTATTAGTCAAAAGTTTCAATAAATAATTGAATTGAAGTATGTAACAAAATTTAATGTAATTAAAAATGATTAAAAATAAAAGTTAACATTTGATAATGAAAAGACGTTCGTGGCATCTCGACAATATGCATGCTTATGATCCAATTGCTACTAAGACTCATGCTTCAATGAATTACCTGAAAAACATAAGTAAAATGATCAACAAAAGTTGTTGAGTGAATCCACAGGTTTAAAGAATGTTTTGAGTTGCCCAAAATGTTTGTGAGCCATCATGGCTAAAAATGTTGTGATGATATAATGTTTGAAAATGATTTGCCCAGATGCAATATTGAAATGATGTTTGACATGTAGAGACATGTAAAATGATTTAATAAAATTCGTATAAACTGATATCCTCAAAAGGATAATAAAAATGTAGTAAACTGATATCCTTGAAAGGATATTAAAAACCAACATGAACTGATATCCCCCAAAGGTTTGCAAGGCCCATGAGTTAGAATGCCGACCCTAAGCCTATAACCAAACGACAACTCCAAAATGATGTTACTGAATCTAAGATATGCACTCCCATGACGGTTCGGTAGACCGTTAAAACTGATCAAACAAATGTGGGAGGGTGAGTCTCAGTCGATAGTACTATCTGCATATCCAGGGTCTAGTCGCAACTAGCTAATGGTTACAGTATGTAGACATCTACCAATGTACCACATCTTGTCTTAGTTCGAGCATAAAGGACTGAATGTCATGTTCTGAGTAATGTATCATCACAATAAAATATGAATAATAAAAGTGATTTTGTATGTTTTTCACACCTGTTGTAAAATAGTATATAAGAATACAATAAAAAGTGGGGCTGTGGACTCACTGTCATTGTGAGATTGTTAAATACGTAGCGATAAATAATGTAACTGTTTATAAAAGCCTTTGATAAGTTTTTCACCCCAAAGTTGTTAAACAATAAAAAAATAAAGTAAAAGAGGGGTCGTGGATTCACCTGATGCAATGCTTCCAAAAGATTCAAATAATGAAATAATCCTTCCAACCAAACAATAATAGATTCCTATATGCAATAGAAAGATAAACTAAATGAGCAATATGTTGGTGACTTTATTGAATTGACTTTGTATCTTGCATACGATGTTTTGTAATTTGTAAGTTTTGGGAATTGGTTTATTTGATAAAAATATAATGGGTAGTTGTACCATTGATAAGTATTTAAATAATTATAACTGAATAATGTAAAGAGTAAAGTTTAATAAGTATAAATATTAAATAAATAAATGATTATTTAAATAGAACAAAACGTTAATCTAATACATAACGTTAGATATTATTTATATAATTAAATAATATTGTATAATGATTTAATATAACTTAATGAATTAAATTTGAGAATTATCAAATCAATTAAACTTGATATTTTTGTTTTGGAAAAACGAATACTTGGTCAACGACAAAAGGAACCGGACTTTTATTTCTGCTGGGTTAAACTAAATTGTTGGGCCAATGATATTATCATTTAGTTTAACAGTGGGCTAAATTTTAATTCTTATTGGACTCATCACGAACTAAAAGAAACAGCCATCGGTCCTGGCTAGCGACGGTAACAGGCAGCGGCCGTTTCCGCCGGAGTGAAAGAGGCGATAAGGTTTTATAGGTGGATTAGGATTTCTCCAAAGAAGAAGGTATAATATTATAGGGAAGGTTTTAATCTATTAAAATTTTCAAGCTAACTATAGAATGGACAACCAAATCAAGGAGAGTTGACCGGAGGGAAGGGGGGTAACGGCTGGCTTAAAAAAGAAAGGAAAGTGGGTTTTTAAATTTGGTAAATTATTGGTGATTAGATGATATGTACAATACATTAAGTAATAAAAATAATGACCATTCTCCGAAAGAAAAGAATGTCCGTCGAGGTAAGTTTTATAGGGTGCTAAAGGTTTATTTTGGTGGTTATTAATTGGTCAATTATTTAGATTTATTATCATTTAATAAATAAAAGGAAATCAAAACATGATTTAAGAAAATTCAGTTAGTACAATACGTATAAGATTTTAGAATTTGTTATTTGATAGATATTTGGTATACGCAAATACGGGTGATTTAAAATTGTGTTTAATGTTTCGGTTATTGCTTTTTGTACCAATTGACTAGGTGGAGTTAATGGATCACTATGAATTATAAAATTTGATTTTTGATTCGATTCGTAAATATGTTGTGTCACCAACTCGTTGACTAACTGATTGGTGATTTCATGCAACCAAATATGATTAATGCATCAAATGATTTTGTGTACTGATGAGACATGAATTCTAGGGTTTCACCAAACTTAAATGCACCCTAGTTGTTATCATAAATGATATTAGGGTTCTTCGCTAGATATAAATGCGAGTAATTGATTTCATAAATTATTATAGGGTTCATGGGCACTATTAGGGTTACAATAAATGTCGAATTAAATACCCAAATTTTCGGGTTGTCACATGAAACAAAAGAGAAAAGAGGAAAAGGAGGCTCCTCTTCCCTCTCTCACGACCGGCCAAACAAGGGTGGGGCCCCTTGTTGGCTAAAATTCACTTTATCAGTATATGTCTGAAAAGTCCATTTCGTAGATAATTTATTTAAAATAGCAAACGGACTCCAATTTTAAAAACGAAAGTATTTCCGGAAATGAAATTCAATAAGGAATCTAAAGATATAAAAATTGCATTTTCATTCCAATTATATCACAAGTCGGGTATTTTAACCAACGGGTTAAAATACCGCAAAAGACAGCAGGCTAATTAAATTAACTAAACATTTAATCAGATAATCATTTAATAAGATACCTTAAGGTCAATAAACTACTAGGCCGGGTTTTGGGATGTTACAGTAAGTATCTCCAAATACAATTTAATTCTCGAATTTGTTAGATTATAATAGTAAGAGAAATGATATTGATTTCTACATTATGTGTCTATTTTTGTTCTTACCTACTTGATAAGATCATATATGTGTAATTCACTGAATTCTCTCTCCTAATATTATCCTTTGATATTGACACATATTTTGAATGTTGCACAATGTCTTCCCAGCAGAAGCATGTGAGACGTTGGGCGGTGTTGCTTGTGAGGTTGACATGTTCCCTGAGACCAAACCCAAACCCAAACCCAAACCTCAGCCCGACCCGAATGTAACACCTCAAATTTTGATACAAAACATTTGGCCAAAATAATCATTTAATAAAGAGGAGAACTATCCCAAAATACGGATTTACAAAAACCTTTGGTATGAAAATCAGATTATAAGTTTGGTGTTACAAAATATATCAAAACCAAAGCTAGGTCTAAATCCGTTCTAGTGTTCTTCTATTCTAGGCCCCGCATCACTATCCATGCCCACCTATACCTTCGATCCCGAATCTGAGTACATAGCAAAAATAACAAGGAGTACGTGAGACAAAAACATCTCGTGAGCTACATGGGTTTAGACCCGATAATAATAATAATCATAAGACATATAAACAAACATACAAGTAGTTCGTCCATCTATCTAGTCACCCTATTGTGACTCTATAATCCTTGCTTTCCTAGCAATCATATCTAGTTATCGGGTTGCCCCAACTAACTAGAACCACATTAACTTATTAACCGGGGATCCGCCGCATTAATAAGCTTCAAGGTAAAGGCAAGAGGGAATCGCCCAATCTACCTATACATGCCTTACTCGCTGGACTACTTCCAGTTAGCAAGACTACTATCATGGAATGGGCCGATGGGGATCCGCCCAAATGCTCCCCATTCCATATCCTCATGACCGGGGATCCCCCGCATCATCACATCGTCTCATCCTTACTATAACTCAACAGTTATTTCAATCAAAGCCCTTAGCTATCACATCAATCATCAAACAAGTTAGTTAACTATATTCAACAATATGTAACTAACTCTATATACTAATTTCTACACAAACATCAAATAGACTCGACATATGTAATAAAAGGTATTTTCATGGTTATGTACTCAGTCTAGTCCACACGTACTCACCTTAGCAATAAAATGCTCCGACCGTATTCTTTCCGCCAATTTCCTTGCTCCAACAATCAATCAACTTTCCAAGACTTCACCAAAAGCCTAATACAACAATCACAAGATGTTCAACATCACATACTACTAATAATGTATCCATTAACCTCTAGATACCATTAACTAACACTTTCCCCCAATTATGGTGATTTACCAAACCCTAGGTTTAACCAACCCTTAAGATTCTTACAAATCATAATCATACACTTGTTCCCTTTGTTAAAATACCATCTATTAAGTGTATACATCACTTATATCACCATAACCCAAAACCCCAAGAACTAGGGATTCAAACCCATACATCAAGATACATAGATCTTAAGCTACAAAGATCAAGGAGTGAAGATATACCTTTAATCTTCAACTAGGAGTGAAATCAACCAAGGATTTGTGAAGAAATCGACCCAAACCAGCATTAATGCTCGAAAATCGCCAATGGGAGAAAACTAGGGTTTGTGGACAGCATTAATGGCCAAAACCTGACTTTAATGTTGCTGTCGGCCATAGTTCACGGCGTGAACTAGTTCACGATCGTGAACTATGCGCGACGCGAACTTTTCCCGATCGCTACCTAGGCGTGAACTCTGATCGGCTAAAAAACCTACAATCCCTGAATGAAGTTCCCGATCGGGAACTATAGTTCACGACGTGAACTATGCTTGGCAGCAGGGCTGCACTTTTCGGACTTCGTCTCGACCTGGTTTCGTCCATAACTTTCTCGTACGGTGTCCAAACGACACGAAACCAATTCCTACGTTCTTTAAATGATTTATCCGTATTTATCATATTTTTATACAATTTATTTATTTACAAATTTCGCGTCGTTACACCGAACACCAAGGTTCCTTCACAAACAGTTGTGTAACGCCCTAAAAATTATCATAGGTGAATTATTTACTTTTTATTAAATAAATATGTGATATTTATTTAATTGAGATTTATATGTGTTATGTGTATTTAGTTTGAGTAACGTAAACACGCAGTGTTTCTTTTAATGACAAGGGTGTCATTTAATTGGCGTTTAATCAATCAAGAGGATTGATTATTCATATCTAGTGTGTTACTAGATTCTTGAGTAATAATTTATGAGTTAATTAAATTACGATTTCCGAATTTGTGGGCCGAACCTCGTTTCCTTCCTTCTCCTTGACTCGAGTTAGACTTCATGCATGAGAGCCCATGGTTTCGTTTATCCAGTCCTTATGTCGTATGTTCCTTAGCCTAAGTTTTGAGCATTTATTCTAGCCCAATCCGATTAAGTGGCACTTAAAGCCCGGTGATTTATTACCTAGCCTAAGGAGTAAACTAATTCCTAAGCCCTAATCTAATTTATTTTTTTTCCAGCCGTGATCTCTCATTTCCTTCAATCTTTGTGGTGCGGCTGTCAAGAAGGAGTAGAGCATCTCCCTTCGTCTTATTATTTTCTTCCCTGGTCCAATCGAGGTGCAAACATCAAGTGAAGATCGAGTATTCGAACTGGAGGTAGTCTTTTGTTCTTCTCGATTCCCGTTGATTTTCTTTTCCCGTCGCAATACTCTCAATCGATCTAATGTTTTTTTTTTGGTTTCTATTTTTCTTCGGGATCGAGTAGTGGAACAAAGAATCATGGCGCACGCAAGAATCAAGCCAAGTTGAGGGTAACATATTCGTTACCTTATCCTCTTCATTGTTATTCGTTACTTGTTAGTTCCTTTTCGTACCTTCCTTTCTTGATCCATTTTATTGATTGTGTTTACATTTTCTGTGGTTATCCCATGTGTAGAATTGTGGCGAACAAGAAGGAGCCGTGGGATCAAGAGGTTGAGACATCGAGTCATGTCTTCCTATCGGTAGTCTTTATACCCGTTTCAATCTTTTTGGCTTTTACCGTTTTCTCCTCTCTTTCGAGATTTAATCTTGTGTTTGTGTAGGTAACCGATTTTGTTGGTGTAGTGAAGTAATTCTTTGTTTTTGTTGGTTGGAACGACGGTGGAGTATATATCTGATCAAAGGAAGAGCAGGTCAAGGCCACGTGTGGCGAAAAGTAGTGATGAGGTGTTTTATTTCCCTAGCTTTGGTGATTATAAATTGTCAACCAACCAAGTGGAGTCAGTGTTGGCAATTGAGAATTTAATCAAAAGAGGTGAGGTGATTTAATTGAGTAGGTGACGTCAAGATGTGGAGCTTGATGGCCACACAACTTTGAATTTTAATAGCAGCCTTGGATTGACGCTCTTGCATTCGGTTTTTCACTATCGTCTTGGTTCGTAAGGGTATAAATCCTAACCCTTTTCACTATAAGTTTCGAGTTATTTAGTTTTGACCCGAGCCGTGACCAAGTTTAGATTTTGTGGTTTTTATATGACGAATTGTTGTCACATTTTTTTTATTTTTTTTCCTTTGTCAGTTTAATCGTGTGTCAGTCCTGTGATGAAAAGTGGTTTTCGGGGCTGTCGGGTTTCTCGGGAATAAGCGGGTTGGTGTCGGGATTCAAAACGGATTTTAAAGTTAGTGCACTTTTCTGGCAGAATCTGCCCTGTTATTCATGTCTGTTTTTAACCTGGTTAAAATAAGTTTTTGGATTTTTGGCCCGTGCTGGAGTCTAGTATTCTGAGTTAGCTTTCCATTGCCGCAAACCGCTCATCAATCTGATTTACAGTTTAAAAGTTATGACCATTTTAATAGGGTGCTGTCAGAATTTCTACCTGTGCAGCTTTTCTGCTTTGTGAGCCTGTTTTGAGGGCCTTAGAGTCCGTTTTTAGGCAGAAGCCACTTGAGAGTGTTTTGTAGTATTCTGAGTCTAGTTTCCGTGGTAAAACTTTGGGACTAATCTAATGAACGGTTTGGGAGATATTACAGTTTCCGTGGGGGTGTCGGATTCTGACAGATTGTTGTGAATCGAGTCTTGAGCCAAGTTTTAATCCGAGTCTTATTATGTTATGTAGGATCTTCTAGGAACGGAGTTGTGACCTTTGTACGTGTCGGGGACTTCTAGGAGCTTACGTTTACTGAGGTGAGTGATCTCACTATAAACTTGCATTTACTTTCATTTCATGATTATGTGCTATGTGTCATGAATTGCTATTGCTTTGAGATAAGCTTGTTTATTTGATGATGTGCTAAGTGTTGTTTATTTTAAATACATTTTGAACTGAGATATGGATGTTGAGTAACCGAGCTAAGTACCATATCATTATGTGTTGATCTGCGTACATGAGTTATGTTTATGAGTTATATGCATGTGAGATGTGCTAGTTGATTACATATCTGTTGAGATGATATGTGTTGAGTATGAGATGATTTGTTTTATATGAGTACATGTTGTATGAGTCAACACGTTAATAAAACTAACCTAATAACTATGAGATTTTAATTACCGATCGCAAGAGGCGACGGCGAGAGCCAACTCTTCCCGTTTGAGTTGCCAAAGTACACTACACGACTGTCAGCGTGGTACTGCGGGGCACCTAGAGGACGGGTGTTGGAAGAGGGTGTTGTGACGAGCGTATGGCGGTGGGCGTACGTTGAGCATCGTCACAACCCACGGCGAACCTAATGAGATTTAATAAAAGGCCTAATAATCGAGAATGAGTAGAGACTCTAGGGATCACTTATGTGGTGTGGATTGTTTGTATGTGTATGTTTATTGTGTTGATTATTTACTCAGCGGTGGCTGACCCCAAACACTCCCTCCCATTATGCTGGTACTAGCAAAGGCAAAGAGAAGGTCAATGGTTGATGATCTGCGTTTCTAATTTTTTTATATTTATGGATTTGGATTAAAACATTTATTTTGAGTCAAACATGTTTTGTTTTAAAACCTTTAATTATTCCGCATTTAAAACACGAGACGGTTTTATATTTTTATTTATGAGTTGGGACCTTTGAGTTACTTGTACTTTTGGGGAAAAATGTAATATTTTATTGATTAAAAATTTTTAAATTCCCCATAATTTTTGGGATGTTACAAGTTGATATAGAATATCTCGAGTACAATTCTCCCAAGACGTATGTAAATGTTTTCAACTCTTTCTTCTTTGTGGGGTATCGAGCCAGTTGATGGTGTTAATATATTAGAGATAAAGAATCTTTTTAAAAATCATTATATAACTGGGATATGGATCAATAGAAAATGGTCCTTATTTGAAAAAGTTGAAGAAGTAACGCATTTTCATAAAATATACATATATGTATACATATACATATATATATATATGTATATATACATACATATTCATACCATAGATATACATATGTTCATATTTATACCCTATATATATATATATGTATATATACACATATATACATACATGCAATTTACATATTTTGCATTTTCAGTTGTAACTTGCATTTTCAATCGGAACTTGCATTTTCATTTACGAAAATGCATATATATATATATATATATAGATATAGGGATGCATTATATACAGAACCAAATTAGAAGCAGAACCGTCAGAACTATAATTCAACCAATGAGGGAAGAGTAATTTTCGGTTTTAATTTGTATTTTTAATTAATTCGGTAGGGGTATATTGGGTAATGCATCACCACTATTTTCTTTTGGCAACTGGGGAGTGGATTAATGATACCCAATTATTTAGGAAAGTTGGTTTTGTGAATTAAATGGCCATTAATGAGGGATTCCTCATATCCCGAATTCCTTGATTGAATAACCAAATCGTGGGATCTTCCATAACCAAATTCAGGAAAGTTGGTTTTATGAATCTTCATACAACGAATTACTGGTTTGTATTCTTGGTACTTAATTCAAAATTAACATCAATGTATTCTCCGTACCCATACACATAAAACGTGATTGTATAACATTTTTTTAAAATTAACATCAATGTATTCAACTCTTTATATCATATTAATATTTGATAGTTTTGATAATACATAGATGTACATGTTGTCAGACACGCATGTATTTGATAATACATAGATGTACACTTTGCATTGTAGTTTTCATGTATGCTATAATAAATTCTTCTAAATAATTTAAAAAAAAACAAGAACTCATACAAATACATACATGTTTATTCATTTACATACATGTATGCTATAATAAATGCTTCTAAATTATTTAAAAAAAACAAGAATTCGTACAAATACATACATGTATACAAAATAAAACAGATGTAAAAAAAACAACATTTATGTATTGATCTTTATCATATCTTTTTCCTCTTATGTAACATAGATGTATCCATTCCAAAACATATATTGTCTGGATTTCTGAGACCTGATTACATTGATTAGAAAAATAGAGTTAGAAATCAGAAGGATGTATTGAAAACTTTGAGATCCAAATTGCGTAGACTCAATTGCATCTTCCACAATTTGCTTCTACCTTTTCTTCAACATATATCTCAATTTCACAAGAGATAAACCTCCACCCCCACTTCCTTGCCACCGAGATTTAACAAAAATAAACAAAATCATGAGTTGGTGGCATTCACAGAATGCTTGAATTAATAAAGCACCAAACACCAACACCATAAAAAATTAATCTGAAACAGAATCTAAATCACAAACTAATATTAAAACCAAAAAAAAAAATCAAAATTAACCTTTAGTCCAGATTAATTTCTAATTGGAGGTCTCAAAATTGAAAAGGATTAGTGTCAGATTAATATTCGGGCTGAACGAATTTATCAAAATTAATATATAAAAACACCAAATGAAAATGAAGGTCTCGAAATTGAAATTAAAACAGTGAGAACAAAGACAGTGAGAATCGAAATCTCATAATCGAAACCAAGCGGACCTACCTGATATCAAATCACGAGCCGTATTTAGGCGGTGATTCTTCGTCGGATTATAGCTCACGATCTCCAGATCGAGAAACAGAGAGAGAACAAGGAACGAGAATTAATGGGGCTAGGGTTAATGTGGAGAGAGGAGGAGGATTGAGAGAAAATAGGGGAGACGGTTTATTAGGGGTATTTTAGGGTGCATTTAAACTCATGACAGTTACCAAAACATGGGTGAATTCTTAAATACCCATTATACCCCCCTGCGTATTTAAAGAAAATAAAAAACAAAATCCAGAATTTACTAGCATGTGATTGGTTAAAATATAGTTCTTACAGTTCTCAAGACTAAATTGGTTCTGATTTTAATTCTTCACTATAGATATAAAGGGTACAAAGTATGAACATATGTATATATATAGTATGAATATATATGTATATATACATATATGCATGTATGTGTATACATATATGTATATTTTACGAAAATGCATTGCTTCTTCAGTTTTTTCAAATAAGGATGCTTCTTTTTTTATCCTTATTCATATAACTTCTCATGTATTAAAAATCATTGTTTTTAAATCATGAGTAAGTAAAAAATTATGGAGGAGTCTTGGTTTTATCTTAAAAAGAATTAAGTTATATTTTAGGCTGAAAATTTATAAAATATTGATATGTATATTGAAAAAAGTAATCGTGTAATTTAAAAACAAAATAATTGACACAATTTCATGATCCACAACTTAAAAATTGCAGTTAATTGCGTGAAAACCCTAGTTATATTAATTCTTGGTTACCACTTTCCATTAATACTCATTTTGCTCCAACAAATTAGATTTGAAAATTCTTTTCTCAGGTCGCAACATCTCATGGGAAAACCATTTATCATCATCATCATCAAACACATCATGGATGATCAGGGGCGTCTCCGAGATTTTAAGTGTCCTGTGCGAAAACACGAAAATGGGCCCCCTAAATACAAGATTTTTATAAAAATTTGAACTTTCTATTTTTTTTTTCTGTTAAATTATTAAGTTGGCTTAAATTTTAATATTATATATATAAAATATATATAAAAATTGGGCCCCTATAAAATAAGGGCCCTGTGCGAGTGCACCTCCTGCACCTCCTCAAAGACACCCTTGTGGATGATGCATACAACTAACCCTTAACATCCATCATCCCCATCATCATCATTAACATCATCCAATATTGATGACTGGTGGTATGAACCATCAGGGGCGTCTCCGAGAATTTGAAGGCCCTGTGCAAATAAATGAAAATGGGCCCCCCAAAGTACAAATTTTATATAAAAATTTGGACATTCTGAATTTTTTTCTATTAAATTATTAGATTGGCTTAAATTTTAAAATTATATATATAAGCATGTATAAAGTTAGGCCCCTATAAAATATGAGTCCTGTACGGCTACACCTCCTCAAAGACACCCCTATGAACCATCAGTACGGCAGTACCACAACCACCATTTTTACAACAGCTACTCATCAGGTGCACAACTGCCATCAGCACAAGAAGAAGTTATAGGGAAGTAGGGAACCAACATTTTTCTGAGGCTAATAATAATCTTTCACTTTCACCACCATTTATAGACTTTCTTGGAGTTGGAGCCATATGAAATTACCTAAATTTAGCACATATATATCTTGAAATCTTTAATGCAAGTAAAATCTTAATTAGGTTTTTTTTTTTTTTTTTTTTTTTTTCAAATATCAACTACTAAATCTGCAGAGGATCTTAAGTGTTGACTGTATTTAATGGGTTATCTTACATTTGTAGAAGAAAAAAAGGTTGGGTGAAAGCGAAATTAACCTGGAAATTTATTGCTACTACTAATTATAACATTGTTCTTTTGTAATTACTTAAAAGACTATGCGTAATGATGCTTCGTACGTATCCCTTCCGCCACCGTGTCCCACCTTCACCGACGCATCTCCCACTTGACAAGAAAACATGTTAGACATATTCAATGGATTTGGTCGTTATGGAGACCGATGTACGTCGTTGTGTGATGTACATTGATAGCTTGTACGGTAAGTGTTACATCTATTAATAATATCAGTTTTAATTTGGCCATGTATTTGTTCACTGCTACGGAGTTAGGCGGTGTTTGTCTATGTGTTTGTAAAGTCAGTATGACGTTGATGGGCCGTGATGGGCTGGTGACCAAGCCTATGCATTAGAAATGGTAGATAAGGCCACTTATTTTCATTGCTAGTTATAACTTATAAATGCTCTTTTCCATATTCGATAGTGGGTTTATCTAACTTACAAGATTGTAAACTCCTATACATTTAGTAGTTATTAATGAAGTATATATATTTTTCACAATTAAATATATATATATATATATATATATATATATATATATATATATATATATATATATTAAATAAAAATGATGATTTTAAATTCATTAATTAAATTATTATCTCTTTCACTTACAACATAAGTTAGACAAAATGATAAGATATACTTCCTCCGTTTCAAAATAAGTGATACATTTTTCACTTTGGGATGTTTCAAAATAAGTGATACACTTTGAAAATTTACAATATTTGGTAAAAAGTTATGGGGACCACACCACTAACTATCTCCTTTAATAAAGTGAAAAGATACACATACCCTTACTTTTACCTTTAAGGCTATGTGGTATGGGTACCACATGTGGTACCCAATTTTCCTGCCACATCATCGCCACCTCAGCAACCACACCACCACCACACCACATCATCTTTAGGAAATACCCACCACACCACACCATTTTATTTTCCATCTCATCATTTTATTTCAATTTATTTTTTAAACATAAAATCACAACATTTCATTTTCTCTTTTGAAGTAGCCTAAATAATTAATTTATAATACCATATTGTTAAATTTTTAATAGAGTGACAAAAAAAAATTACAGTGTAAATCGTTGGATAAAAATGAGAGGATTTTGGGCTGGATTTTAATAAATGGCCCAATTACATTAAGTGGCCTTGATCATTTTAACACATAAATGGACTTTTTTTTATAATCTTTAAACCCTAGCTCCTTCTTTTTCTGAAAACATGTTCTTCCTCAGCTACGCACGCCAGAATTGTTTCCAAAGATGGTTAGTTTTTCATGATCTTTAATATTAAGTCCGTTCAACTGTCATATTATTCTCGATAATCCCACCTCCACGGGCGTGATCAAGCGTGGCCATGGCCATCTGCAGCCCACGGGACCCCCCACGGTGTGGTGGGGGGCAGTGTTTTCTACTGCTCCACGGCGTGGCAGATCGCCACATCATCACCACGGGCCACAGATTCTGCCCATACCGACCAGCCTAACATATCATTAAAGTCACTTTAATCAATACATGTGGGACCCATCATCCATTTACTATCTAATTTAATTCAATGAAATACTTCTAAAGCTTTGTAGCTCCTACTATTTTATGAAATTAACTTTATAATTTAATAGAAGTATAAAACCATCAAAATAAAAATTTATCTATTTATTTTGTATATATGTCTTGTTTTTTTAACAGATGAAAAAGACTTCTAATATTATTTGGAAATTTGTGTCCCAACTGTAATGACCCGAAATTTGTAAATAAATAAATTATATAAAAATATGATAATATAGGATAAATCATTTAAAGAACGTAGGAATTGGTTTCGTGTCATTTGGACATCGTACGAGAAAGTTATGGACGAAACCGTGTCGAAGGAAACAATAAAAGTTGCAGCCGGAATCAGCGACGCCCAGATAGCAACGCTATTTGGGCGATAGCGACGCGATTAGCGACGGACCAAACAGAGATCCGGAATAGCGTATGGGGCTGGTCGCGAAAATGGGTTAGCGACGGAGATAGCGTCGCTATCTTCGTCGCGTATTAGCGCGGAGACGACTTTAGCGACGCGATTCTGTACTTAGCGACGCGATTTTGTTAGATCTGGTATTTATTACGGGATTTGGCTCATTTAATGCCAATACAAACCCTAGTTCTTCTCTCTACAAGTGAGTATACGTTTTTGAGTGGAAAGGATCGTTTGGAACCGATTTCTTCATCAAATGTTGTGAAATTTCACTCCTACTTGAAGATCAAATGTAAAAATTTACTTCTCTTGAGTTTTAAGCCTTAGATTCAAGTAGGGAAAGCTTGAATCTCAAACCCTAGTTTTTGGTTTGTGCTTTAATGGTTAAATAGAAGTTGTATAACTTAGATCTATGATATTTTAACAAGGAAAAATGTGTTCATGATATGGATCTATGAAAAATATGGTGATTTATGGAATTAGGGTTTTGTAACTTGGGGGAAAATGGTGCTAGTAGTTAACTAGCCATGTAATATATGATTAGTATTGATGTTTGATGTAAACCATTGTATTGGTTTTGATATTAGGACATTTGGTGGAAGAACTTGAGGTATTCAAGGCTTGAGAAGTGATAATCTTGTTCAAGAGACGTATCTTGAAGTAAGCTTGGTTAAGGTGAGTACATGTGAACTTTCAAAACTGAGTACATAGCTAGTAAATGTTTTATGTTTAAATATCTTATCGAGTCTATAAGTAATTTAGTTATTTATGTGACTTATAATGAATTGCTTATATGATAATGAAATGATTAAGTGATTGAGAAATGATGGAGCTATAAGCTCATAATAATGATTGACAGATAACGATGATGATGATGTCCCTAGGGCCGTGATAGATCGGAGGCATTCCGGTTATTACGGTACCTTAAGGTTAGTGGTAGATTGGAGGCATTCCGATTACCCAATACCTATGATTCCTGGTAGACTGGAGGCATTCCGGTTACCGTGGAAATGATGGTCTTGATAGATTGGAGGCATTCCGATTATCTTGACATTGGCCAATAATGAATGAAGTGACCCGAACGAAATTAATAATATTATTTTAATATAAATGATATTATGTGACTAGTTGTTTATCGGGTCTAAAACCCATGTATCTCACGAGGCAATTTTGTCTCACGTACTATGTTTGTGTTTTGCTATGTACTCAGGTTCAGGATCGAAGATATAGAAGGCCCGTTTAGAAGAGGCCTTGTTGAGATTAGCTCGGTGTTGATGATTAGAGTCCTTATCCTATGGTTAAGATATAATTTGTAACACCGTTTTTGTAAACTCTGATAATCTCGAACAAGAAACCTTTTCCTTTTTGTAAAACCGGTAGTTGACACTGATACAATGTTATGTATTTTGGTTTAAATGTTATTTAAATATTATTTTGAAAATTAAGGTGTTACACCAACAAAGCATGAAATGATCGATTTAAGTATTTTAATAAGGGTACTTTTCCCACTTGAAGTAGCATAGTGTCTTATTTTTGGATCGGTTTTGAAAATTCAATATAGTCCACAAGTTTTCTACGGGTTGGGTGGGGGTGTGTTTGGAATAATATTTAAGTTGGGAGAGATTTCGAGAATTTGGGTATCAATTTCAAATCTTCTTTTACTATAAAAGTTCGACAAGGGAATATGGTAAAAGGGTCAAGACTTTGTGGTAGATTTTATGGATTTGATTTTTTTAACAGCAAACACATTTTGTAAAGATAATTATCAAAATAATTCAAAAGTAATTTATTTTCCTAAAATATATTTGTAAGGGAGTGATTTTTGTTCCACATCTTTTAATGTTCATACCACAATGATTGCTTTATACACTTGTACAGTGTGCAGTTATACTTGTAAACTGTGGTATATGCATTTATTTTTGTTGTACAATAATTAATTCCCATATTTGTATGACTTTGCAGCTTGAATTTATTATATCTTTTGTACGACCAAACCATAGTACAACAAGAGGAAGCTTGTCTAATTTTGTGCGGAATTTCACATGATCATACGTTCTATTTTGAGAAATTTTGAAAATAAATTATTTTTTTTTGAGAATTTTGGATCTTCCAAAATCTATTTTTGGAATTAACTCAATTTTATATAAAACAAAAACTTCTAGGAAGAAGCTACATTTCCTCATACACATAAGATTTACAATGACAGTATATCAATAATGTCATATCATCCATAAAGAAGAAATAATAATAACAAATAAAAATAAATTAAGACTGGTGCCATCAATACCGTCTCTTGGAGACTTCTTCAAACTGGCTCCATCCCCATCATTGGCACGGACCCCCCAGTTGGGCCGCCACTTTGTTCCTGTGAGTTTGAAGACGGAGGAGAGGATGGCGTGAGTTGGGTAGATGGGGCCAAAGGGGTATTTTGTGTGGGTGTATTTTATAATGGTGGGTCCCCAAAACTGAAGGGGAGAAGTATTATTGGCATGGGTATGTCAGTTTAGTGTCGCTTAGAGGGTGAGCTGACGTGGCGCTGATTTAGCAACAACTGACGGCGTCAGTTTCCACCACTGTTGGGAGTGGTCTAATGCATGGTTAATATATTTGAAGTCAAAATCCGTGGACTTATATACATTTATGGAAAATAGATTCATTAACTTGATTTAAAATAAGTTACAACAGAATGTACATTTGAAAACCAAGTATACTTACTATAATTTATAGCATAAGCGTTGAAAAATACTGTTCAAACTCTTTATCAATGGTGACTTGGTGAGTTTCTCAGTTCCTTGTTCAGTATCTACATTCATTCCCACCAAATCAGAAACCAAAATAACATAAACAAGAGTTAATTTCATAAATAGACCTTCAAATAACCACATATTGCAACTTTGGTCCTTTATTTTTCAAAGTTCCAAATTCCGCGCAATAAAATGGTCAATTAACTAACCATATGTACTGTTTAAAAGGATTGACAATGCAATAAAATTGTACATTAAAGACTGAGTTTGGAATTGTGAAAAAAGAAAGTACCAAAGTTGTAATATGTGGTAAGTTAAAAAACCATTTATTAAATTAGCTCCAAAAACTATAATTAAACACAGTTGTTAGTTAATTACCTTCATTAACATTCCATCTTCCGGATGTAAGTATGAATTGATTGTTGGAAAAAGTTGTGATAAAATGATTTTTTACCAACTTTGGACCTATATAATTATATATATATATATATATATATATATATATATATATATGTGTGTGTGTGTGTGTTATATAGTTATTGGTTGTTAGCTACGTGTTATAATTTGGACTGAGTTGCCCGAAATGGCTTGAACTCGTGTACGCCCGAGCGACCTGCGGACACGAATGCAGCTCCGAAATTCCGGGCTCGTGCGGGTCAATTTTTTGCATCTAGTCGACACTGCAGTGTGCTCGTACTGACCGCCTCAGTACTGATCAGTCTCATACTAACCTCCTCTGTACTGACTGGTCAATACCGACCACCTCGGTACTGAGTTTTTCGACACGTACTGCGCTGCAGTACTTACCTGCAGTCTCATACTGACCTGCGCAGCAGGCAGTCTCATACTGAGTTCCAATACTGAGTTCCTGCAGTACTGATCTGCGCAACTGCTGTCTGATACTGACCTGCACATCAGCAATCTGATACTGACCTGAAGCAGCAGGCTGATACTGAGCTGCTGCACTGACTTCCAATACTGAGTTCGTATACTGACCTCTCGGACTGAGTTCCTGGACTGACCAGAAGGACTGACTTGAGCAGTCAGTTACGAAATTTCTGCAGTAAATGCAGTGTGCTGTTTTGATTTCTTGTTTAATAGAATTGAATGCATTTAATGTTTTGAGTAAACATTAGTCTTCATTCTACACTATAAAAGGAGACCTTGGGTCTCATTTGTAGATACACCTTCACTCACCTACTTACAAGATCACAAGCTTTTCTCTCTAGAAAACTCTCTTAATCTCGGTATTGTTCTGGCTTGGATTATATCCGGTAGTATAAACTACTCGGTTGTTTTACCCTGGGAAATAGACAACGAATCTATTTTAAGGGGATCGTGAATTTCACGAGACTCAACCAAAACCTTGTACTTGTTTGTTCTATTTAGTTTGTTTCAATCTTTTGTAAACGTTTTCGTCAATCTCCCTTATTGTAATTGTATTTTATTTAATGGAAATTGGTATTAGCTCATACATTGATTTGGATCGGAGCAAAACAATTCTTCGAGTTCTCCACTGCTTCATATGATGAAAATCATGATTGCATTACTTCATCTCTTATAATCAAGAAGATTAACTTTGAGACACTTTTCACAAATAAGGATACAGAATTAAATATGAAATCAGTAAATATAAATATGTATTATAGTGAAGTTGTACTGTTCCACTAAGACATCATAATTTTGGTTCCAATTAAACAACTAATTGTAAATTTATCGTGAACTTATACGATTTAGACTTCCCTGCAATTAAACGTGCAATCTGATAAAATTACTTATAATAATAAAAAACTATGATCTGGATTTTATCATGATGAAATCATAGACATGCCATGGATATTAAAGTCAACGCTAACAATCTATAACCAAGCTGCCAACCAATAAAGCAAGCACCTTCATGGACTGAGACCGTGGAAGCTCCGTTAGCACCTTAAGGCTGTCTTTATCCTGAGAACCCTCGGGAATATTCAGTTAGTTATTAATATTTTCACTAATTAACTATGCATATCATGCTATCTGTAAACTACCAATAACTAATGAAATTTACAGAAATTTTGTATAAGAGTTCTAAGATCAGAGCAGCAAGGCTATTACGATGTTAAACTACATCAATCGGATGTAATAGGTTATAATTCGAAGCTAGATGCGTAAATTAAACAAAATTACGTCAACGTTATTGTAAATCGAACAATATATCCGAAATTTTCTTTTAGCTAAACGGATTTGATTAAAATTTGTTGTTTCATATCAGTGGTGGGTTAAACAAACAGATCATCGATGAATTAAGATAAACAATCACACGACTAAATGAAGATTCAGTGAGAAACTTACTGCAGCTGATTGCGAGTTATTTCTTCATTCGATCTGCGAGTTCCGATAAGACCAAACCAGATTGGGGGAAAATTATCTCGCGAATTCGAATCGGGTCGATTCATAGCTGATAGGCCTGGGTGATATATGGGCCGGGTTATTTTGTGGCTAATCGGCCCATTATCAAACATGCAGGGTTCGTCGATCCCTCATTTAGATTCTAGTTTAGCATTTGTGATGTTTTTGCTCGATTTTGTATCGTAACTAACGGGTTTTTATCCCGCGCGCTGTCGCGGGGTAATTTCATATGATACCTAAAAGAATGTTTATTGATATTTGTATAATATACAAACATTCTTTTATATTAAAAAGCAAAATATATGTTCCAAAATATTTCTTTTCCAATAGTTACCCAGATATTATTGAAGAAACCGGTTCGAAGGATTTAAGATCAATAAAAGGAAATAATACGCATACTTTATTTAGGTAATTTTATCTTAAATTACTGTCAAAAATAAGAAAAAATAGCATCGGAATTAAAGATTAAAAAAAATTGCATCATGGGCCTATCTCCCAAGTGTCCAACAAAATGAGCCTATCTCCCAAGTGTCCAACAAAATGGGCCTATCTCCCAAGTGTCCAACAAAATCCACTGAGCCACAAACATCCTTTGTTAATTATTTCTTGTAATCATTAGTATATATACATTTACAAACTTACATGAATAGTAAGTCAAAAAGTTAAAACTGTCAAGCTTTTTGTTTTTTCCTAATTCATTTCCCATTTAGCTGTTAAAATATTCTAATGTTTCTTTTTTCAAAAATTCTAAAGACCCTCCTCTACTTTTCAATATTATCATTTTTTAAAAAACTTTAAATAATCCATAAAGTAATAGAAAAACTTACTATATTATTATATATAACATTTTTATAAGTTGATTTAATAATATAAACAATAAAGTATTATACACATATATTTAACATGACATGCCTTTCTCTTTACTTTTTATTTCTTTATGTAACTTGAGTTCATTCGCTTGGCGAGTCAACTAATATGAGGGCGATCACAACTTTATGGATAGCCCGTAATTAATACAGATGAACCTTTGTGACCTTAAAGGGTGCTCTTTCAATAGAAATCTTTTAAAATCTATGTTTTGTCATTTTTACATAAAATAACATCACGTATAAAATTAGTATATTTATTTAAGAGTTGTCATCTGAAATATTTTGAAACTCATATTTTGTTTTTAAATTTAAAACAATTTTTAAGTAATATATGAAAATTCCACGTGACATCGTGCGGGTACACATCTACTAGTTGTATATAATAACGAAAAAGAATTTAAGAGAACCTCAAATTAGTCAAAGATGGCGGCAGATCAGTATTTAAGTTTAACGTGGTAGGCTGTCACTGTTCATTCCGTTGTAAAAATGTATAGTAGTATAATATAATATGTTGAAAACATTTGAAGTTTTTACGAAAAAGTCTTGTAATGCAGTTTTCATTTGTAACTTGTGGATACATAGTGGATAACCATAGGACGTGAGATAACGTTAGTAATGGTCAATAGAGAATTTTAGTGTATTAACAAAATAGTCAATAGAGAATTTTAGTTAGTAATAACCATAGGACGTGAGATAACGTTCGTATATAGCGCGTGAGATAACGGGGCGTAAGCCGACAACCGGTAGTAGCTACCTAACCAAAATAGTGATTCGTTGCAGGTTTCTCTGTATTCATTTATCTTCCATCTCCAGCCCTGCAGGTTTCTATAAACCCTAAAGCAATTCTGTAACCAATTCCTTTATCACATTTCAAAATCGACAGGTTACAATCAATACGAAAATGAATCTCCCATCGCTTGTTGATGTTCTAGAAGCACTTGATAGTCCGAATGATGCTGGACGAAGAGTCGCCGAAACGTGCCTCAAAATGGTAATTTCTTCACATTTTTATTGAAATTGTGTATTTGCTTTGATGAAATTGTGTATTCAGTGGTTATGCCTAATAAGCGTTGTAAACTCGGTCTTGGTCAAACTCGGTCAAACTCGTTTTAATCGGTCTAAGTGGGCCGAAAATGGGTCAAATTTTTGCCCACCTTTGAAAAAATTCAGTAACTCAAATTTTTTTGCCCACCTTTGAATAAATTTCTGGTACCGCCCCTGCAACTACTGGTGTCCTCATGATCCTGGTACTTATTCTTAAATATATGCTTGTAAGAAACGATTGAACTAAATCTAACTAATGTTCTCTGTGCAACCTTTGCGGACATAGTTGTACAATGGAAGTTTTCAGAAGGTGATAAGGAGTTGGTGAGGAAGCGCATTGTTTGTGTAGCTCAAGTTCATCCGCTACTGAGGTAAATGTACATATCAACTATATATAATTTACATCTTATATCATAACCTAGTGTTAGGTACTAAATATGTTGTAATAGTTAGTCTAGGGGGTAAATGGTAACATTGTATAGATGTTAAGTTTTGTTTAGGAAATGGTCCTAACTAACCAAGGAATTAAGCCATGGTATAAATACCATTGTGTAAGGCTTAATTCCTAACTTTTGCCATTTAATCAAATTCACATTTTCTGCATTTGTTCTCTCTACCATCTCTCTAACTTTCTCTCTCTAAAACCCTAATTGTTCTTCATCCTTTATCCATCTAAAATCATCATCCAACACCTTATATGGATTGAATCAGTGATATTGTGCTTTTCAATTGGTATTAGAGCATAATTTCATCTTGAATACGATCCAAATCCATCAATTGGTGTTAAAATCAGAAGAATCAGTGGGTTTTTGAAGGTTTTTGAAGAAAAAGGGGTTTAAGATCAAAAATCAGATTTAAGGTACTATTTCTTGTTATTATGGATTGAATAGCTTCCTTTTATTGATATATTAAGCTTAGAATCAAGTTAGGATCGAATCTAATCCATTTGATGAAGAATCTAAATTTTTAGGAAAAACCATTAAAGCTTCAAAAACCCTTTAAATTCAAATTTTCGAATAGATCTAGGTTGTTTTTGAGTAATATAGTAGTAATGGATTGAAAGAAATAGTATTTGAGTCAGTTTGCAATTAAAATCGAAGAATTTGGGTAAGAAACGAGCATTTTAGGATCAAATTAGTGGGTTTTAAAGGCTGTTCGTAACTGTTCTGCGCAAGAAACTGTTCGGCCCGAAAACAGTAACAAGTTCGGCCCGAACATCATCATCAACTTCGGCTCGAACTTCAAAACAAGTTCGGCCCGAACATCATCATCAACTTCGGCTCGAACTTCAACACTAACTTCGGCCCGAACTACTACCCAACTTCGGCCCGAACTTCAACCCAATTTCGACCCGAACTTCTGCCCGAACTTCTGTCAAACCTTCGGCCCGAACTTCTTTAAACAACTTCGGCCCGAACTTCTTTCACTATTCGACCCGAACTTCAACCAAACTTCGGCCCGAACTTCTACGAAAGTCTTCGGCCCGAACTTCTTTTTCCGAACCTATTTCTTTTGTGCGGTCGTTTTTCTTCCAACAAGAAATGACTTCCAAGGACGTCTTGTCCATCGGATCAGACACTAAACCACCTGTTCTCTACCGAGGAGAATACGGTCAATGGAAGAAACGGTTTCTCCATTTCATCCTGAGCCAACAAGCTGGTCCATATATCCTTGAATCCCTTACAACCGGACCCGCTAAGTTATATCGTCCAGTAGCTCCATCCCCAAACACTGTACCAGCAATACCTGGTGGTGTGATTGAAATTCCCCCGGCGGAATACACCCAAGAGCAAAAGGATAGGGCTAGGGCTGATGTGTACGCACACTCCTACATGCTACAAGGCATAACGAATGAAATCTACAGCAGCCTTGATAGCTTTACCACGGGGAAGGAGCTTTGGGATGAGATTCAAAAGCGAATGGAGGGTACCGACCTGGGTAATAAAGCAAAGATGGTTTCAACTCTAAACGCCTATGGTCAATTCAAAGCTGCCCCAATGGAAGAACTGGAGCAAACCTATCTCAGATTCTGCAACATGCTCAATGATCTCCGAAAGAACAAACTCATCAAAGAGAAGCTTGAGATCAACATCAAATTTATCCAATCCCTAATACCGGAGTGGGAGATGTTTGGCAACAGTGCGATGCAGCACAAGGATTTAAGCTCCATAGATATTCATGAACTATATGAGTACCTACATCAAAACGAACCTATGGTGAGAGGAATCGCCAAAACTAGGCAAGATACTGCAGACACCCTGGCGATGTTGTCCAAACAAAATCTGGCTCTCAACAAAGGCATCAACGAAGCAATGGTTGCAGCACAAACAAAAGAAGTGGTAAATGAAGAACAAGAAACTCTGATCCCAGCGGGGACACAGGATGAAATCGACTCAGTTCGTCAAGCCTTGGCACTCATTTCCTCCTATAACAAAAAGTACTATAAGAAACCAACCAACAACAACCTTAGATCATCTTCAAATTTCAAATTCAATTCCTCTTCTCAAACCCCGAACAACAAATCCTCATCTTCCTCCACCGAGCCACCTAAGAAATGTTACAATTGTGGTTTGACGGGCCACTTTGCCAAAGAATGCCAGAAGCCAAAGGTGAAGGACTCAGAATACTTCAAGAGGAAAATGCTCATGGCCAAACAAGTTGAAAATGGGAAAGTTCTATTGGCTGAGGATCTACAGTGGTTGGAGGACTCTGACGATCAAGAGGAAGACGAATGCACAGCAAGCCTGGCTCTCATGGCGAGATCTAACGAACTCAGGGCTGCACTGGGCATTCCTGAGAATGATGAAAATGAGGTAAACTCTTCTTTCTTTGACTCTTTATTATCTGATTCAGACATTGATGAATCAGTAAATTCCTTGTTTAATGAAAAACTATTTACTAAAATTGATGAGAACTCACATTTGACAAAACAAATAACTGATTTGGAATCTGAAAAAGCACAACTCTTAAATGATTTGAGTGACTTAAGTCAATGTTCTCTACAAATAACTCATGTAAACAAGGAATTACAAAATCAGTTGTCTACTTCAAAATCAGCTTATCAATTTCAAATTACTGAGTTACAAAATGATCTACAAACACAAGTAAATACAACCAATGCATCAAATACACAAATCCTAAAATTAAAAGAAGAAAATTTAACCTTTCGTCGCCAACTTGAAACTCTTGTTCCTCAAGTAAATCAAATTAATAATTCAAATCAAAAAACACAAGAGTTACAACTACAATTGTCAACATTTCATGTTGCTCACACCAGTGAAGTAAATCGTCTAAATCACATTATTAATTCAAAAAATCTTGAAATATCAAACCTAAAAACAATGAAGACGGTATCAAATGACAAAGACGACTCCAAGCAGCTGATAAATGACTTAGCTCTCCAACTCAGTCGAGAGCAAACATGGATGAAGTCTGCTGACATAAAGATGAAGGACTATCAAGATAAGTTGAAGGCAGCTGATAACGAAATTCAAAAACTAAATGAACAAATCACAAACATTACAAACAATTTTAAAAAGGAAATCGATGAACAATCAGCAACCATACACAGTCTTACTGTCAAGAAAGAAAATGCTGAAGAACACATCTCTAAACTGGAGCAGACGATTGTGAAAGCTGGTCACACTGAACAAACGATAAAATTAAATCAGCCAAAAGAGTTCAGATCTTTCAAATCAAAAGTGGGTCTCGGCGCTGAGAACTCCCGTCCTCTGGAAAAAGCTGCTGATGTTGTTCCCACACTATACAATTATGATTACATGAACTTGGGAATATGGCAAAGCTTCCTTCATATGCCTGATGAAGAAGCAGAAGTTGAAAAGTTCAACCGGGAAAAGGAAGAATATGCTCAAATTAGCTTCAATTATGATGCCCTAAACTCAACATACGAAAAGAAGAAAGCAAAATTTGAACAAAAAGAATATTTTCCAATCATCACACCTGCTGAATTTTCCATTCCTGAAAACCAAATTTTAAAACAAATCAAAGAGCCAAAGCTTTATGTTCCATCACTTGTTTTAGAAAAGAAAATTGTCCAGTTAGAAACAGAAATTGACGACACTCACAAGGCCTTTGATAAAGAAAAGGAAAAACTTCAAATCAAAATACATAATTTAGAGGACACCTTTTTAAAATTAAAAACTAAAACGAACAATGCTGTTTCCAAAAATTCTAAAGCCTCTTTATTAGGGCCAGCACCGACAAACCCAGTTCCAACCATCTTGAAGAGAAGCTCTAATCCACCTATTTTGAATCTTGCAGATGGAAGATTAGAGTCCGGAGGGAAGAAGTCCATGAAGCAACAAGAAGTCAACAGAGCCACACAGTCAAAGAAGTCTATTCAGACTGGATCCAGTATGCTTAAGAAGCCTAGTCTACTTAAGAAGTCTAGTCCACCTAAGTCTGTAGTTTCATCTTTTTCTGTTCAAAATAAATGTAATGACTCTAGACAGTTTATTTCCCCAAAAGAAGCTCATGGCATGTGTAAAAACTCTAATTGTGTGAAAACTATTTTAACAGCTTTTAGAACAGACTATGATTCTACTATTTATCGTCCTGTCCGTTACTCTCCTGATTTTGGTGATGTGTATGTTAAAACTGACAAATCTGGAACAAAAAGATTTTTTGACAAAATTACAAAGAAACAGATAACTCAAACTGATAAACGTTTTTTTGTAAGACTTGATGCACCTTGCAGTATTCATAAGAACATCGTATATCATAAATCTGGTAAACTTATAAACACATGCAGAACGTGCTTTCCATATCTATGCAAATCATACGTCACTAAACCAGCAAAATCAAATCAAAAGATCTCATCATCTCCGGTTTCCAAACAACCAAAACCTATTTCCAAAAACCAACCAACCTCTGATACCCTCTCGTTCTCTCGTCGCAAGTCTTCTCGAGGAAATTCCGCACCAAAGCCGCCAAAACCGTCAGTTTTCCCCACATTCGAGAATACATCCACCAAAACGTCTCATCATGTGAAATATACTTGGATTAAAAACGAAAAATCTCATTGGATTATCCAATCCTCTGAAAAATCTCTCAAATGGATCATCAAAACTGAACTGCCTCCTAGCAGTTCCCAAAAGCTCTAAATTGATCATCTCATGAAATCTGCATAAAACATATGTATCTAATCGTTCTGGACCCATACAAGAGTGGGTACCTAAAATGTTTTATTTGTTTTATGTAGAATGTGTGGTACCTCGACTCGGGCTGTTCGAGACACATGACAGGAAACAAAAATCTCCTGACCAACTTTCGAGAAAAATACTTAGGAACGGTCAAATTTGGGAATGATCACTTAGCAGCCATCTTAGGACTTGGTGATCTTATCTGCCATAACCTGATAATCAGAAATGTTGCCTTTGTCGAAGATCTCTCTCATAATCTCTTCAGCATCGGAAAATTCTGTGACAAGACTCTAGAAGTAAACTTTCGTACAAAGAAGTGTGCCATTCGGACATATGACGGGGATGAACTTCTAACTGGAACTCGTGACACAAACCTCTTCACTATTGATCTTAATGACCTGAGTACAACCGAAGAAGTCTGTCTCGTGTCAAAAGCTACTGCCAATGAGTCATGGTTATGGCATCGACGTTTGTCTCATCTCAACTTTAAAACAATGAACAAACTCGTAAAAGGAGGTCATGTGTCGGGATTACCTGATGTTGCCTTTGACAAAGATCACAAATGTTCTTCTTGTGAAAAAGGGAAAATGACCAAAAAGTCTCACAAACCTAAACCTGCTCCAAGTACTTCCAAACCTCTTGAACTCCTACATATGGACTTATGTGGTCCAATGAGTGTTCACAGTCTTGCAGGAAAACGTTATGTTTTGGTTATTGTTGATGACTATTCCAGATATACATGGGTTTATTTCCTTCGTTCAAAGGATGAAGCCGCAGAGATCATAATCTCATTTATCAAGAAAACTCAAGTGAACCTGGAATTAAATGTTCAAACAATCCGTACCGACAATGGTACTGAATTCAAGAATCGGGTCCTTGACTCTTATCTTGAATCTGCTGGCATCACCCATCATTTTTCCGCTGCACGAACTCCTCAACAGAACGGTGTTGTTGAAAGACGAAACCTCACTTTAGTGGAAGCTGCCCGTACGATGCTTTCATTTTCAAAACTTCCTCTGTCGTTATGGGCAGAAGCCATCAGCACCGCCTGTTTTACACAGAACCGCTCAATCATCAACAAAACATACAACAAAACTCCTTATGAGCTAATCAACAATCGAATACCAAATTTTAACTTCTTCCACATCTTTGGTAGTCGATGCTTCATCCTATCTGATAACGAGAAACTCAACAAGTTTGAAGAGAAAGCCAAGGAAGGAGTCTTTATAGGTTATTCAAAGGATTCAGCCTCATTCAGAGTATACAACCGCTCTACAAGAATGGTTAGAGAAAGTGTCAATGTATCATTCGATGAAACATTCCTGCTTGATTCAAGCTCAACTGGCATTGAAAGACCTCTGCCCACAACCTCCACTAACCATTCATCCTCTCTGAATGATCTTGAAATCCTATTTCAACACTTCCATAATGAATATCACAACGTCAGACATCCACCCCCACCTCCACCCCCACTTCCACCCCCACCCCCACCCCCACCTCCACCCCCACCCCCACCTCCACCCCCACCCCCACCCCCACCTACACCCCCACCTCCACCCCCACCTCCGGCAGATGCTCAATCAATCACAGCTCCGGAAATCAACACTCCATCCCCAAATGAGACCCCATCACCTACCTCACCTGCTCCAAACTCACCAATACCCACATCAAATGCAGGTCTTCCCACATCGACACAAGGAACTCAATCTTCACCAGTCGATCCCCCACCTCCGTCAGATATTATCGCTCCACTGGTGATTGATTTCTCTAAATTTCATCTTCCTCGTGTCGATCCAACACCTCAGATCAATACTCAAAATCCTGAAACTGCAATCATACCACATCCTGCTTTCATTGATAATTCCAACTTTAACCCTGGTCGACTCCCACTTCCTCATTCTACGAAGTGGACAAAGGAACATCCTTTGGACCAAGTCATCGGAAACCCAGACTCCTCGGTCCAAACTAGATAGGCTTCAGCGGATGAATGTCATCATGCATCCTTCTTAAGTTCCACTGAACCGAAGAAAGTCAGTGAAGCGCTTTCCGATCCAGACTGGATAATTGCGATGCAAGAAGAGATTAATCAATTCGAAAGATTAAAGGTCTGGCGCTTAGTTCCTAAAACCCCGGGATCATCAGTCATCGGAACTAAGTGGATTTTTAAGAACAAGAAAGATGAAAATGGAATCGTCATTCGTAACAAAGCAAGGTTGGTCGCTAAGGGTTACGCTCAACAGGAAGGCATTGATTACGAAGAAACATTTGCTCCTGTTGCCCGCATAGAAGGCATTCGCATTTTCTTAGCATATGCAGCTCACAAAAACTTTACTATCTATCAGATGGATGTAAAGACTGCATTCTTAAATGGTATTCTAAAAGAGGAGGTGTTTGTTCATCAACCAGAAGGGTTTGTAAATCCCAAACATCCAGATTATGTCTATGTTCTCGACAAAGCTCTATATGGCTTGAAACAGGCCCCTCGGGCATGGTATGATGTTCTTTCCCAATTCTTAGTTGAAACTGGCTTTTCAAAGGGAAAAGTTGATACCACATTGTTTATCAAACGACACGGGGAAGACATCATACTAATTCAGATCTATGTCGATGACATTATTTTTGGGTCTACAAATCCAAAATATTGCAAACGTTTTTCCGATCTCATGGTAAAACGCTTTGAAATGAGCATGATGGGTGAGATGAACTTCTTCCTAGGTCTTCAAGTTCGTCAACTTCCATCTGGCATCTTCATGAATCAATCAAAGTATATCTCTGATCTGTTGAAGAAGTATCTCATGGACGATTGTAAACCTATCGCAACACCGATGTCCACGACCGCCAAACTACATGCTGATCTGGATGGTAAACCGGTAGATGTCACAAACTATCGGGGTATGATTGGATCACTCCTTTACTTAACGGCGAGTCGTTCGGACATCATGTTTTCAACATGCATCTGTGCTCGGTATCAGGCTGCTCCCAAAGAATCTCACTTTCTGGCAGTCAAACGAATCTTTCGTTACCTAAAAGGCACCAGAGATCTTGGTCTTTGGTATCCCAAGGAGACCTCGTTTGATCTTTCTGCCTTCTCTGATGCTGATCATGCTGGGTGCATGCTGGACAGGAAGAGTACATCTGGGGGAGTTCAATTTTTGGGAGATAAGCTAGTCAGCTGGTCATCAAGAAAGCAAAAGTGCGTCTCACTATCAACCGCTGAAGCAGAATATGTTGCCGCCGCTAGCTGTCTGTCCCAGGTGATATGGATGCAATCACAATTAAAGGACTACGGCTTTCCTATAGCCGCATTCCTTTATATTGTGATTCCATAAGTGCAATTTCAATATCTTGCAATCCAGTTCAACATTCTAAAACCAAACATATCGATCTTCGATATCATTTTATCAAAGATCATGTTGAACTGGGCAATGTTGAATTGTACTTCGTATTCACCGATTTTCAATTAGCAGATTTGTTTACCAAGGCTTTGGACGAAAAACGTTTTAATTATCTTGTCTCAAAGCTTGGTATGCTAAATCTCAAAACATAATTGTCTACAATTCGTATTTTTCAAATTGTTAAATCGGTGCATTCTTCGTATCATCACAATGGCTTTCAAGAAACTCGTCTTGAAACCCGGTCGTCAAATAGTCGTCAACTGTCAATGGAGAGATTTCACTCATTTCATCAGTATCGGGGAAACTGATGCAGTGTTCCTCAAATTCCGTCTCTCGACATCAATTAGGAATTTTCATTATTTTTACCTACTTTTTAATTTAATTTAATCCTTAATGATTTATTTTACTTTTGTCTTATTTTGTTTTAAATTTACAATTAAAAAAAAAAAAGGGGTGTCTTCGGGCCGAACTTCTTACTGTTCCCGGCCCGAAGTTCATAGTCGGGTAAGAAGTTCGGCTCGAACTTCTCACCTATAAAAGGTGCGGTCGATCTTCACTATTCCTCTTCTACTCTCTCTCGATCACACACAGTCGACACACCACGAAAACACACAGTTAACAAAAATCTCGTGATTATCGTTCTATTTTGCTCGAACTCCGTCGAATCTCATCACAAATCCATCTACTATCACTTTCGGTAAGTTTTCAACCTCCATCTCATCTATTAACCGTCTTTGTACAAACAATCGATCCCTTGACTGTTCGACCGATTCTAGGGTTTCAAATTAGGGAATTAGTTCGATCTAGGGTTCTTATTGCTATCCTATGTTGTCTAGTATGTTCGATTAGCTAAACCGCTCCCTATTGGCCAGTTTTTTCATGTATATATCGATCTAGGAATGCCTGATTTGAAAAACAGTTCAGAAACCCTCGATCGTAAAAGTCTTCGGCCCGAACTTGTGTTACAAGTTCGGCCCGAACTTGTGTCACAACTTCGGCCCGAAGTTCTTAAACAACTTCGGCCCGATGTTCTTAAACAACTTCGGCACGAAGTTCTTCACCAACGTTGTTCGACCCGAAGTTCTTCACCAACGTTGTTCGACCCGAAGTTCTCACATGTTCGGCCCGAAGTTGTTGCTGAAGTTCGGCCCGAACTTCTTTTGAATTTTTTTCTCTAAGTTTTTTTTATATATAGTTTATTATTTATAATTATAATTTACAAATTTTTATTTAATAAATATCTTTAATAAAATTAAAATTTTTATATTATTCTTATACTTATATACTTTATACTATTAACAATTACTTAGGACTCTCTCGTCTCGATCAATGAAAATCTTCAACGTTTAATTTTTTTTATAAAACATTGTGCACTAACTTTACTTATTATTTTGTGCCATGTGTTCTTAGTGTCTGAACCACAGATGGCAGCAGAACATATCATTGACGAGAACACCCTGGTTCCTCCATACAGGCTCAAACCGATGGCGGAAAACAACCCGTACTGGGCCCCGGAAGAAGAAATCTTGTTCTCCATCAACTTCCCGATTCATTCTCATGTTCTCCAACGCCATCCTCTTTTCTACTCAATAAATGCCAGACCATTAGTTCCAGCGGTGTACGTACAACAGCTCTTTGTAAACCTAACACTGGTCACATCAACAACGCCACACCACTTCGAAACTATTATTGATGAACAACAAATCCAATTCACAAAAGATGATCTTTATGACATCTTCCGTTTACCTCGAGCCGATTCAAGACCACCACTCACCACCTTTGAACCTCAGCTGCCATTCCAGCAAGTGTATTACGGGATACACGATCTTGGTCTTCTCCTTCCTCGGGAATCTATTGACCTAAGAGAATTCAAAAAGAAAAATATGGCAAGGAGCTGGTCACATGTCTTCACAATCTTCAACCGTTGCATGACCGCAAAGAAAGGTGGTCACGACAGGGCCTCAAAAGAAGTTCACCATGCCTATCATGCCATGTGCTACAACCGCCACTATGACTATGCTGCATACTTGTGGGAATAATTCAAGCTCTCCAAATCAAAGGAACCGGCATTTCTGCCATACCCGAGGTTCTGGGCAATTATGATAGAACATTTCATGGAGAGATACCAAAACATTCATACCAGAGATGTTGCACTAAGATTCATACGATCGAGCGTTAATTTTATAAGGGGCAACAGTGGTACAACTGAAGTCAATGAGGCCGCGATCCCACTCCCACTCCTTAAAATTGCAAACTTCAATCTTGATAGTGTGAACGAATACCGGGCTCTTCATTATCCTGACTGGACACCCGAGGGAGCACCTCCTGCTCCAGATCAACCAGTTGCTCCTGCACAACAAGCTGCCCCAGTACAACAACCACAAGCTCAACCACCTCAACCACGTCCTAGACGTAGACAGGCTGAACAGCAACAACCACCGGCTCACCAACGTGCTAAACGACCTCGAATATTTTCCAGCGGTGCCTCAGGAAGTGGGTCGGTTGCCACTACATCATCTGAACAAGTTCTACCTCCGCCAACTCGACCCATCATACGACAACCACCACAACCAGCTGAACCGTCCTCTTCTTCATCATCAACAGATTCTGCTGCAACGGTATCTGATCGACCAGATTCACCACCATCACCACACGGTCCACCTTCACCACCACAACATGGTCCATCGTCACCACCACCACAAGGATCCCCAAACCCATTTGATGATCCTTTCTTCACGGATCCTTCTCCAGCACACACCCAACAACCAATCACCTCAACCATTCCGAATACCACAACCACCCAACCAGCAATCACAACGACCATCCCGACGTCAACAACCTCCGTTCCACCAATCACATCAACAATTCCCACTACAACAACCTCCATCCCTCCGACTTCATCCACCATCCCAACAACTACAACCTCCGAACAACCAATCACCACCATCATCCCGACTACCACAACAACAATACACCCACTTTCATCCACAATTCCAGCTTCCATACTCACATTCCCACCAGTCACAACAACCATTCCACCTATCACCACCACAATCCCACCAGTCACTACTACAATCTCACCAGTCACAACCGCCATACCACCAGTCACAACCGCCATACCACCAGTCACAACCACAATTCCATCAGTAACCACCACAATTCCACCATTTATAACTACAACACCTCCAATAGACACCTCACTTCCCCCATTCTCCACAAGTGGTACTGCCTCGAGGGTCGATACAACTCCTCCTGCAACAGTTGTAATGACTCTCCCTCAACAGACTACATCATCCGAGGCTACCACTACCACAACAACTGAAATGCCAAATCCTGAAATGCAGATCATCCCTCATCTCACCTCCACAATCCAATCACTCAGTACGAGGTTGGAAAACCTTGAGGGTAGGCTGGCAAATGTTGCTCCTCTTCCACCGGCTTCTGGTCCACTTAACCGAGAAATGCTCCTGGAAGCATCCCGTTCATTTACAATTGAACAAATTAAAGCGATGTTCAACTATCGCTTAGAAGAACTGGTCGAGCCATGCAGGCCAGGATCCCTCATATACAGAAGGCCTGGTGACCCTGAGGATGATCCTCAGGGAGGAGGACAGAGAAGAATACTGGAACACGGGGGATCCAGTTTTCAAACTCAAGGAGGTGCAATCTCATCAAACACAGGGAGGAGGACAACAAGACTATGAATACTTTCATGACTGGGCGGTTGTTGAGTTTGATTACGATCAGGTGCTGCATGTTGAACCACTCAACCAGTGGCGTGTCGATGCAAGTGAAGACATCTTGCCACAAAATAAACGTAAATCAAGTGAGATGACTACTGCAGAAAAACTCGAATCTATGAGTCATCTCCAATCTATCAATTTTGAGGTTGAGAATCATCGCACAGACAATGTTCAACAGATTCTACGAAAAGAGGCGGACATAGTTATTGATATACAAAGTGACCCGGAAGAAGATAATCTTGTGAAAGAGGCTTTTAACGAACCCCCTCCAACTGACAACTCTCCTCCAAACGACGACTCTGACAGCGACAAAACAACGGAGGATGAACCATTTGATGCAAAAAGATACCCTTTCACTCGAGAAAACTATCACCGATACTTCCGCAACTACGAACAACTGGTTGCCGCCAGAACTCCAGCACCAGAACCACCAACTGCCTCCCCTACACATGATGTGCAGGTCTTATCCTATAGCGAGAAGCGGGCGGCAGATAGAGCTAACAAACGCCGCCTAAAGATCTCCAAAGCGTGCCTCTTCCAACAAGTTAAAATGCCATTTGTTGAAGATCGCTTCTCAGCTATTTTTTAGGAGCAAGAGCTGCCGATAATTTATCAGGATTTGTACAAAGAAGTGGTTCTGCCATTCAGAGAAAAGAAAATGTATTACCTCACAATGCATTACCTAAGGGGCAAAACCGATCGATACAACAAATCTCCAATAACACAACTCCTGGAGGTAACGACCGACCATTTCTCAGGCTACTACTGGTACACCATCTTCCATATTCGCAGAGCAGACGATTAACTGTACACGATTACTGAAGGAGACTTCTATATTCTTGAACCTCGGGATATAGAATTTCTTTACAACACAATACGCTTACTTCCAGACACGCCTCATCCAATTAAAAATCATGCGAGAAATTTCGCTAAGGCTGCTCTGAAGCGCTTCATGCTTGTTAAAACGCTAGCTGCTCGAATGGAAGATGTGCAGATGGCTGTTGAGAGTGGTACAACAAAGGTTCACTTAGCTGCTCCTTACAGATCACTTCCCTCCGAGATTCAAACTCGGAGAACAGTTGTTCTAGGTGAACCCAACTTGGGAATGACTTACACGAACTACTTCAAAGAAAGAGTATTCTTCCGTGTGTCAGACACTGCCAAGTACTGTGACGGCACATTGAACATCCTGAAGAAGAAATTGGAGAAAAAGGGGAGGCACATGAACAGCGATCCCAGCAACCCAGAAAACACCTCTCTTCGAAGCAATATTGACACACTAATCACTGCCATTAAGGAAAGATTAAGCTGGCGAATAGTGATTAGACATTTTGAGGTTCACCTGGGTGTACGAGACAGAAGAAACACGCCTACCTACACAACTGAAGTTCCTAACATGCCACTATCTTTCGGTCAATATCATGGGCTCAGATGGCAGGACGAATCAGTTGATCGCCAAAAGCCATATGAGAGACGTGGGCGGCGTTAACGTTCAAATGCTGGGAGGCACTTCACCTGTTCCACAATGGCTTCTAATCAAAACAGATTCAGAACCCGCACTCAAAAGAAAGCACGAAGCTCAATCAAGCTTCACCGCAAATACTCTCCTTCAACCCTCCGACGATGTCAAAGGTACGTCCTCCAATCTCAAAACTTGTAAATACTTTTGTTTGGTCGAGGGGGAGAAATATTAATTCTAGGGGGAGAATTATTATTTCTAGGGGGAGAAAAGTTAGAAAATCAAAAACAAATTACCCAAATAAAAAGTTTTATGTTTGTAACGTTAATTATAAGTCCTTGTAATATCCGTAAACGATCTCTTTACTAGTTCCCTAGTAAAGATTGCATCTGTTTATTACAAATTCTTTTAACTCTCGTTACTAACTACTTATAAAGACATACCTTCCCATGGTTTGCCAGATCCGGCCACACCTTCCCAGGGAAATACTTCAGCCAACTGGCAAATGTGAGGATTTAGGTCTAGGGTATAGAAATAGGTGAGTGTAAGGTGATGTGAAAACATGATAAATCAAAGAAAACACACCTTTGAGTGCATCCAATCTGTTAACCAACCGGGCAACAATACAAATAGGTGATCATTCATAAGTTGAATGTTTCACTAGACTTTACTAGCCCAGTAAAGCAAATGCACACCACCACCAACCACTCAAATTCCTCTCAACAGGAATTTATTTCATTTCATTAGGGGACGTAGCACAAAAGCTACTGACTACTCATTCGGAGTATGTCGGTATTGAAACAAAATAACCTCCTGCCCCGGGTTAAGTCTCTTTGTATGCACAGTGTGTCTAGTTCTCACCCCCAAGAATCTTTCCAATTTAGGACACTTGCATTACAAAAAATGGATCTCCGTGAATCCATCGGAACACTTGTAGTGGCATCACAATCTGATGTTTCACGAGGATCGAGTGGAAATCCTGCTAGAGCTAAAATCACGCCAACTCTAAACGCAGGTCACATATTTGAATCAACGGTTGTGCAAACGACTACGAAATCATACCGTGTGCTAACGGATACTCTATGTGAGTCCGGAGTTACCTTAAAAGAACAAGTTGCTGTGCCTTAAACTTCAAAATCATTCAGGCAACAACTTATACCGGAAACACATAAAATTCCGATGAAAAATCCATGTGATCCAAAATGCAACATCTTGAAAGCTGATTAAAATGCACATGAGCGTAATAGTTCACTCTCAAATTACTCCTATGATCTGCTAAACCCAGCATGATCTTCCCCGGAGCCACCGACAATATAGGAACTAAAAAGTGAGGGTCCCTAGGTCTAGGTGAGCAGAATCAAGTATCATGGGATCTTGATTGGGGTGCGTTGAGGTAAAAATTGAGAGGGGGTATGAAGTATGGGGTGCAAATCAGCTTATCACATGGTAAAAACAAAAACGAGGGTGTGGTTGAAAAATGAAAAAGTGAGTTGAGTGAGGAGCGTGTGTGAAAGGGTTAAAGAAAACGGAAAACCCTCCCTAAACCGAACAAATGACCGGGTAACCTCATCTATATCGGATTGCATATGTTGCTTTCTGATTAAGTGTAACGCCCCGGAAATTTGTAGTAATTAAATATTAGTATTTTAATCGTTATATTTAAGTTTAAAATGAATTATTAATAAATTAATTATAATGAAGTTAACGGTTCGTTTTTTAGTTGACATGAATTAAATTTGGCAACAATTTATTAGGCGTGTTAATTATTTGGACGACGCGTAACTAGACGGTTCGTTCTTATTAGACATTATAATTAATCTATTAGTAAAGTCGTCGCGGGTTCTAACCCGGTCTAATGACCAAGAGTTTAGTGGTGTTTTAGTCAGTTGGGCCGGCCAAAGGCCAAGGCCCCGGGCCTTCAAATGGCGGGCTTGCCTAGTTAATTTTTTTTTTATTATACCCTAACCGCCGACGTATTCACCTCCTCCTTCATTTTCTTTCGGCCGTGCATCTCCAATTCTCATTCTTGTTTTGTTGCTAAGCGTGACCCAAAGGAAGGAATCCAACGAAAGGCGGTTTTAAACTTTTGGTGATCTGAGTTTCGAAGAAGGTCACGTGAAGTCAATCATTGAGGGGCAAATGGTCTTGATTTGGTGGGCACGTGTGTATGGAAGGAGGAAGCAGCGAGTGGGAGAGACTTTTTCATCACTTATTGGGAATTTAATATGGGATTCAAATCCCAGCTGGTATCTTTGAAATAATCGGGGTGTGCATAAATTAAAATCAAGATAAAAGTGGAGTCTTTGTTCGATAACTCCTCTGAGGTTCGGTGATCAACAACGGTGGCTTAACATCAGCAGGAGGGAGCGGTCGATGGGTTACAATCGAGATTGGCGGAAGCATCGATCGGGTCATATTTCGGGATTTGATCTAGCCGGTAGTCCTTTAAGCGTAGTTTCTCTTATCGTGTTTTCTTTTCTATTAAACTAGACTTGTTAAGTTAATTGTCCATTAGAAGTTTAGGACTGCAGATTGTTGAATTGAAACCGAGTTCTCAAGTCGATCTAGTTGAATTGCTCGTTGTCGAACCCCCTTTCATGGCCTCTGTTTAGTTGATTGCTCGTTCGAGTCGGGATCTGAAATCCGGGCAACCGGGACCGATCTTCGGGTTAACTCGGTGAATTGAATTGTGTAATGTTTTATAAAAGCGAGAATTGATAACCGAAGAGGAAAACCGAACCCCTAGGGTTCTTGGTTTCCAACCGGGAAATTTGTAGCATCAAGGTTTTAATACAAATCATTTTTTTTAAATCAAGATAACTGAGATGCGGGGGCTGTCGGGTAATGAATTTTAAGTGCTCGGGTTTTTCGGTAACGGGTCGGGTTGCTAAAACGAGTTTTATAAATCAATACTTTTCTGGCAGAATCTGCCCTCCTGTTCTAATCTGTTTTTTTTAGTACTTAAAATAATCTTTAGGGTTTTTGGCCCGTGCTGGGACCTTGATTTCTGAGTTAGCTTTTCAACGCCGCAACCCTCTCGTCAATCCGAATTACGGTTTAAAAGTTATAGCTAATTTAGTATGCTACTGTTAGGAAGTTGACCTGTGCAGCACGTCTGACTTGCAACACTGTTTTGAGACACTTAGAGTCTGTTTTAGCCAGTGACCGTCTTAGAGATATGTAGTTCTAGTTGTGTACTTTTCATGGTAAAAATATGGGATAAATCTACTGCACAGTTTAAGAGTTATAGCAGTTTCCGTGAGACCGACGGGTGCTGCCAGTTTTCTAAATTGAGTCCTTAGAACGGATTGTAATTCGGGTTTCATTCTTATGCTTTTAGGGCCATCTAGGAATAACCGAGCAGCGCCTTAGAGTATTGAGGATCCTTTGGAGCTTACGTTTCTCGAGGTGAGTATTCTCACCGTGTATTCAGTTTTAACATTATACATGCATGACTTACGTGTTATATTACTTGCACTTTAATTGTTATCTGAGTTTGATCTGTTATCTGAGTTTGATCTGTTATCTGAGTTTGATCTGTTATCTGAGTATCTAAGCAGCTGTTTACTTATTCATGAGCTGAGACATTGTGCCTGGGTAACTGAGCTCGGCATCAGAGTCATTCTGTGCTATTACTTGCTAGGGCAATCTGAGATAATTATGTTAAAGAGATAATAAAACATAATAACACACATTTGAGTTTTGGGATCACCTCCCGTCTGAGTTTTTGGGATTATTCCCGTCTGAGTTTATATCTGACTTGACACCGAAGAGCACTGGTGTCAGACGTTTTGACTTGGCACCGAAGAGTACTGGTGCCAGGCCTTTTTGACTCAACACCGAAGAGTACAGGTGTTGAGGTGGTGTGAGGCGGGTCGAGGTTGATCTCTCGGCCCAAGTCACACTAGCGCGCTATATAAATTAAAATCTGAGTAATAAAATCTGAGCAATAAATCCGAGTAATTAATCGAGTAGATTCTGAGTAGGAGTACACTGATGTGCCCTCATGTGTTGTATGTTAGGATTGTTTGCATTTTGGGATATTCACTCAGCTTCTCCAGCTGACCCCTATTTTCCCCCACATTGTTTCAGGTACCAGCAGAGGAAAGGAGAAGGTGGACGGTTGACCGCTGTATCTTTCATTACCGATGTGGACGACATTTAATATTTTAAAAACACTTAATTTTAATTTAGCTATTTCCGCATTAAATATATTTTTAAATGAAAATACTATTATTGGGATTTAATTATTCAAGTTATTGGGACCTTTTGATTATAATTTTGTATTTAAAATTTTTAAAAATCTTGTAAATTTTAGGGTGTTACATTAAGACATCATGGACCCAGTGATGCAATGCACAACCCCCACTGACCACTCAAGTACAAAAAGTACTTGTTTCAAAATTACGGAGATAACATCCACTATCGACATCTCATTTGGAGATTGTTGATATTGAAAAAGAGGACCCACCTCCAGTCCTCGCCTTCGTTTGTCCACGTATAGAGTCTAGAACCGAATTAAATTTCTCTAGGACACAGGCACTCTACCAAGCATATCTTTGGGATATTGCCGGAACATTCATAGTGATACCAAAAATTATTGGTATTCCACGATGATTGAATGGAATTCCTACCAGTGCTAACATCAATGCCAACACTGAACGTAGGTCACACAGTTTCAGTAACTGTTGTGCTAACAGGCAATCTATGTGATCCTGGGTTACCCTGATACATTCTCGTGCGAAGATCAGACGACCGTACTCCATTGTTATCAACAACGGTCACTATGTCTGATAGAGGATCTGATGACTGTATTCCAATCTTATCAACAACAGTCAATACATCAGATAAGGGATTCTATGACCGTACTCCAACATTATCAACAACGGTCAGAAAATCCAAATCATATCAACACTCCGCACCGCTTCGACTTCATCAAACATCAGGAACCAAGGATCAGCAGCAAATCGACAAAAGCCACAACCTCAAGAAAGGACTTCCACTGCTAACTGCTCTATCTATGGGTCAACATTCCGTCGATTTGCATGAAGTCTTCTGGAATACTTTATATTGGTTGAAAAGCCAATTAAAAGTATGTCTGTCACCGATGATCAAAGGCTGATGCTGTTTTATTAACATAACTGCTCAACGGTTCAAATCTCAGCTTCAGCCTTACAAACACAGAAGTCTTCAAAGATATGCAACCTAGACTATTATTACAAAGGGGGAGATTGTTAGGTACTAAATATGTTGTAATAGTTAGTGTAGGGGGTAAATGGTAACATTGTATAGATGTTAAGTTTTGTTTAGGAACTAACCAAGGAATTAAGCCATGGTATAAATACCATTGTGTAAGGCTTAATTCCTAACTTTTGCCATTTAATCAAATTCACATTTTCTGCATTTGTTCTCTCTACCATCTCTCTAACTTTCTCTCTCTAAAACCCTAATTGTTCTTCATCCTTTATCCATCTAAAATCATCATCCAACACCTTATATGGATTGAATCAGTGATATTGTGCTTTTCACCTAGTCAAAGTAATAGAGTAGCTAGGTGAGGTCCTAAATGACCTCTTGGTCAAATGTACATATAAGCTATATATAGCCTCCTTGTGTAAACTGATTCAATGCAATAGAAAATATCATTACACACTAGCTCCAAAGAGTCGATCCCCTTTTTTCTTCTTCTTCTTTGCTGGTCACCACTATTAAACGACCATAAATCCTTCCTTTTTTCACTTCCTCACTCACTCGTAATCACATTACAATTTTGGGTATCACCCATTCTCACGTTTCTGATTCAATTCAGATTTCACAAACCTCATTTCAAATTAATTGAAGGTTTCATTCTCACTCTTTAATCTCAAATGGATTCAAAAACCACACAGCTGCAACTCACCGCCTCCCGGTTTGGCGACGTCAAATTGAATCAACCCTAATCGGGCTTGAACTCGATACATTTATCTCCGGTGATCAACAACCACCCAAACAATTCCTTGATGCCAACAAGTCGAAACCAGAGTATCTCCCCTGGTATCATTAGTGCAATTATGTTCAGACTCCATTCAGCTCCTAATCTCCTCCGCCACTACTTCACGTGATGACTAAATGCTAGTTTTGCCAGTGCATCTAGGTCTCGTGTTATCTCCCTCAAGTCTAAACTTGTCAAAAATCCAAAAGGTAATCGTTCCATAGCCAGGATATGCAAGCTATTGCTGATGCTTTAGCACTTGCACAAAGTCCAGTTACACATTTTATCTCAACTTGGTGACGAATATGGTAGTATTGTTGCTGCTTCCATCAAAGTGCGTGAAGCACCGAACTAATTAACTGATTTTGAGCGAGCTCTTAAGGAACAAGCTGCTGTCTCTGGACCGGTACTTACCACTGCCAATTACACTACAAGACAACCCAACCGACAATCAGATGGTCTCAACCAACAACGTAGCACTAACAATGGCTACTCTAATCAGCCACGTCACTCAACCAATCGCACTCATTGGTCTTCCTCAACCTCTGGAGGAAATAGACCAAACAGATCCAATTCCTTCTGTCAGTTCTGTAGTAATATTCCAGGTCATATAACTCGGGATTGTCTTACGAGACAACAATGTTACCATCACTACACCTCAGCCAACTGCTCCAATAGTTAATGTCACCACATTTGGCTGTTTTGACAGTGGTGCCTCCAACCATGTCACTAGTGATCGTTCCACACTTTAACATGTCTCGGACTATGGCAGACCCCATGAAATCGTTCTCGGGAATGGTAAAAGTTTACAAATTTCACACGTTGGTTCTAAACACATTGGCACACCACTAAAAACTTCAAATTTACCTCATGTGTTATGCGTGCCACGTTTACAAAGGAACCTTATTTCTGTATCTAAACTATGCAAGACTCTGTTGAATTTTTTCCCTATTGTTTTTTTGTGAACATGGGGGCGCGTCTAATGCGGGCGGAGAACTTTGAAGATGTTTATTATGCTAGGCTACCATCCACTTTACAGCTAAATGCTACCACAAAAATTTCACCTCTTCAATGGCACCATACTTTACGTCATCCATCCACCAAAGTTTTCAAATTGCTTCTTTCAACCTTAGGTCTCAATTCCACTCCTACTGAATACTAATATGCATTGTCCATCATGCTCAATTAGGGGTGGTGTTTGGGAGAGCTTATTTAATTTAGTACGCATCTTTGAGTGTTTAGTTTAGCTTATAAGCTTATTAAGGGGTGACTAGAAAAGCCATTTTAAAGGGGCTTTTTAAGGAATCTTACCATTTTGCCCTCACCTTTGACACCCACATAAATTTAACCATTTTTTTTAAACGTAAGATGTCCATTTTAGTAATTTTACAATATGCTTAAAAAAGCTCTTCCAAACACTTTATTTTTTTAAAAAAATCTTATTAAGTTAAATAAGCACAAACTCCCTTAATAAGCTTTCCCAAACACCCCCTTAATAAAAGTCATAAGTTGCCTTTTGGCCCCAATTCATTTGTTGTTACAAAACCGTTACAATTGATATATACTGATGTGTGGGGCCCTGTCCAAAACTCTGTTGATCATTTCACTTATTATGTCATCTTTGTGGACTATTTCTCAAAATATGTGTGGCTCTATCCAATGAAAAAGGAATCTGATGTTTATTTCCTCAATTCAAGCTACTAGTTGAATTTTTTTTTCCAAACACCGCTTGTCTCCATCTTCACTGAAAATCCAAAAACCGAAATTAGCGGATTGGTTTCGGTTTGAGCCTAAAACCGCCCCATGCACACCCCTAACTTGTTAGAGCATTAATATATTACAATACACAAACTATCATTGTTTGACTTTTATGTAACCACCATAGCTAACTTAATCTTAACAAGTAATCCTCTGCTTCTGTTCACAGGGCACAAATTGGATGAATGTCTCAAGACAATGATACATGCAGATTATCCTGAGCAATGGCCAGCTCTTTTGCAGTGGGTGGCACATAGTTTACAGGACCAACAGTTTCATGTAGGGGTGTGCATTTTTCGGATTATCCGAAATTTCAGATATCCGAAAATCAGATTTTTCGGATATCCGAAATTTCGGATAGTGGATTTTCGCTATCCGAATCCTAATCCGAAATTTCGGATATCTGAAATTCGGATATCCGAAAATTCGGATACAAATATCGGATAATTCGAAATATCCGAAAATTCGAGTTTCGCAATTCGTTGAATGATATTACCAGTAAATTAAGTCAATTAGCGCAATTATTTCAATATTTATAAACTAAAAATAAGATCTTTAACTATATGGAACCTTAAGCTATCATAAACATATTAATATAGGCAAAACATATCGGTGTATTCTTGATATTAGATAATATTAAATTTTTACAAATAAAAAATCGACAAAAAATCGGATATCGGATATCCGAAATATCCGAAAATTCGTAATACTGGTATTCGAATCCGAATCCGAAAATTTGGATATCCGAATTTCGGAAATCCGAATTTTCGGATATCCGAATTTTCGGATAATTCCGAGTCGGATTTCGGATATTTTTTTGGGATTTTCGGATACCCGATATATTTGCACACCCCTAGTTTCATGGAGCTCTATCAGTCCTAAGAATTCTTGCTCGAAAATATGAGTAAGTTTGGAGTTTGAACATCTTAAATTTAGTAATTAATGCTTGTTCTATAACTTTGGTCCACAATGGATCTTGTAAGTTTTGATTAATATATGTATTAATAATTTTGCTTTATATATGTACAACTCAAATGAGGAGAGAACACCACTGGTTGAGGAAACATTTCCTCATTTACTCAATGTTTTTCGCAACCTTGTTCAAATATTAAATCCATCTAGAGAAGTAGTCATAGCCAAGACATTCTGGTCCTACATTTTTGTAATAATACCAAAGAGATTCTGTGAGCAGACGAATGTATGCAAAGACTGGATGGATCTTTTCTTTTTGCTACTGGAGCGACCCGTTCCATTAGCGGGCGACCCAGACATGTCATGGGCCCACTAGAAAATCAAAAAATGGACAATACGTATATTCAACCATATTTTTACACAGTGAGCCAAGTCCTTGTAAATAATTATATTTTTTGAGACTTTTGTATACGTCTACACTAACTGTATTTGATTTGATTTTTTGCAGGTTTGGGGATTTGAATTATAAAAATGACAATCTACATCTTGCACAAACTTTCCACGGAATCTATGCTCAGAAAATCTTGGAAACTCATGTGAGCTTATTGAATGACATTCTTGATGGTTTTGCTGATGTACCTGATCCAGTTATCGTTCTTATTTTCCAATATATGAGCAATAGGTTTGTTTCATGTGATTTTTTTTATTATTATTAATCTATTATATATTTATATTTGATTTTATATATGTTGATACACAGTATCTCAAAGAATGTTACCTACAAATGGCTTCAAGCAAGAATGAATGTGGATCTTTTCATGGCAGTATTTCCATTTATCTGCTTTAATGATGAAGATCAGAAGCTCTGGGAAAAAGATCCAGAGTATGTGAGAATTGGTTATGGTAAGTATAAGTGTTTGTCAATATATATTAATTATAAACTATAAATTGTAAACTTTCTTTCAATTTGGTGTAGATGAAATGCTCTCGGAAGAAGATGCTCCAAATGATTATGTCAGAAAAGAATATGGTAAGTATAAGTATTTATTAATATTTTTTAATTATAAAATTAATAAAATTATTTCAATTTGGTGTAGTTACTATCGGGGATCTATGCAGCCCACGTCTTGCAGCAATCGAGTTTCTAACTCAGTTGGTGAATACAAAAGAAAGTGTTGATCTTAGCAGATTTATGTTATTCGTTCAAAACATTTTAAAAAGGTAAAACTTTTTCATTTATATATCTAATAATTTCATTAATATATATATTTTTTTTCTTCAATTTCAGTGATGAAGAAGGTGATGAAGAAGAGGCTTCTTGGAGACGACAAGATGGTGCCTTACTTGCTCTGGGAATACTAGTGGATAAGATGAAACAAACCGTAGAGTATAAATTTGATCTTGAGCCCATCTTGGTTAAACATGTTATTCCCGCGCTCTGGTGTAAAGCGGGTCATGTTAGAGCCAAGGTAAAAAATTGTAATTATAATTATTTACTTCAAATGAAATTTGATTCTAAAAAAAACAATTGTTTTAAATGTTAGGCTACATGGCTGATTGGACAGTATGCCGATATCAATTTCAAAGACCGTCGTAATTACAGGCTAGCAATAGAACATGTTGTTATTAGCATGCGGGAACGAGAGCTCGCGGTGTCCGTTGAAGCCATTTTTGCTCTGAAAAATCTTGTGGATGCTTGCAATTGGAGGAGATGTATGTGTATGAATTAAACCACATATTGCAACTTTGGTCCTTTCTTTTTCAAAGTTCCAAACTCAATCCTTTGTGTACCATTTTATCGCATGGTGCATAAAGGGCCGAGTTTGGAAGTTTGAAAATGAAAGTACCGAAGTTGGAACATGTGGCTAGTTAAAGGACCATTTATGAAATTAACTCTTACTTTTATTTATCATTCTGCAGATTTTACTGTGATCACGCCCATTCTTCCCTATCTTATTACCGGTATGTATTTTTTCTGATTGTGTGTGTGTGTTGAATATGAAGTTGTAGTCGTATTCGGATTGTGTGTGTGTGTTTTTAATAATATATTTTATTGTCTTTAATTTCAGAGTGTGCAAGCAAGCTTATTGTAGTTGAAAACGAGGGTTTAGTCTATGTTACCCTCTCGAGGATAATAGACAAATTAAACAAGACTCTAATGTGTTAGTTGAACAAGAAAAGATCGATAGATATGATAATTTTGTTTATTACGTATACTCGAAGTTTCAGACTGAATGGCTTATTATTAATGTGGTTAAAAAAATAGACATTCAATTGGAATATGCTTAGCATTGGTTACCCTATGACTTTAGTTATCAAATATGTCTTTGACTCTTTGCTGTTTAGCAAATAAGTATTTGGCATTAGAGTATGTTCTATTATCATCAATTACATATTTCGTGCTACCTGTTGAATGAATATACACATCCGTTTTGAAATTAAAAGTAGCTTCTTTGACTTTAAAGGTCAAACTATGTACATTAATTTATGAAAGAAGATTATATCAGTTATATGGCATATTCAAATTATGTATTATAAGCAATTTAGGCAATATCCAAATAGTCATAAGTCGTATTATTACCTTTTAGGGTAGATAGTAGATTGTTATACATACTGGTTACAATCTAACCATTTGACCCATTTAAGATAAGCACAAACCAAGTCGACCCATTTCAAGAACATGGTATGAAAAGAAGGCGGCAATGCTAATAAACACATTTTTTTTACCGACTTTGACCCGATTGATCGACCCATTTGACCAGGTTCTGATTCAATTATTGAATATGTTTGTACACGTTCTCATACATCTTTTCCTCGTCAATTAACTCATTTAAGATTACAACTCATTGAGTTGACATTGAAATAAGACCTTTAATGACCATTTGCAATTTTGCATCAAGTCGGTTTAATGCACGATTAGAAGTCAGAACCTCTTAAAAAA